>NW_006497025.1:264803-288938 GCF_000471905.2 Amborella trichopoda
GGTTTTTCGCCAAAACAAGATTTTAATGGCCATTCTTTCATTGATTAGTCTACTCTTTATAATAGTCCATGTATAATTATATATTTTATCTATGATAATTCTATGATTTTTCTTTTATGTGATGCAAATTTAATGATTAACATAAGTTTATACAGGGAAAGAGCATCTCAATATTCACAAATTGATGAAAAAAATGAAAGTTAATAATGTAGTACCTTCATTTCTTATTGAATTATTAAAAAAAAATATTTATAATGAATTTTAATAATTTTTTCGAATTTTTTTTAAGCTTTAATTCGACCGATTCAACCGATTCTCGATCCGGATCGCCGATTTATCGATCCGGATCGATTTTTAAAATGCCCGATCCGAGTCACCGATCCGCTTTTTAAACCATCGGTCCATTCTAAGCAAATAAAAAACTGAGTGGCCCAACTTTTTTAGGAAAAGTGTCTCCTAAGAATCTGAATCCAAAAAACCAAACGAGCCCTCGTAGAGTAAAGTGAACTAGAGAGAGAAACCCTAGCTCTACCTCTAAGTTCTCAAATTTTCAAAAGAGAAAATTCCATCCCCACAACTTGAAATTGAATGAAGGTGTTCAAGAGAGAGGTACACCATCGGTGCATCGCCCAACATGTATACAAGCCGGGTTGTCCAACAGGATCCACCTAACTAGATCTGGGAGATTCCAAACCCATTATCAGCATTTTATTTGCAATTAATTAACAGTTTGTGTTTATTTTCTTGTTTTTTTTATAGGACAAGAAAGTTTGAGACCCAGAATTTATTTTCTTGTGAGTTTGTTTGTCTTTATTTTTGGAGTCACTCCTATATATATTTTCAAGCATGCACGAAAACATGAAAATGGGTGCGAACACCAATTTCATGTCGACTTATAATCTGAGAAAAAATGGACTTGCAGATGCTTCAAGGAAGTGCTAGGCAAAGTCCTGAGAAAAGCAGTCAGTGCTAGGCAAAGTCCTCACAAAAGCAGTCTCAGAGTCCTAGAGGAACTTGCATGAAAAGTATTAGGATAGCAATTAGCTTTACTCCTATTCTCTTATTTATAGGGGAAAGGTGGTACTCCTGTTGGAATTGAAACTTTCACCCATAAGGATAGAAACACATGAAGATCTGTAATGAAGAAAGGGCACAACCAGTTTTGGAAGAATTGGAAGCTCTGGACGAAAAAGAAGCTCCTATCCCAGTGGACATTAGAGGTCTATCAAGCTCGGATGAGCAGGGGCATTGGACAAGAATGTTAAGATTTGTTCATTCAAGCAAGGGGAACTAGTTCTGGTAGTTAGACACCCCAATGCAAAGAAAGGGAAGTTTGAGACCAAAATGGGAGGGACATTTCATCATAAAGAGGGTCTTTCCTGGCCCAAAGCAATGGAGACTGGAGAATATGCAATACCCCTGATCAATTGGTATTTCTTTATGAAACATTAGCATGTAGGGCAAATGCCCCAAAGGGTCTCGGTCATAGTTGTAAGACCCTGAACTTCATATAACTATGATCCCAAGTGCATGACCTTCAACTACACGACATCAGTATCCTAGCCACATTTGTTAAACTATGAGATTTCCCCATGCCCCATTACATCAAAGGTTCTGTACTCCCCAGTAAGTCAATTTGCCATGGATGTCACCTCGCCTTATGGCTCTAATGTTCACCATGAATGCCCATATTTCCAAGAAAAATCTATAAGCATAAAAGGAAAAAAAAAAGAAAGAACGAAAAAACATTAAAAAATAAAGAAAGAATTGAAAAAAGAAAGAAAAGAAAGAACAAAAGAAAATGCCAATCATGGTGAAAACCCAAAAGCGATAGGCAAAAATATCAAAAGAAAACACATTGTAGAGTGTAATGAAAATGTTATGGGCACGAACCCCCTGTAGAATGATCGCAAAAACCTGAAACTAACATTGTGGGTGCTAACATGGTGGGTAAAATTGACAAATGAATTTGTCCCTATAGCAATTCAAACTACATGACAACGTCCATCCCGTACTACAAAAAATTATTTGAACTGGGGTTTTTGTTGGGCTCACCCAATTAGAGCCTTCTTGCACGAATGCGGATGCACGCAACGGAATGTGGATATACGAGACACAAAACTATGCCAAAGTTGATGTGTGTGTATGAGTAGAAAATCATGCAAATAAAACCAATAAGAAATAGAACTTACTGGGACTAAGATTTTACATGGTTCACCTTTTCAGGCTACATCCACACAGGAGAAAGAGATCAAATCAACTATTACATCAAATGTTATAATGGGGTTCAAAGAAACAATCTTTTTTGGGCTTTCTACTTTTATTTAGGGGCTTTTTGGATACCTATAAATATATTGTCTGTGAAATATATTACAGGCGTAATACATTATTGCGTAATACATTACTTGCAAATAGATTGTCACTGTTTGGGTAGTATTTAGATGCAACTTGGGAAATACATTGCTACTGTTTGGCTATGTATGGAAGAAATATGTGAAATGCATTACCGTCCAAATATGAAAAATATGGCCATGTTTGGCTAACATGATTAGACTTTGGTTTCAACATGACAATTTATTAGAATAACATGATTTTATTGTGATAAACCTTATTTTTATTTATTTATTATAGAAGTCTTTTAAATGTTTCTCTATATATAATTTCAAATAAGCAATAAATTTATTATACCAAAATCAAAATATTTATCGTACAAGTTAAAATTTGAAGCTTTGGAGGAGACTAAATAGGTATCTTATTTCAATTGAGCTTTTACTAATCTTTTATAAAGATTTTGATGTGTGAAATTTTTTATTATGATTGTGTTGTGTAATTTTGCATCGATTATCAATTATTATTTTTATTATTTTTATTTTTATATGATAGCTGATGGCCGGCTACAACCCAAATTGGAAATTTTTTTATTATGATTGTGTTGTGTAATTTCTCATCGATTATCAATTACCCAAATTGGAAAATTTTTTATTATGATTGTGTTGTGTAATTTCTCATCGATTATCAATTATTATTTTTATTATTTTTGTTTTTATACAAGAGCTGATAGCGGGCTACAACCCAAATTGGGGATTATTATTTTTGTTTTTATACAAGAACTGATGGCAGGCTACAACCAAAATGGAGATAAAGGGATGTAGAAATTTTTTTTATTATGATTGCAGTAGATATAGAAATTTTTTTTATTATGATTGCAGTAGATAATTGTTCCTCAACAAGTTCTACAACTGTATAAATCAATTTAGATTTCCCCTTACTTTCACTTACCAATTATTAATTTTTTTTTAATTTTTATTTTTATATGAGATTAATTTAGATTTCCTTTGACTTTCACTGTCCAATTATTAATTTTTTTTAAAATTTTTGTTGTTATATGAGATTCAAAGAGCTACAACCAAATTGGGGAGAGAGATGTAGAAATTTTTTGTTATGATTGCGGTAAACAATTGTCTTCATACACGTGTTCAAATTAATTTAGATTCTTTTTTTCATATCGATAACTTTCATTTTCTACTTACCTTAATAATTATACAAATCAATTTAGATTATCTTTTTTATATCCCCAACTTTCACTTTGTACCCATCTTAATAATTATACAATACATGGTAGACTTGAGAGAGGGAAATGTTTACTTGAGAGAGGGAAATATTTATTTAAGTGAGTATTGGGTAGAGAGATGCACACTTGCGAGAGGGAAATGTTTATTTAAGCTGACATAGGAAATGTTTATTTAAACGAGCAAGAGAGCGCACGTGAAATATTTCTAAAGCTTACCTATCAACTTTAGATTTTTCATCCATTATTTGGAGAAATCTCAAGTCACCGACGGTAATGAATTTCGTGATTTTTGGAGAAATCTCACTTAATCTTAATTAATCTCTTTCCATTTCTTTACTATTAAAGTGGAGTAAATGTAGTAAATGTCATATTTCTTTATAATCTATATAGATTTTCACGTATCCAAATAGCCCAATTTATTATCATAATAGATTTTCATGTATCCAAACAGCTCCTTATAGACTTTATCTCTCTAGGCACTCAAAGGCTTCTTTTTCTTTTCAGCGATTTTCTCTCTCAAAAAATATTGTTCTTTATTTTTCTTTTTTTCTTCTCAATAGGAGAACGGTAACTCTCTCTTTCTTTTTCTTCTTCTCTGTGACAAAAAAAAAAAAAAACTTCCTATGTATTTCCTAATACACCAATAAGAGTCAAGCAACCTCAAATAGTTGCTCATATTATTATTATTATTATTTTTTTTTTTTGCCCAATAGGCTTGATCAACCCTCAAATAGTCGCTCATGTTTTTTTTTTTGTTTTTGGTCCAATAGGCTTGATCAACCCGTCACACTTTTTTACTTTTCAAAGCATCCCTTTAACTAAGATAAATTCCATTAATGCCGCTCCCACACCCAACCGTGGGGAACGACGTTTGTTTATGGCCCCTAGTTGCTCGCCATGACGGCCATGCTTGACGAATGTTCCCTGGTGGATAGCCCCTTTGACGGACATGCCCTCCTTTTAGGCCACACCCAATGTGCACAAAAGTGCACAGGTACCCCTAGTTCCCCTTGTGCCTCCCTGTTCCCCAATGAATCACATTTATGGTAAAAAGCGTAAGTGAACTACATAGAGTTATTGAAATCCGAGGATGACACGGTTAGAATATTAAGAATTTATAATAGAGATGTTAGAAAATCATAATACTGCAAAGAACGCTACTCTCTATTCTTTATATAATGATGGATAAAAAATATACAAAACTCCTTATACATATGCAGCTAATAACAGTTTTGGAAGATATCAATAATTATTGATAATTACTAACTAACTTTATTATAATGAAAAGATGCTTAAACACCTAATCTTATCAAGAGATATATACCCATTTAGATATATATCTATATGGCTATGTATCCATAATGATTTTTATCAATAGTAGCACGATATAAATCCATACGCTAACACCTCTTTCAAATTCAAGATGCTTTGACACCAAGTGGCTGGAGTTTGAACAATACTAAGTTAAGTTACAAAAACGAGTAGTGATTTTCAGGTGCATAACGAGACCAAGAGAAGCAGTGGTTGCCATACTCAGATTGATTGATCAAGCAGCACAAAAACACAAAGAACGGCAAGCCTCAAGAACAGAAGGCCATATCAGAGTAGGCTCGATGGCCATATTAGAGAAGGCTCGAGCATTCAGACAAAAAATATTTCAGATCTTCACCAGACACAGAAAAGTAGTCGAGATAATTGAAAAAACAGAACGACACTTGGAAGAGCCAACATAACTCGGTGTAGATTCGAGACTGATTTAGTAGCTTACAGACCAGAACAAACATTATCGAGTAACATGACAACATAATCGATTTTTAGATGATTGATAACAATATTATATCAGAGTAGCTGGGTGAGATTTGAGACCATCTAGACCCACAAAACAAGATATGGCAAAGACGTTGTTGCTAAAAGTCTTCAAGTTGATGATATTGCGCTTGAAGATCTTGCTGAGAGGGGCTCTAAATCAACTAACAGAGATATGCAAATGGCTCTAAATCAACCGGAGTATATGAGTCTCTCACTTTCCATCATTAAAGATGGCCACAAAATTTATGTACAAATTCGAAAATATTAAAAGTGGCCACAAAATTTATGTAAAAATTCGAAGATATTAAAAGTGGCAGCTATTACAAATTGGGAGAGAAACTTCAATAGATTTAGTAGTCGGTTGGGAAAAAATTCTACAGCTAGCAAAAAATTGAGGCTTCTGGAGGATGTCCATGTTCATCTTCTTACAGAGAGAAAGATGGGTGAGAGAAAGATGAGCTGAAGAAGAGACAAAAACAAAAAAAGTTCACGGATTCACAAGCAGTGAATAAGGAATTTAGGACTTGACAGTAGGGCTCGAAAAACCTACTGGTCTTGGGGCACTCCAAATAGGGAACAATAGCAAATACGGCGGTGGCCGATAGGCGGAGAGTCAAAATATGACTCTGATAGAGAGTCAAAATACGACTCGACAAAGAGTCGAAACCATAGTTATCAAGTCGGGGACTATTAATAAATCAACTTACAATAAAATCGAGAAAAAATCATTTTTATTTTAAAAAATCGGATAAAAAATACAGATCGACAAAAATACTTTATGTAAAGATATCGCCAATATATCGAACTAGACTAAAAATAGGAGTAAAAAAATCGGATCAGTTAAAATGTTAGAAATTTTGAAATTCTAAAAACTAAAAATTATGTCAAAGCCATCAACAACTAAACTTTACTACACTAACATAATTAAGTTAATTAATTTAGATGACTCATGACTCTCATCTATTCATCAAAAGAAAACTTAAGAGTTTGGGAATGTGTAATCCTCAAGTCATATAGCCATGACTCATCATCATCAACATTTGGAGAGGTGTCCTCATGTTCCACCTCTTCAACAAATATCAAACCTACTTATATGCATATAAAAAACATACAGCATATAAATTTTTTTTATTAAATACTTTAGCAAATATCACACCCACTTAAGTACACCAAAAAATAAGACATGCTTTTTTTTATCACTAAATACTTTAACTATGGTATAGCTACTTTAAGTATGGTTAATGATTAGGGTATAGCTAACTATGGTATAGCTATATCTTTGAGAAACAAGGCTTGTTAAAAGGGATCGCTGGCGATTTGGGTCCTCTGTTTCTCTCTCTTTGAGAAACATCTTTGAGAAAGAGGGCTTGCTAAAGGGGATTGCAGGCGATTTGGGTCCTCTATATCTCTCTATTAGAAAGAGGGCTCGTTAAAGGAGATCGCAAGGCTTATTAAAATAGGGGAAACAGAGCATCTGCTCAAGAACATCTATTCAACAACAACATAGCATAGATCACCAGCTCCAGACCATAAATCAGCGACTTCAAGGATGGGAGCAAAGCTAGCAACAAATGGCTACTGAAATAATCACAGAAATCTGGTTTTTGCATCTATATGATTTTCTTCACTTTGCATCTATATGATTTTCTTCACACAATAATTTCCGTTATACAATGATTTGCAAGTCAACAGTATTTTCTTTGCACAATAACTATTGAAATCTGCATCGACATGTTTAAATTAAAAAGAAAAAGAAAAAGAAAAAAATCATATCTTCAATCTGTAAATGCGGCTGTGAGGAAGAAGAACATAACATTAAATCCTAAGATAATAAACCCTAAATCCTAGCAATACATAAATCCATTGGGGATAAAAATTTCTATTTTCGGATTTTTTTTTGTGTGGAAATAATATGTTTTTTTAGAAATTACACATATTAGGAAAAACGTTGTTTCTCTTTCTAAAAAAAATTACAAATTACAAGTAAAAAAAAAACAAAACGTTTTTTTGGTCCTGCTTTTTCGCTCTTCATAAAAACGTGTTTTTAATGGTATTATGAAAAAACCACGTTTTTTTGACGAACTTTTCAAAAAAACGACATTTAAAACGTTTTCTAAAAAAGCTCCGATTGTTTGAAAAAGTCGACGATTAGTCGTCAATTTGCTAACTATGGTCGAAACATGACTCGACAGAGGGGTTTAAATTAGATCTTCACATGGTGGACAGTCGAAAACACAAATCGTCAGTAGACATGGCAGAGTAGAGCTCGGATTTGAGGTAGATGAGAAAACAACATAAATTTTCGAAACGAATTTCCTACCTCATATCTGAAGTTGGGGAGCTCAGATTTCTCAGATATGAAGTTGGAATTTCCTACCTCAGATATGAAGTTGGGGAGCTCAGATTTATCAAATTTGAAGTTGAGGAGCTCAAATCTAATGTTGAGAAGTCTATAGCTCTGATATCATGTTAGAATATCATGGTACTGCAAAGAACTCTCGTTATAAATTGATAAAGAATATACAAGACCCCGTATAAATATACGGCTAATAACAGTTATGGATAGATGCCAATAATTATTGATAATTACTAATTAATCTTATAATAATGGAGATGCCTAGATACCTAATCTTATTAAGAGATATATACCCATCCAGATACATATCCATAATGATGTATATCAATACTAACGCGATACATATTCATATGCTAACAAGAGATCCATTAGAATCTTACCTTAGTGGTCTAAGCTGGAAGAAATACTCAATAGCTAATATCCTGAAAATAAAGATACCTAAAAGTCTAATGTCCAGTGGCTCATGCCTTGTGGCCAATGTCACATATGACCACTGCCCCATGGCTCATGTGGACGGTTACTTACCTCAAAGGATTAATTCTATGTAGATATACTGCTGCGGCTAGCCCTACTAGATGGTTTGTTACAGGTCAGGTAGTAAGTTCTGATAGTGCATCATTCTGGCTACTAAGAAATCAAATTCGCAAACAATCTGGCCAGTATCCCAGCGCAGGCTTCGCGGCTAAGGTGCCGCCTACTTAGAAGAACACAATGGGTTTAAAATAAGACTTGGGATTTGTATAGAACTCGTGAGGAATACGTACTCAATGGTACGACTATGATAGTGTGTGTTTGAGGAGCTAAGTCTCTTAAGAGTTCAATAAGTAAGAAGATCAGTGTCTCATGGCCAATGTATGACCAATGCCCGGGCTCATGCTGTTGGATTTGATGATATCCAAAATCACCCACCTAATGAAATCCCATATTGCGTGGGATTGAGATTGATATTGATAAGTTCTGTAAAAAAAAATAAAAATCCAAAAAAGATTAGGACTCTTGGGATATCTCTTGATTTTGAGATATGGGCAAGCTTTCTATGCTTCCCCATAATATAAACTTTATATATTTTTCCTTACCTTGTCCATTATGAATGGAGGGTTAAGATTGCCCCAATCACAATGTCATGTCTCTTCACTATTTTATTTTTAATTGTTTCTATAAAATATTTTGGCACCAAATTTGGGCATCCAATCCTCTATTAAACTCACACTTGTAAAATATACAAAAAAAGTATTCTTAATAAAATCAAATATCCAAAATACCCCTGAAAAATTTAAGGGGTATTTTGGTCATTATATTTTATTGAAAAATTATTGTTAATATTTTTTGTAGGTGCACCGTTATGAGAAGATGGCATGTACCAAATTTCATATTTACACAATTTCTATAAAAAAATTAAAATAAAATACTCTGAGGCATCAGATCTAAGATCAAACGGTGAGTAGTTCACTTGATCAAAATTGGACGGCTGGATGGTAGGGAAAGCATAGATCTTCTATACTGTAGGGGAGTATAGAAACCTTTCCCTTGAAAGGTATGTAACTTCTATAGAAAGTTTCTTACTTAGTGGGATTCCTAACCTTATATAGGAGATGAAAGAGGAAAGACAGTGTGTGCCTATTTGGGTCACCATATGGGAAATGTAGCTTCCTTTTAGATAAAAGAGAGCTTCATATAGAGAGAAATAGTATGAAGAAGCCTCATACAGATTGAGAGGCAGTAATAATGCCCCCTTATAGATTGAGCGGTTGATTTCTTGTGGAGAAGCGGTTCCCATAAAGGTTTTGAGTGGTTTCCCCTATTTATTTAGAGAAAAAGTCAGTTTCTCGTTGCTTTCGCATCTCTATCTAAGATTGTCAGTATGATCATTAGAAGTAAAGAGAAGGAAAAACGACTGTAGACACCCCATTTTAAATTTGGCAAATTCTATGGTTTTCTGAACCCTTAGGACCACATTATTCTAGTAGACCTAATTTAGTTACCCCAAAACTACCCAAATCCTATCCCAATTTGAAATAGAACCCAAGAGCTTTCCAACGGTTCAAGAATCGCCTGAATCGGACCTATGGAAACAAATATATAATAAATAACAATTTGGTCCCTGTGAGACCCAATTGTTGGGCCGCGAGTCGGGCTGTAACGGGCCCGACAGGCCCAAACGCAGGTTGATGATGCAGTCAACGCATCTGATGACGTAGTCAATGCATCTAATGATGTGGTAAGCATGTTTTCTTTAATTATATAAAGCTAAAACTTCAAGATAAATCCAAATTTTTTTGAAAAAACTCCAAATTTTTTTGAAAAATCACCAATTGAATCTTATAAATAAGAACATCTGGAGTTCACAAAACCCTTAGAAAACTAAGAAAATTTTCCTCCAGACCCCGAGAAAGACTGATAGTTTTAGAAAAATCTCTAGATTGAAAACCCTAGAGAAGATAGAAACCCTAGCCTCCTGAAGTCCTAACCCCCAAGACTGAAAAAACCTAGACCTAGGGCACAAAAACCTAGATAAAAACTAGAATTAGGGCACAACAACCCTAGATCGAATCCTTTACACTAGAGATCTGCTAGTCAACATCTGAATCAAAGAGGCCAAGATGATCGGTTCTGATACGGGCAAGCCCTCGAAGGCTCAGGAATCCAGGGCCATCTGGCCCGGTTTGGTATTATTTCTTCCTCTCTCTTTCTTCTTCTTTTTACTGTTTTGTTTCTTTTATTTATTTTTGATCTGTTAACTTATCTTAAAAATTGTATTTTAATGCTTTGAATCATGCTAGCTCTGCCACATATATAAGAGTAGATCTGCTCATTTTCGAGCAAATCTGGCCTCAGATCTGAATTCAATATGTCCCACTTTCTCTACCACTTTATTTACATATTTTTAATTAGTTTAAGGTGTTAAAATTCGAGAGGTCTTCATCGGAAGATCTATCATATTTTCATCGTAAATAGTTTGGCGCCTACTGTGGGCCTCTTTCGAGCTTGATCTAAGCTTCAAAATACGATGTATATTCATTGTTTTTCAGGAACAAAAGGTCTCAAAAGTCGGCTGTGACCAGAATCCAGGGTTTCGGTGCTCCAAAACCCTGCTTTTTTTGGATGACACTCCTAGTGTCGCCCAAATTCAAAGGTTTCAAAAACCTTTGTAACTTTGTGGATATGTTCTAGAGACTCTTTTGTGACAAAAAAAAAAAAAAATCAAATTTTGTTTTTTAAAATACAAAAACAATATTTTTCAGTTCAATCTAGGTTTTCCTATTTTACCCTATTTTAATTTATGTCATCATAAATATTTTTATCTTCTGCTTCTTCCAAGTTTCAAGTAGTCTTATTTCATCAATATTAACAAGATAAAAATATATAATAATAATAATAATAATAATGTTTTGGGCGACACTAGCCGTGTCGTCCACCCTACAAGGGCGACACCACTAGTGCTGCCTAAGCGACACCACCCGTGTCGCCCAACTGCAAGTGTCCTAGAAAACTTTTGGGACCCCACATGACTATTCCATGGACTTTTGGCTCCCTGTTGACCAATGTTTGACCTAAAATAAAATTTTTAAAAATATAAAAAAGGTATTTTTCTTAGGTAGATCTGTTATGTTTTTCTGCCTTTTTTATTCTATTTTAGTTTGTTAATTTTGGCTGAAATAATATTTTTTTTGCTTTTACCATGCTTATTTTAACTGTGTTTCTTCAAAATTAAATAGATAATTTTGTTTTTTAAAAAAATACATTAGGGTTGCTTACCCCTCCAAACCTAGACCCACTCTTGGTCCGAGTCGAGACTCTTGCACCATCTAGTCTAGATCTTAGTCTAGGTTCATGTATAAGTCTAAGCTTAAGAGGTCCTCTAAAGCTAGGCTAGGCTTACCCTAGTTCAAGGTCTTAACCAAAATCCATTGAGTCTTGTAAGTCTAGGTTCCAGTCTTGTCTTAGCCTAGGTATTAGCTAAGGTTTTTGCCCCTAGTGTCAGGCTAGGTTTGCCCTAAGTCGTCGAGTTTAGATCTTATCTAAGTCTATATTTTAAAACCCAACCAAAAGTAATCACCATGTCAGTCACTCAAGACGACCATGATGACTTCTCCACGGCCGACTCTAAGCGTAACCTACCCAAACCTAGGGACCAGTATGCTGCAATCCCTTGGAGTTATCGACAGAACTCAGGAAATCCATTATCCAATGCCCAAGTCTTCAATTAGAGGTAGAGTCTCAAGCATCCACTCTTAATCTTGAGATCTGTGTGGCTCGAAAAGCCGGCTCCACCCAAAAAACCTTGAATAGTCAGGGAGTCTGATCAGGCATCGTCCTACAAGGGATTTTAGGCAACCAATGTAGAAGTCGAGTGAGGAAAGAAATTCATGCAACATAAAGCCAATTCCCGTAACTGAACCAAGATAACTTTGAGGTGCAGCGATCTCAAAACCAAGACCCACATAGGTCTTGGGGATCTAAGCCAACCTCGAGCCACCATAGTACAACTCTTGATGCCTTGAACACTGTACAAAGCAAATGTGACCGACCCTTAGGCGAGATAGGTGTCCAAGCTGCCCTCAAAAGTCTAGTTGACCTAGGTTACACTGTTCATGCCCCAGCTTACGGGTCGATCCCAAACCAAGTCAGTGGTATAGGTCAACCCTTAGCACAGTCGAGTCAGCCGATTCTTCAATCGGTCCCTCTGGTTCATCCAATCCAACAAACCGTGCAATTTTCGTAACTAGTGGCGACACCTATGGGTCAGTACGCCCTTCAGGCACCAATATATCAAACTGCCTCGGTGACTGTGGCTCATCAATCTCATGCCCATGCAGGCCAATATATACCCTAAGTTTCAACTTATCAGACTACGTTTGGGAACCCACCGACCGGTGGGCCTACTGCTATGCCAAATACTCAACAAGAAGGCACCTTAAGAGCAATGCATGATATGCTTGTGAGAATGGGCATGCTTGAAATTCTACCCCCAAAGGCCTATGTTCATGAGACCCTTGAAGGCATGGAAGACTTTGCCCTGGGATTTGTCGTACCAGAATTTAGAAACAAGTTCAATTATAAGAGCTATCCAGATACTCATGTCAACGCGTACCTCCTCTCTGTTCGAGCTTTGTGAGACATGCCTAACCAACTGAAGGCCATCTTTTCACAAACATTGACCGATGAGGCCTTGAACTGGCCTCAAAGAACAATGTCCGCTCGACCATACATCACTCTAAACGAAATGTTCAACCTATTCGTCTCTCACTACCGCGGGTCGACACTATGAGCTCTCTCCCTAGGCGAACTCAGTACAACAAAACAAAATCCAGGAGAATCCTTCTAGGATTTCATCGGTCGATTCCACGAGACGACAATGCGGGTCATAGAATGTCCACTTACAGACCCAATCAAGATCTCCATAGTCTTAGAGAATGCTACTCTCGAGTACAGGACATTCTTCAGCCAAGGTCTTATCCCCCACTCTTTTGACTCAATGATCGAGGGAGTGGCGCGACATGAAAGGGCCATAGGAACACCCCTTAGCACCAAGCCCGACAACAAGCCGATAACAGCTCCCCAAAATAAGAGCAAAAATAAGGGGAATGCTTCCGGTCAGGTTAATGAGATCGTTGTTAACGGATCGGCCCGAGGTTCAGCTGCACAACGCAACAATCAGAATCAAAATCGAAGGGGTCAGCCTAAGTCAACGCTCAAAATAATAACCAAAGGTTAGAGGATAATTTCACCCCTATCAAAGACCCATTAGAAAAAGTGTTGGAATTACTCTTAACTAAGAATATGGTTTATCTCCCACCACCATCTGAACCACCATTTTAAGTCACGGATAAGAGCAAGTGGTGTAAATGGCATCAAAACCATGCTCATGATACTCAAAACTGCATATATTTGAAACGGGTGATTCAAGGGTTAATCAATAAGGCGGACATCGTTATCGTACCTCAAAATTAACCTGTCGAAGAGCCTAATCAAAAGATAGGTATCTTCATAAATCCTTTCCCTAAAAATATGGTCACAACGACCGAAAGCCTGGAGCTCAAAACAACTCGAAAGAAAACGTTGTCATTCACATGATTGAGTGTGGAGACGAAGAAGAGGATCACAATCAGATCATATTGGCTTGTGATCATCACTTTTAAGAACCCGAAGAAGATCTTTTGAGCCTCCTAAGAGTAAGCCCTTCATCTCCAAACCTCGATAACCTTTCTAAATGGGATCGATATGACGAAGATGACACATTAGAGATTTATATGGTCAGGACTAATGAAAAGGCATCATCTTCCAAACAAGAGGCCAACACCCCAAAGTCTCCCATTACTCTTGTTAGGGCTGACCCTATCGAGCTTCAAGTTGGTGAGGTCGACTCCTTAACTTGAAGAGGCCGAGTGTTCAAACCCATTCAATTGATGGCCGATACTCTCAATGAAAGAATGGAAAATACCTCAAAACCAAACAACCAGCGAGGGTCTTAGATCACGAGCTGAACAAGGACATTCAAGGATCTGCAACTACCTACGATTTACCTGCTCATCTCGAGAAGATCCAAGCTCAAATCTCTATCTTGAAGTTACTCGCCAATTCACCAGCACATAGAGCCCAAATCGAGAAGGTCCTTACCAAGACACACATCTCGAGCAACACACAGTGGATGAGTTGTGCTGAATGATCAGCCAGTTGATCACACCAACACCAATCGTGTTCACAGACAATCACAGCCCAGCCAGCTTCAACCGATTTCACGTCCAACCTTTGCACATCACCGTTTTCATGTAAGGATAAGAGATACGAAGAGTGCTTGTTGATAATGTGGCATCATATGCCCTATGAAAACAGTGAAGCAGATAGGTAAAAGCCCAGATGACTTCGAGCCATGCGCTGCATACGACGGAACCAAAAGACATGCTGAAGGCATACTGCCTCTCACGCTGAAAATCGGCCATATCATCCAAGTGATAAAGTTTTATGTCTTGAACATCAAACCTTCTTTCAACATGCTGTTAGGAAGACCGTGGCTGCATGAAAACCTCATGGTCGCCTCTATACTCTATCAATGCCTCAAATTTCCAACTAAAAATGGCGTCGCAAAGGTATGAGCTGAACCCCGTGCTTTTCTCAACTTAATATACATAACGGGAAGCTAGCTGTATCAGTGGGAGAAATCCCGCTCGCTTCCTTCGAGCAAGCCGATTGTGCCATTTTACGCCTAGAGGCCGGTGACCCTGTTCCTCAAATTTTGCAAAGTTCTGCATCGATGAATGACATTATCCAATGTCAACATCGATACGGTTTCGGGTCTCTTGAAGCTTAGCACATGCTCTTCTCCCAAGGCTTCCAACCAGGCCGAGGCTTGGGTAGCCTAGGGCAAGGCGTAACAGAGGCAATTTCTGAATCATTCGAAGCCAAAATTGAAAACAGAGATCGAAGAGGTCTCAGGTGTTCTCTCACCTTATTGCAAAGCCGGATGAAGCCTTCAAACTATCCGGACTTTATATCTAGAGGCATTCAAAGCCTCGATCCTCTCGATGCCCGCCCTTCAAAACGGCCTAAGGTGATCCTTGAATCCCCAACGAGGAATAACTCTTCTTCCACATCTCAACACACACAAGAACTAGGAATTGAAGACCTTTTTGCTGACCTAGATTCGAAGGTATGCACAATCAGCTCTAACACAGCCAAGCGTGCTCATCCATCGATTCAAACCTAGGAACGGAATTGGTCGATCTGTCCCCTATCTCGAGAATCGCTAGAAGCATACTAGCGGCACCTTCAAGTCCTGGTGGCAAAATTGGATAGGCGCAGGGTGGCCATCTAAGCACCCTGTGCGTCCAATCCCCAACATTTCTCTAGAGAGTCTCATAAGGGACACCTCTTGTGTTATTTCAAAAACCGTTGAAAAATCAAAACATAATAAAATTGATAATAATGAAAAATAATTTTAAAAAACGGCGAACACTCAAGACAAAGATCAAGAGAGCCAAGCGCCTGAAAAAATCCCTCAACCTGAGGAACTCACTTCTTATGTGGAGCAAATCAAGAAGAGGTTCGATGGTGATCCAATGGCTATCATCAAAGAGACAATCGATATAAACCTAGGAACTGAGAAGGACCCAAGGTTAACCAAGTTGGAATCTCCTTATCTCTTGAGGAGCGGGAAAATATGATTTTCCCTCTCAAGGAATATCGCGATGTCTTCGCTTGGTCATATGATGATATGCTAGGGCTAGATCCCACATTGGTGCAACATCACCTAATATTCAATGAAGGGGCTAAGCTTGTAAGGCAGAAACTCCGACGTCAAAAGACCCACCTTGAGCTCAAAATTAAAGAAGAAATCGACAAGAAAGTGAAGTTCATTACCCTCGTCGATTACTCAGAATGGTTGGCCAACAAAGTGGTGGTACCCAAGAAAGACGGGAGGATCTGAGTGTGTGTTGACTACAGAGACCTCAACAAGGCATGCTCAAAAGACAATTTTCCGTTACCAAACATAGATGCCTTGGTAGACAACACTGCAGGGCACGAGATGTTGTTATTCATGGACAGCTTCTCAAGTTACAACCAGATCTTCATGGCAGAATAAGACTAGATCAAGACTTCGTTCATAATGCAATGGGGAACTTACTGCTATAAAGTCATACCCTTCGGCCTAAAAAATGCAGAGGGCAACTTATCAGCGGGCAATGACTAGCATCTTCCACGACTTAATGCACACCATCATGGAAGACTATGTTAATGACATTCTGGTCAAGTTGAAGACCATGCCTGATCATCTCATCAACCTGAGAACTATTTTCAAAAGGCTCCAGAAACATCAACTCAAACTTAATCCACAAAAATGTACCTTTGGGGTTGAATCCGGCAAATTACTAGGCTGTATAGTAAGCCAAAGAGGCATTGAGGTGGACCCATCCAAAATATGAGCCATCATTGAAATGCCCTCTCTTCGGAATATCAGAGAAATTTGTGGGTTGTAAGGTCGCATACAAGCCATAGGTGTTTCATCTCACAACTAGTAGACAAGTGTGCGCCGTCTAATAGACTACTCAAGAAAGATACCACATTCATATGGGATAATGAATGCCAAGAAGTGTTTGATCAAATCAAAGAGTACCTCATCAAACCTACCATCCTTAGTCCTCCTAGTCCAGACAAACCCTTGTTCATGTATATGTCAGTGAGAGACAAGACCATGGGGGCAATGTTAGGACAATACGATGATCATGGAAAAGAACATATGATATACTACATCAGCAAGACTATGGTGGACTACGAGACAAGATACACTGATGTGGAAAAGCATTGCTTGAGGCTTGTGTGGGCTATGCAGAAGTTAAGACAATATGTCTTATCTCATTCAGTCAAGCTCATCTAAAAAATAAACTTACTCAAGCACCTATTGGAGAAACCAGTCATAAACGGACGTTTGGCGAAGTGGAGAATGTTATTGAGCTAGTTCGAGATCGAATATATTACTCAAAAATCGATCAAAGGACAAGCCATTGTTGACCACTTAGCTGAACACGCACTGCCAAATAACACTCCCGTCAACACGGATCTCCCTAATGAGAACCTCTTCACAATTGAGGAATCAATTTGAGAGCTATACTTCGAAGGTGCAAGGAATGACCGGTCAGGTATAGGAGTCATACTATGCTCACCAAGAAGATTTTAATGTCAACCGCCATCAGATTGAATTTTCCAGGTACCAATAACGTTGCTGAATATGAAGCCTTGATAGTCAGGCTCAAGAACGCCATGGGAATGGAAATCCAACAAATATGAGTGATTGGTGACTCCTTACTCATCATAAACAAAGTTCAAGGGATTTGGAAGGTAAAAGAAGAAAAGCTCAAGCCCTATTAAGAAAAGGTGGAAAAGATGATCCCATATTTCAAGAAAATCACCTTTCAGCATGTAGCTAGGGAAAATAATCGGTTCGCTGAAGCCCTTGTGACCCTTGCTTCAACGGTTGATATTCCTACAGAAATCACCACCATGCCATTCAGTATCAGGAACAAACATGATCTTTCCCCACCAAGGATCGAAGAAGAAATAGAGCAAGAAAATGAGAATGATGGGGAAGTGTCTCTCGTGGCATCAGATGCGCTAGTTTAGGCAAAACCATGGTTCCACGATGTTCTGTCATTGCAGAAGGATGAGTTATATCTTGAAGGAGCCACCAAAAAGGATAAAAAAGCCATTTGAAGGTCTTCTATGGGATTAAGAGGTGATCTCCAGTTCAAAAAGTCATTCGATGACATCATTATAAGGTGTCTTGATCAGCCAGAAATCGAACAAGTACTAACAGAGTTACACAATGAAGAAAGTCATTCTGGCGCAGCTGCCTTAGCTCAGAAAATCACGCGCCAAGGCTATTACTGGACCACCATGGCTGAAGATTGTTGGAAGTTTGTAAAGAGGTATCCCAAATGTCAGCTTTATGGAGACCTCATCCATGCACCGTCCGTACCACTTAACTCGACATTACCTGTATGGCCCTTTGCCATGTGGGGTCTTGATATCATCGAAATGATCGCACCGAAAGCCTCAAACGACCACCATTTTATATTAAGGGCTAAGAAGTACTTCACCAAATGGGTAGAGGTCGCATCATTTGTCAAAATTGAGGGACAACATGTTGCCCGTTTCATAAAGAACAATATTGTATTCACGTTTGGTGTTCTTGAGTCGATCATTACTGACAATGGAACCAATCTAAAAAATGAAAAGGTCTCTAAGGTATGCAAAAATTTTGAGATAACACAGAAATTCTCCACACCTTACTACCCTCAAGGAAATGAACAAGCAGAGGCTACAAACAAAAGACTTCTCAGAATTATAGACAAAATCATATAAAGTGGCAAAGATTGGCATGAAAAGCTAAATGATAGGCTATGGGCCTACCAGACAACTGAGAAGACTCCTATTGGCATGACCTCGTACTCATTGGTGTATAGTATGGATGTAGTGTTACCCATTGAAGTTGAGATACCGTCTCTCCTAGCACTTATTCATAAAGATTCATATGAAGAACAAAAGATCGAAGCACCAATTGCTGCCCTCATTAATCTGGATGAAAGACAACTACGAGCAACACAAAATATTGTTGCTTACCAGCGTAGAATTGAGAGGGCATTCCAAAGTAAAGTTGTTCCTTGACAGTTCAGGGAAGGGGACATGGTACTCAAGAAAATCTTCCACATTCATGCAAACCCACACCCTTTAGACAAGTTCAAACCTAATTGGGTGGGGCCATTCATGGTCACCCGAGTGCCCGCAGGCAAATTTAACAAGTTCAAGAATAAGGAGGGGTGCGAGCTCAACGACCCATCAATGCGATGTATCTCAGTAAATACTACCTGTAACGGGCTCAAAAGAGTGGTGAAAACCTGAATGGCATCACAAAAAAAAAAAAAAACTCCAAGAAGGAGCTTCTGATTAAAAAACACTCAACTACAAACAAATACTTGCAAGTTCAAACAATACGGCACAAACAGACCCTGAGGACGAAGACTCCTCCTAAACCTTGCAGATTCCCAATAGAACCAACTCAGAAAGATGCGAGAGCGTGATATGAACGGAAAACCAAAGTGACTTCGACGAATCTTGGAAGAATATCGGGACATCTCCAAGATAGAAGCTCAGCAAGAATATAGAGAACTCATCATGGACCCGCGAAGCGCATGATGAAATCTCCAAAGGTAAAAAGATAACTTTGAGACTTTTGAGTCTCACGATCCCGCAAGGAAATCCTTTCATCATCTTTGGATAAGATATAATAAAGAAAATGACCATCAAAGGGGCCACAAGTGGCAAAACTGTAAGGTCTGTCCTTTTTAAAATCGCTTTTTCAATGTAATTGTTAAAACCCTCAACTTTCAAAACCCTTTTAGAAAGGACTTCCTCCATCACTACAAGAGGTTAAACTATTAGTCGATCTAGCCTCGTTCTTGAAGCCAACTTTGTACACTATTTATGAAGGCTTGAAACTAGCCAGACACTCCATGGTTGCATGAGTATAATCACCAACTACCACATATCGGAGATGGGTGAACCTCACCAATGACGATATTGGTTAGTCTAGGAGTATTTTTTTCTCGACTAGATCCCTTGAGGCGAAATGAGGCAGGCTCACCCGTGTGTGCGTACGATGTCCCAAAATCTAATTCAAAAATCATCAAACTTGTGCGACATAAAAGAGCCGAGACAGGATAAACGTCAAATTCGTGAGACATAAAAGAGCAGAGACAGGATGTCAAACTTGTACGACGTTAAAGAGTTGAGACAAGATAAACGTCAAACTCATGTGATGTAAAAGAGTCGAGATAGGATAAGTGTCAAACTCGTGCAACGTTAAAGAGTCAAGACAAGATAAACGTCAAACTCGTGCGACATAAAAGAGCCGAGACAAAAAAAAAAAAAAGAGTCCAACTCGTGCGACGTTAAAAATCTGAGACAGAAAAACCGTCAAACTCGTGCGATGTTAAAGAGCCGAGACAGGAAAAACGTCAAACTCGTGCGATGTAAAAGAGCCAAGATAGGGACCGTCCAGCCCCGTATGATGTGAAAGATTGGGTGTATTCAGGGCACAACCACCTTGTTCAATGAAAAAACGTCAAACTCGTGCAACGTAAAAGAGCCGAGACAAGGACCATCCAGCCCCGTATGACATGAAAGGTTGGGTGTATCCCTAGCACAACCACTCTATTTAATAGAAAAACGTCAAATTTGTACAACGTAAAAGAGCTGAAACATGTATCGTCTAGCCCCATATGACGTGAAAGGTTAGGTGTATCCAGGGCACAACCACCCTGTTTCAATGAAAAATATCAAACTCGTGCGACGTAAGAGAGCTGAGGTAGGTAACGTTTATCCCCATATGATGTGAAAGGTCGGATGTATCCAAGGTACAACCACCTTGTTCGATAGAAAAATGTCAAACTCGTACAACGTAAAAGAGCCGAAGTAGGTACCGTCTAGCCCCGTATGACTCAAAAAGGTCGGGTGTACCTAGGGAACAACCACCCTATTCGATGGATTCCATTTATCCCCGTATTGACGTAAAAGGGTCGAGTGTATGGTCCATCACTGCATCATGTTAAACTGCTTAGAGGACTCTATGGTTGCAGAAGTTAAAACTACTAACCAACATTATTTTTTGAAATATCTTTCTCTTTTTAAAATTTTCGCTATATGTCTTATGTTT
This sequence comes from Amborella trichopoda, assembly GCF_000471905.2. The sequence continues at coordinate 285,747 of NW_006497025.1, forward strand.
TTCAAAACTTTATTTTTTTTGTTAAAATCATAACCTGTCCTTGCTCCAGGTTCTATTTCAAATCTCCCCCTACTTTCAAAATATTCTAAAAAATTCTTAAAAAAACGAAGGATCTTGGATACCCGCATATGATGATTACTGTGTTGTCGCGATTACCGTGTTGCTACATCGTCTCTCATTACGGATTCAGCCAGACAAGTCTCTTCATATAGAAAGCCTTAGGAAACCTTAAGGAGATCAAAGAAAATGCCAAGGTTAAAAATTCAAACAACAAAAACCTTTGACGTTAAGTGGCATAGCTAGAAAATCCAACTTGAGTTTCAAGCTTGTGTAACTCATTGACATCTCACGTCGAAAACCCTAGGAGGAAAATGCCGTAGGTGGGTGAGCTCAATGACTTGGAGGGATGGCTGGTGTGCCTCCTGACCACGTGACCTCAGGAAGAAATTTGAAATATCTGCTTTATCTTTGACGTTCACCTGCCCCTCGAAGGACAATGAATGCCAAAGTGTCTACTTCTTTGCTACTTACCTGTCCCTCGAAAGACAAGGAGTGCTAAAGAGGGGCAACTTTAGACATCCCATTTTAAATCTGACATATTCTATGATTTTTTGAACCCTTAGGACCACATTATCCTAGTAGACCCAATTTAATTACCCCAAATCCTATGTCAATTTGAAGTAGAGCCCAAGAGCTTTCTAATGGTCCAAGAATCGCTTGAATCAGACCTACGAATAAAAAGATATAACAAATGATAATTTAGTCCCTGTGATACCCAATTGACGGGCCGCAGGCTGGGCTGTAACGGGCCCGACGGGCCCAGACGCGAGCTGATGATGCAGTGAACGCATCTGATGATGCAGTAAATATGTTTTCTTTAATTAGATAAGGCTAAAACTTCAAGATAAATCTAAAAAATTCCGAAAAGACTCCAAAAAAATTAGAAAAATCACCAATTGAATATTATAAATACCCCCTCTCCCTAACCCAAAAGAAGAGAAAAAAAAGACAAAAAAAACCTTAGAAATTCTCGAAATTGAAAAAATTACCTAAAAATAGGAAAAAGCCTTAGAAGTTTCTTAAAAATTTAGAAAAAGTCTCCAAAAATCCCAAAAAATTAGAAAAAATTTCAGAAGTCATATTCAAACTCTGGAGATCATAAAACCCTTAGAAATCTAAGAAAATTTTCCTCAAGACCTCGAGAAAGACCAACAGCTTTAGAAAAATATTTAGATTGAAAACTCTAGAGAAGATAGAAACCCTACCCAACTGAAGTCCTAACCCTCAAGACCGAGAAAACCTAGACCTAGGGCGCAAAAACCCTAGATCAAAACTAGAATTAGGGCACAACAACCCTAGATCTAATCCTTTACACCAGAGATCTGATGGTCAACATCCGAATTAGAGAGGCAAAGATGACCGGTTCTGATACGGGCGAGCTCTCGAAGGCTTGGGAATCTCGGGTCATCCGGCACGGTGTGGTATTATTTCTTCCTCTCTCTTTCTTCTTCTTTTTACTGTTTTGCTTCTTTTATTTAGTTTTGATCTGTTAACTTATCTTAAAAATTTTATTTTGATGCTCTGAATCATGCTAGCTCTGCCACATATCTAATAGTAGATCTGCTCGTTTTCGGGCAAATCTGGCATCAGATCTGAATTCGATATGTCCCACTTTCTCTACCACTTTATTTACATCTTTTTAATTAGTTTAAGGTGTTAAAATTCAAGAGATTTTCATCGGCAGATCTATCAGTTTTTTCATCGTAAACAACGACATGTGGTATCGGTCAGGAGAGTGGCTTAAAAAGGTTTGCTCGACTGGGTTATGTCGAGGGTTAGAGAGCTAACTTCATGTCCCAAAATCTATGATGGAACTTGAAATCATGATGTAACTTTCATTGGTTTAGTAGATTTCGGTTTGTCGTGCCCATGGATGTAATTACATCTGTGACGAACCACATAAATTCTGCTGTTTTTATTTTGTTGCTTGTTGCCGGTTTTATTTTCTTGTACCTTATTATGGCATCAGTTTTTCTTCGATTTTCTCTTTCCAGTTGAACTTTGCACCTTGTCCATTATGCTTTTTCCATGCAAGATTCTTCCCAAATCAAATACTTTGCGTGTGTCCGTGAAATGAATTGCACTTACAGTTATCTAACTAGTAAAAGAAAACACAAACTCATAGTAATACAAATATTCATCAGGTTTTTTTTGTTGGAGCATCAAGAAAGTGATATTAGGGTACTTTCCCTTCAACAAGAAAATCCGTCCTTATTCGTGCATACATACCAAAAGCACATTAGAAAACTAGAGAGATAATTAACACTTCATCTGAGAACAGAGAAAGAGAGAGATTCCACAGATGCCTACTCTATTTGCCGGATCCACAGAGCGGAGCACTAGTGGCACCTTGCGGACCACATGTTGGCTATTGCTATCGCCCGGCGGCTTATTTATTTCATTTAGCACATCTCTTATTAGATGTTTTCCATTGTAATCAATTTATCCTCCTGCAATTGTTCCTTATCTCACCATTTGTCCCTGTGAGGGGACTAATGTTCCCCATATTCACCATGGCACTCGCAAAGTCCGAGCTAAAGGTAGCACCATTGGTGCTATAAGTCCTCACTAATGCATCCTGAGAGCCTCCATTGAAGAGCTCTTGATCAGAGTGAAGCAAACCTCTCCTATTGACCAAGTTTTGGTAGTAATTGTTATCAAATTGGGTTTGGGTCTGATCAAGTGGTGCTAAATTGGTGTCGCCTCCAGTAGCTGGGCAGGTCGCCCGTCGAGTACGGGCAAAAGTCGCATCAATGTTGGTTTCGTTATAAATCCGGGTCCTAAATGTGGAGCACCTTGCAAAGCCTATAGTGTGGCCTCCTGATAGAGCCGTCATCTCCCTAGCAGTGAGCCCCTTGGCTTGGAACATGGAGATGAGTGTGGTTAGGCTTGAAAATGGGGATGGGATTTGGGAGTTAGCTGCACTTTGGCTTGCTGTCCTTGCATCCCTTCGGCCTAGTGGAACTGTCCATGTTGGGCCTCCAAGCTGAAAGGAAAGTTTCATTTAATAATAATAATGATAATAATAATAATAATAATAATGATAATAATGATAATAATGATGATAAAAATAAAAATAATAGTAATAGTAGTAGCAATAGTAATAGTAATAGTAATAATAATAATAATAAT
>NW_006497025.1:290058-334304 GCF_000471905.2 Amborella trichopoda
AATAATAATGGAAAAGTTTATATAGAGTCGATGCTCTAAACAATCAAATTTGAGCCTATCTCAAATTTCACTATAAGAGGTTGTTTTGATGTTCAAATATCTTCAAATTGACCATCTTGACATTAGAAAGCATGAACATGAGAGAAAAAAATGGATTTCAAGTTTTGAAAATAGTGTATTTTGTAATATATTTTTGGATTGTCAATCTTCAAGATTTTCAAGTTTTCATAGATCTTGCGATCTACATTATTTTTGAAGCTTTAAAATTTATAAATAAATAAAAAAAGATATTTTAAGGCTATCACAAAGATTTCCAATATTGAAACCACGTTTCTCGATACCATTTGAAGGTAAGCTCTACTTTGATTGTTTAGAGCCCAAGCTCTATACAAACTGCACCCTAATAATAATAATCTGAGAAATTTTTGTGAATAATTATTAGATATGGAAATGTATACGATGAGACCATTTACTTTCAATATAAAGAGGTCAGATCATTGACCATTAGATTTGAATCGGGTGGTTGAATATGTTTAATGCTATCGGAACTTAGTACGTGAAGCAGAGCAGCTTAGAGCTTCTTAGATTTGCAACTAAGGCACAAAGTTTAAAATAAAAGTTTTTGAATGTTGAGACACTTTTATCTATTAAATTTTGCATGGCTAAAATTGATTCGAACTTCTTCGTACCAAAAATAAATCGTGTACAATCTGATTAGACTACATTAGACTACATTAAAATTGGTAAACGTTGATGGAGTAATGCCTTTGAAGGAAATTGCCTGTGACTGGAGTGATGTAAAGACTCAGTCTTGTACAAGCTTATGTGTCTCTTTCATCCCAAACCAATGGAGACAATGTTAGGTAAAGACTGAGCCTCATGTCCACCATGCCCAATTGATTTAAAAACTTGAAAAAAAGAGTTTATGACTACCCTTTCGGGTTTCTGCCCTATAGTCAACCATGCTAGGCGACTCCCTTATGTAATCCAAAAGAAACAAAGAGGAACTTTTTAATTGAAGTTTTACTGGTCAATAGTCCCCTAGCTTAGTTACAACCCCATAAACTCATAAAAAAATGTCCAAGACCAAAGAAAAGATTTTAGAGTTATGTATGGATCCGAAAACTTTACCTAAAATTCGAAATGGGTAATTTAGGCAAAATTACGTGGAAGGTTGGTCAACCTGTATTTTATTTATTTTTTTTCAAAATTGCCTTTCGGTCCGAGGATGGTATCCTCGAACCATATTTTAATTTATTTATTTTCCTGTTAGTAGGGCAGTGCCCGAAGCTTTAGGGGCAATGCCCATGCAGTCCGAGGTAAGACTCCTCAAACCGTCTTCTGAACTTAGCAGGTTCCAATTCCTGAGCAGTTTGAGGTCTTCATCCTCAGACCGCTTTTTCTTTCTTATTTTTTTTTGAAAAAGACAACAATATGAGGTCTTATTTCGTTTTTTTTTAATACAAACAACGTTCCAAGGATGGGGGCCTCGGACTGCTCTATTGGGGTTTTGTTTTATTTGCCGGGCAATTTGAGGATTCTAACTTCCGACTGCCTAAACATTCCCCTTAAAGCTTGGGGCACTGCCTTTCTAACAAAAAAACTAAAAAAAATTAAAATGCTGTTCCTCTTACTGAGGGGAAATTTTGGAAAAATAAAAAAACAGGTTGACCGATCTTCCTTATAATTTCCGCCTATAATGGGATCATTTTGTAATTTAAGTAATTATTTTGGATATATACGTAATTTACTCAATATTTTAAACTTTACTAAACAATAATCCCTTAACTTAATAGTCTTTGAGCTTATTTATTATTATTATTATTTTTAAAAAAACTAACTACCTCTAGGCACACTTTGGGTATGCTATTGTGTCTTAATTGACATCATCATCATCCACGCCCTATCTCAACTATTAAGGATTGCCTACACAAATTCTTTTCTATCATTTAGATTAAGGATTCATGAAAAAATGTTACAAAGTTTTTTGATGAACATAACTCTCTTTTTTTATCTATGCTAAGGACTGGCCATGGAGGAATTGAAAACTTAAGTGTGCTTCTCAAAAAGAATATGATTTTGGTGCGGGTTGTTTCCAAAATTTTATTATTAAAATCCAAAAAATTTAAAAGGCAAACAAAATTTTAACATTAAAAAAATTGATTTTGAGTTCCATTTTTAAATTATATTTGGGCCATCTAGCAGATCTCCCAATAACCCCTTTGAGCATTCGAATACCTATCTGCATTCATTAATGATTTTTTCCTCAACAATGAAGGGATATTGTTAAAATTGCTACCTATGAAATTTTAATTTTAATTTTTGAATTAGTTTTAAAAATAAAATTATATTTATACTTTTTATTAATTCATGATAGCAGTGATAGAGATACTTTTGAAAGGAGCAAAGAATGTAGCAAAACTTCTTCCCTCCAAACGATAGAAAGATTATTTATACCTTTATAAATTCATGATCGAAGTCATCGAGATAATTTTGAGATGAACAAAAAAAAAAAATGTAGCAAAACAACTTCCCTCCAAAAAACAGAAAGAAACATGTACTAACCAAAACGACTCCGTCTCGAGTTGCAAGTGCTAAGATATCAGCACATGACACTACGTTTCCACAAGCTGCATTCACTCGTGTCTTGATGGTGTCAATCACCTCGAAGCCACGTGCGGAGTTCCGATTGGGGGCCGCGTTCTTCTCTCCAGTGAAATTTGCAGTGTCGTCTAGAAGGATCGAAGCATCACAACCCTGCAGCAAGTGTAGCTATATGATCAGCTCAAATCTCTTACTGGACCACTCTGAGCCACAGAGAGAGGGAGAGGGGGGGAGGGGCATGTGCATAACTAAAAGTTGGAAGTTTTGTTTCCCATGAGTGACCAAATCCGAAGGCACCTCCAGAGAGAGTGTGTGTTCAAGTTGAAAGGGATGTTAAGTGTTTCTCCACTTGGCTTGAGCGAAAACTCGGCTCTAAAAGGAGCTACGTAACTCGGTGGAGTCTGAGTAGACTTGCCCAAGCAGTGTAACATGAAGACATGTAATATATATATATATATATATATATATATATATAATAACTTATTAAAAATTATAAAAGATTAGAGAAAAGGAAGATGAGTAATAGAGCTCATTAAAGTCCATAAAATCCCCAAAAAATGGATTATTTAAAATTTTGATTTATATCTTTAAATATTTAAAAAATCAAGAAATAAAAAACTTTTTTAAAAAACATATTAAGAGAAAAATCTCAAAATCACTACAAAAACAATATAATTGATCTAAAAACATAGTTCTCAATCATGATTCAAAAAAAAATAAACTCATTATTTTAAACAAAAGGGCAAGTTGGTTCCAAAACTTACCAAGGCAGGTGCTCCATCACGAGCGTGTGTTTGTGTTGCTATGTGCATATGGTGTAATCATTGAATATTTTGTTGTTATAAACAAGCAACAACGGGTATGTCGTCGAAAAGAAGAAAAACACATGACGCGTAAAAATCGATGGTTGCAAGAAGTGCACGTCACTACGTGTGCATGCATCCAACGCGCCAAGGGGACAATGAGTGTGACGCCCACTTTTACACCCAAAAAATATATATATATATTTTTTTTCCCCGGATCTTTTGACTCGAGCCAATAATTACAAACCAATCATGGGGAATAAAAAGGATCATACGAGAAATAAGACACAAGCCATTGACTTTCATATACGAAAACATAGATTTCTTTTTTGTAATTCGGTAAGGGTTGCCACCCGTTTTTTCGAGTAGATTAAGAGTTAGTTTTTTGAAGGCATTAGGAGGTTGTTATTAGGGGTGAGAATAAAAACCACGACATGATGTAGACTCACGTTAACGAAGCAATCATGGAAAAAAAGGCGAAGAATGGAGGCACCGAGGCGAGCCTCCCTATTAACGGCTTGTGTCATGGCAGTGCGCACAATGGACAAGAGGTTGGGGCAGGAAGAGGAATAGAAGGTAGAAGAAAGTTGTGCATTTACTCCACATGCCAACAACGCTATGAAAGAGAGTATGACGATATTACGAAAGTTCGCCATATAATCTAACGATTATATTATATCGGTGACCCGATTCGGAATCGAGAGAAAGATATTTGAAAGTCGTGAAGGGAGGGAGAGGCAACGTGCTTCATTTTATAGGGAGTGAAAATTTGGGGTGGCATGTGAACCCTAGTGGTGTGAATCTAGCGCGGTTCCGCAAGTTGCTAGTGCAATGCCACTTTTTCCACACTTACGGCTGCAAACGCGTCTTCCCTAGAGCTCAATCGGCATCATCCTTGACTTTTGACTATTAGCACCATGGATTAAGCCATCCCAAATGGGTGCCTCCTAATTTTATATGCTAACTAGGAGTTTTAATTTAAAATTTTAGGAATTTATAATCTAGGTTAGGACGATCATGAAAATGAATATAAAATAAATTTTTTTAAATTTAAATTATGATTTTTCTAAAAAACATATGACATTGTATAAACCTTGTGAAGTTTTTACAATGCTCATCTCGTAGATGTTTGTGAGTTAGTGGGCCCTTGCACCCACTTATTCATGAAAGACTTTTCCTATTTTAAACTCTCTTGCTTGTTTCGGCCATTATTTGGGCGTACAACCGACATCATTTTGGTATCCATACTGGCATGTATTGAATGTTAATGGGATCGGACTGGATCAGCTATTCTCTATGTTAAAAAAGAAATTGAATCTTAATGGGATCGGACTAGATCAATTATTCTCTATGTTCAAAAAGAAATCCAGATTATTCCAGATTTTGCAAGAGAACTCACCCGACATGCTAAATCTGATCCAAATCAATGCTTCCCAATTCAGATAACTGTTTCTTTTAACCCTGAGTTGAGAGATCAAAATCAGGATCAGTGCTGCAAAATTTCACTAGTATATTGAGCCATTGTTCAATATCCAAAGAATAAAAGAAAAAGAAATTAGATTATAATAGCAAATTTACAGTTTCTCTCTCAAGTTAAACCCCATTAAATCACATCTCATAACAATTCAAATGTTGATGTAACTCACTCAACCTTGTATGAAAAATACACATCCTAATTTTGTACACAAACCATCAATTTTTTCGTTGAATACTTAGACCGAGGTGTTTGGGTACTCAAAAACCAATCTTTAATTACTTTGGGTGATTTTTAATGTGGAAGTTTTAGATCTGATAAATCCTTGAAATGGGTGTTTTTCCCACGTCAAATTATGCTCTCAAGCCAATGTTATAAAAATAAAAATAAAAAATTATGCTCTCAACCCAGTACATGATATGTTCAATGTCATTTTCCACTCTCGCGGATGTTGTTTTGTCTAGAAAATAACACTGAGTTCCTTATTATTTATATATGGGAAAAATTATATAGAGCTGAGGCTCTAAACAATCAAATTTGAGCCTACCTCAAAAATTTCACTAGAAGAGGTTGTTTTGATGCCTAAATATCTTTAAATTGATCATCTCGACATCAAGATGCATAGACATGAGGAAAAAATAGATTTCAAGTTTTAGAATAGTGTATTTTGTAACGTATTTTTGGACCATTAATTTTCAATATTTTCAAGTTTTCATAGATCTGTTGATCTACACTATTTTTGAAACATTAAAATTTATAAATAAATATAAAATATATTTTAAAGCTATTATAAAGATTTCCAGCATTGAAACTACATTTCTCGACTATTTGAAGGTAGGTTCTAATTTGATGGTTTAGAGCCTAGGCTCTATAGAAACCGCACCCTTTATATATTATATAAGGAAAAAGTTTACAGTGTAAACGTTATATCCTGTATGACTAAGGTGCACTTAAAAAACCCACTAGAGAATGGTTGTTATTATGCTGAAAAATTCTCAAATTGCTCATCTTGACCTCAAGATTCATAGACATGAAAAAAAGGGGGATTTCTAGTTTTGAGTTTATCTTCTAACACATCATATGGACCATTCATTTTCAATAATTTTAATAATTTGTAGATCTTCTTGATTGTTACTATTTCTAGAACTTTAAATTTCATAATTGGGGACAACATTAGATTTTCATATTATCGCAAGGCTTTGCAACATCAAAATTGTATTTTCAGTATAGTTTTGAGGTACACCTTACTTCAATAGTACAAGGTTGACACCTTATACAAATCTCACCTATTTTATAAATATATTAAATATTATAATATATAAATATATAAATATTATAATATTATAGAATTTATTAAATATTATATATTACTTGTTATTATTTACTACTCTAGATATCTTTATTCAAATACAAATCTATTACAAATACAAACCTCGTAGAAAGGCCTCAGTCCACATCATAGCATGATTTGTAATTTCTTTTCTTTTTCATTATCAATCATATTTATCATAACTAATGCATTCTATCATTCAAATCTAGCTATTAATTGGACTCAATTATATCCAAATTCCAATCGAATTTTATATTATATTTTAAGAATCAGAACTAATAATTAGAATGAATTAATAATAGTACTGTTTTGTGTTTTTGATAATTCAGTGGGAAAGCCAAGCTTCTACCCTTTTTTTTTCAAATAGTTTAATAATTAATTTTTTTTTATGAAATCACAACGTAGTGACTATGCTTTTCCAATAATATTACAACTTATGGAGTGATAATAAGGATTTGACTTCGAAATTTGAAGGAAGACCCTTTGGGACATGGGAATCTAATCTAGTTGGATGATCACGTCGACAAGCCACTTTTTGACCCCTACCTTGGCATTTTCTTCTTACTTTATTGCCCTTTCCCTTATATAATAGTTGCTTCCTTTTCAACGGTTTTCTTCTTTCAATTACATACTTCAAAAGGATTTTGACTAAGCGGTGGTATAGTGATTTGGATTTGAAACTCTCTGGTTCAAACCCATACACCATGCATCATCATATACTGCAAAACCGATAAACGGCCAAATGACACTTTTGAGAAGGCTTTCTACGTGACCCCACCCATGACGACTATTCTCAGCCATCAGATTTGAGTTGATAGTTAAGATGGTTTGAGTCACAATGTCACAACTGATTTTTAACTAGAGTTTTTATTTTTAATTTTTAATCTATAAATCATTTTAAAGCAAAATTTAGGGCACGCATAGATCTCACATGGGCACACTTGATAAAAAATAATAATAAAATATTTTTGATGATGAAAAATTGTCAAAATAACCCTACAAATATCAGGGGTATTTTGGTCATTTACTTTTACATAAAATATTTTTATTTTATGTTTTTCAGGTTCGTCCTAATTTTATGATGGGATGTCTAAAATTTTATCGAAAAAATATTGTAGAAAAAAATAAAAAATAAAATAATATTTCGAAAGATATTGGTAAATGAACAAACGTATTCTTTTGATTTGAATCGAACGGTTAAGAAGTGGAATCACAAATAACTTATTCGTTGTTGGGGTATGATAGAAACATTGACCTTTTTGGGGAGCGGTAACTTTTGTAAACATTGCAAGGCTCTTATGACTGGAGGTGGGATGTGGTCAATTTGTGGTAATGATTGCTTAGTATTGGTGGGAGATAGGAGTGTGATCACGTCATAGTAACAAGAGCTCATTGCTTGAAAAGAGGAGCGTGGCCACCTCACCATAACAATGGCTCAGAATTGGAAGGAGAGAGAACAGTGTCCCCGCATATGAGAGAGAGGTTTTGATTGCTTCAACATAATGTCTTGTTCTCCATTCCCATTGTCAACACTTCAAAAATAAAAAATAAAACATAAAGCACTTTTACAAAGCATGCCACATGCAGATTTAAGTATTTTCAAGCTACAAATTTTTCAAAATATTCAGTTGCTTACTCTATGAAAAATTATTATTATTATTATTACTATTTTGTTTTTTTTGGTGGGGACCGGGGCGGGACCAGTTTCAGTAGCCCAATGGTTTCTACTATTATAAAAATGAAATACAAGACATCAGATTATGACATCTACCATCTTGATCACCTAGACATAAACCTATTCTTATTCCTGAAAACTGTGTTATTAATTATGCCATTGTAACATGCTATGTGTGCATTGTGGGTTGCTCTCTTTTCGAGAGGGAATCACCTTTGTTTTAGACCATTTTACATGGAGAAGACGATATAAAACCATATTCTTTCTCTAAATGAATAAAATTGTAGTATTTAAAAATTAAACTTTTAAATAATTATCCAAAAAAAATTTAATTTTTAGGTATAAAAGAGTAGTAAATGTAAAATTTTGAGATCGATATTAAATCGTTATAGTAATAATTTGATGGAAAATTGTAGATATTCTCTCAAAATGAATTTTACATATATCCTCCCCCCAATACTTTTAATATTACACCTTATATACAAATACGGTTTTTTCTTGTACTTAACCTCCAGTCAAAACGTCAAAAAAATTGAGACTAAAATGCCTTTCTTCTCTTTCAGTCTCTCTCCCACCCTCTATCTCTTTTTATGCCTTTCTACCCACTCTCTCTCCCCGCCCTCTCTCACTCTTTCTACCCTCTCTCTACCTCCCCTCTCTCACTCTCTTTATCCACGCTCTCTCTACCCCCTCTCCACCCACCCTCTCTACCCTCCTTTCTCTATCTCTCTTTCTTTCTACCTGCCTTCTCTCTATCTTCCTCTCTTTAATTGTTCATATAATATTTGAAAAACCCAAATTAGAGAGAGAGCCTCATAAAATCGGTAAAATCCAATTGAAAAGAGGAGAGTGTGGGAAACAATTTTGAAACATTTGAAAGCCTATCTCAAACAGAGAGAGAATATCTCAAACAGAAAGAGAGAGTCGTAAAAATCTGGAAAAAAAAAAACTAATTGTAAAAGAGGGGAGAGAGAGTGGGAGAGAAAAAATCTTGTTTCATTTGAAAAACAACTGAGAGAGAGAGAGAGAGTAAAACCTTGTAACTAGTATAGATATCAGAAGCTCTTAACCATAACTGAAGCGAGCGTTGCCGTGGCCCGAAAGCATTAGAGAAACGGTCGTAGAGGTCAAGTAGATAGAGAGAGTTAGAGAGATAGAGGGCGGGTAGAGAGAATATGAGAGGGCAAGTAGAGAGAGAAAGAGACAGTCAACAGAGAGAGAGATAGAGAGGGTGGGTAGAAAAAGATAGTGGGTAGAGAGAGTGAGAGAGATGGCAGATAGAGAGAAAAGGTAGGTAGTGAGAGAAAGAGTGAGGGTGGATAGAGAGTGAGATAAAGATAGTTGTGGGTAGAGAGAGCGAGAGAGGAGCATAACATTTCAGTCTCAAGTTTTTTGACTTTTTAACTGGGGGATAAATGCATGAAAAAATAGTGTTTGGCCTTATGACACTAAAAATATGGGGGGTAAGATGTCTACAAAATTCATTTTGGGGGCTATCTATAATTTGCACTATTTTGGTTTGATCTAATATTATTCTTTTGTGGGCTATTTATTAAGATACTTATGAGAAATCAACTATTTAACATCTTACCTATCTGATTTAATTTCAAATACCCATCAGAACACCATGATCATGATTTGAATGTGCAAAATGTTAAATAATACATCTTTCATTGGTATTTGGTCAGATTTTCTTTCTTTTGTTATGCAAAATTTTTTATTTTTTTATATTTGAGAAAATTATATATCTATTTGAAAAATGTAAAATTACCAATGGTCCATGCTTTGCCAAAATTTACCCCTAGATCCTACTTCTTTATGTTTCTTTTGATGAAAGTTACGAAAATAGTTACGAAAATGGGTTATTGAGCATATGGATAACCAAGAAAGGCATGGAGCTCTTGTATTTGTTAGTATTTTTTTGCATGGAGCTCTTGTATTTGTTAGTATTTTTTTACAATGGTGTAGCCAACCCTAGGCCTTTTTGCTTATTCCCTTGCCTCGATGGTATTTAAGGCAGATTTTGCATCTAATGGTAAATTTTTGCCCTTGCCTATGATCTATGAATAGGCATTCGATCTCTATAACTTTCTTTCTTAAAAATGACTTTTCAACTTTTATTGATGAAAAAAAATGGCACGTTGTATAAGAGGTGGTTAGAAATAATTATGAAATATAATATTATTATAGAAAACAAACAATGTTATTAAATTCATCAATATCGAAAGAAAGAGGAAGCATATTAGTTAACAATTGTCATGAGGCCTTTGTGGCCATACTCTGACATCCTTTTATTCTAGTTTCATCCCTCATTCAATGTTGTAAACATCGAACCTTGGTTCGATGTTGCCATATCAAGTTGTACTTTCATTTTATGAATTATAGGGTTTTATGACATCGTAGAAATCAAATTGTTTGGTCGATAATAGGAACATTAAACTACACGACAAATGATTTTGGACAATGCATGGGGCGGTTCAAACTGTTGTGCACGAAAGCTCTAAACCTGATGGGTTGATTCTTGGCAAATAAAGTATGAAAAAAATAGAACCGGCAATAAGCAAATAAAGCAAGAAAAAAAATAGAGAACACAAAGACTTACGTGGTTCACCCTAGAAGAGCGATATCTACGGACACGACAAGCTGAAATCCACTATACCAATGAAAGATTTTGGGACATGGAATTATCTATTTAACCTCGACATAACCCAGTCAAGCAAACTCTTTTAAAATTGCTCTCCCAAATGACACCACTACCAATCTCTCTTCTCTATTCCATAATTAAACCATTATCTAGTAAGAGACCACAACTAAAAAGAGAACCTTGAGAGCAACTGATATTGTCTCTTACTAAAAGAAAGAATCCACCCAAAATCTCTATAAAAACCACTTCTTTATAAGAAACTAGCATATCACTCTCCAAAATAGCACCATCACAAAGTTTCTCTCCATAGGAAGCTCTCTTCCCTCTAACAAGAGACCTTGTATCTTATGCATAGGAGGCTATGCCTCCGTCTCTCTAAAGGAATCTCCATTCCCCTATGATGATCCAAATAGGGCACACAAATTCTATGTTCTTTCATCCCATATATATAAGATTCAGATTCCACATTAATAGGAAGCTTCATATAGATGTTACGTATATCTCAAAACCAAGAGATATATCCAAGAGTCCTAATGTTATTGGATTTTTATTTTCTTTAAGAAACTTATTAATATCAATTTCAATCCCACATAATATGGGATTTCCTTATGTGCATGATTTTGGATAGCACCAAATCCAACACAAACTTCTTGACATCGAACCACTCCATGCTTAGATTTTTTCTTTGCAAGTACATAGAGGTTTGATGTTGCTGGCATCTAACCACCCCATAATTAAGATGCTATTTACATATGGTTGTTGCAAAGTTATCAGCACAAGAAAGGAGAAACAAACGCAAAAGAAAGAGACAATCAACCACAATATAAAGATATACGTGGTTCGGTAACGTGCCTACGTTCATGGAAGATTAAAGCTTCTTTATTGGCAATGAAAATAGGGTTACAATGCGCTCTCGTCCTCACATCTCTCTGTTTTTATTTAATTACGAAGAGATCTGTGTTTTTCCCTTAATCCTTAACTTTTAGATGAACCTCCAATGCAACGATATATATCGAGTCCCAGATAGATGGTACAAATTATCGAAATACCCTTGTACGGATATATATCAAGTCCCAAATTGATATATATACCCTTGTACGGATATATATCAAGTTCCAAATTACCGAAATACCTTTCAAGCTTTTAACGGCCCTCCAGAGTCGTATTTTTTTTTTTTTATATACCGTGGCAAATCTATTTCCTCAAAGTATAAGACATAAATCCTCAACAATCTCCACCTTGGCTTGAATTTTGTCGAGCCACCCTGAAGATGTCTTCATCCCCATACGTCTATAAAGGTGCGCAACTGCACCCCCACCTGCCATGGGGTGCTTCCCTCACTCTCAACAATGAGAGACATTAAGCAAATCCAAGCAAAGCTTGAACATCTCCGTGGTGACCGGCTTTGTAAGCATATCTGCAGGGTTATCATTCGTATAAATTTTCTTCAGGTGAATAATTCTTTTTGACACAATCTCCCAGATCTTATGATGTCTCACATAAATGTGTTTTGTCCTTGTATAAAACACTTGATTCTTTGCAAGATTTATGGCACTCTGACTATCACAATGCAACACATTACCTTCTTGCTCCACCCCAAACCAGTCGACCAGATCGCCTCATTTCCAGCCTCAACTGCTGCCATGTACTCTACGTCTGTCGTAGACAAGGCAATCGTGGGTTGAAGNATTGCCTTCCATGAAATAGGTCCATCTGCTAGTGTGAAGACATACCCTGCAATAGACATTCGCTTATCTAAATTACCAGCATAGTCGAAATTGACAGTTTTGTAGAGCTTATTTTATTGTTGAACATAATTTCGAGATATGACGTCCCGCTCAGATATCTGAAAATCTACTTAATAGCATTCCAATGCTCCCTTCCAAGATTACTCATGTATCGATAAACAACACTGACAGCATGAGATAAATCTGGCCTGCTACAAACCATAGCATACATGAGGCTTCCGACTACGTTAGCATAGGGCACCAGAGATATCTGCTCTATCTCCTCATCCGTAGTGGGACACTGCTGTTCAAATAACTTGAAGTGACTCGCCAATGGAGTGCTAACTGACTTGGCCTTTTCCATGTTGAAACGGTCCAGCACCTTTTCAACATTCCTTTTATGAGTTAGCCAGAGTTTATGTGCATTTCTATCTCTATGAATCTCCATACCAAGGATCCTATTAACAACCCTTAGATCCTTCATATCAAACTCAAAACTTAACATAGACTTGAGAGAAGTTATGTCACACGCATTCTTGGCAGTGATGAACATGTCGTCAACATAAAGCATCAAGAGAATAAGTGAATTATCATAAAAAACTTTAAAATAAACACAACAATCATACTCACTTCTTGAATAGCCAATCCGTACGATAAAAGAGTCGAATTGCTTGTACCACTGCTTGGGAGATTGCTTAAGACCATAAAGTGATCCCTTAAGCAAGCAAATTTGATCTTCCTTTCCATGCACCTTAAAGCCTTCAGGTTGCCCCATAAAGATTTGTTCCTCCAAATTACCATGAAGAAACGTTGTCTTCATGTCAAGCTATTCTAGCTCCAAATCAAACATGGCTACTAAAAGAAGTAATAACCTTATTGAAGTGTGCTTGACAACAGAAGAGAATATTTCATTGCAGTCCACTCTCTCCTTCTGAGTGTTGCTCTTTGCTACGAGCTTAGCCTTGAATCTCTCACATTCATTTTCTGTTGCTGCCTCTTTCTTCCGAAAGATCCACTTGCACCCAATCACTTTCCTTCCCTTGCCCATCTTGACAAGCTCCCAAGTCTTGTTCTTTTTCAAAGACTCCATCTCCTCCATCATGGCTGTCATCCATTTATCACTCTGTGCATCACGTAGAGCATCTTTGAAGGAGTCGATTGCCCTAATACCAACAATTAGAGTAAAGGCTACCATGTTCTCAAAGCTGTATCTCACAGGGGCTATGTGAACAAGTTTTTTTCTGCCTTTTGCCAAACTGTAAGTTTCACCATGTGATTGTTGATGTTCTAGTATGCTGCTATATGATTTTTCCTCTTTTGGTGTTTTAGACTATTCTAGTTCCACCTTGACTGTCGGTCTTTCTTCACCACTTTCATCTACTTGCACTTTGTCATCTTGCATGTTGATTGACTTCATCATATGAGATTCATCAAACACAACATCCCTGCTAAGCACAACCTTATGTGAAGTATGATTCCAAAGCTTGAATCCCTTCACTCCCTTCTCAAAACCGAGAAAGATGCATTGCTTAGACTTAGATTCTAATTTGGAACGTTTCTCACTTTGCACATGGACATAGGCTGGACATCCAGAGATCTTTAGCATTAAGTAATCTACCGACTTTCCTGTCCACATCTCTTTTGGAATTTTGCAATCAATCGTTGTAGATGATGACCTATTAACGATGAAACATGTCATGTTAACGACTTCTGCCTATAAACTTTTCTTCAAATCTGCATTCAATCTCATACTTCGAGATCTTTCTAAAAGAGTCATGTTCATCCTCTCAGCCACACCATTTTGCTGAGGAGTTTCTAGTGTGGTAAAGTGACGTACAATCCCTTATTCTTTACAAAATTCTTGAAACTATCTAGACTTGGACTCCCCTCCATTATTTGATCTCAAGCATTTCAGTTTATTTCATGTCTTCCTTTCTACCTCTGCTTTCCATTGTTTAAACTTCGTGAATGCTTCACTTTTGTGTTTCATGAAGTAGACCCAGACCTTTCTTAAGTAGTCGTCAATGAAGGTAATGAAGTATTCTTCCCCACCCTTAGATTTGATTGGTAAAGGCCCCCATACATCAGTGTCTATATAGTCTAGTATATCCTTGCTTATATGAATTGCAGTTTTGAATATAATATTGCACTGTTTACCGAAAACACAGTACTTACAGAAATCCAGTTTACAAGCTCTGACAGCCTTCAACAATGTTCTTTTATGAAGTTTCATCTTACCTTGTTCACTCATATGCCCTAAATGCATATGCCACAGATTTGTGTCATCTGTGTTGGACTCAACAGCTGTGGTTATGGAAGCTCCACCTGTAAATGTATTCCCAATCAACCTGTATAGGTTCCCAGTCATCTGACCTTTTATGAAAAGCATAGATCCCTTACTAACTTTGAGGACTCCACATGTTGCTGTATACTTGTAACTATTCAAATCAAGAGCCCCTAGAGATATTAAGTTTTTTTTTAATTGTGGGACATGCTTCACATCTGATAAGGTTCGTACTATCCTATCATCTGATAAGGTTCGTACTATCCTATCAAACATCTTAATTTTGATAGTTTTTATTCCAATGGTCTTGCATACCGCATCGTTCCCCATTAGAACAGACCCACCACTATATGATTTGTAGGTTTCGAACCAGTTTCTATTTGGACACAAATGAAAAGAACAACCAAAATCTAAATCCAAGAATCAGTAAATTGATTCTTACCTGAAGATATAGAGAGAAGATCTTCATCATCTCCGTCAGAGCTATCGACCACGCTAGCTTCATCAGATGTTTTTCCTATTTCTTTCATATTTATATCATCCTTTCTTTTCCGGCAGTCTCTCTTCATATGACCTTTCTTTTTGTAGTAACAGCAAATAAACTTGCCCTTCCCTTTTGATTTTGACTGACTTCTTCTTTCAGACGTCCTTTGATTTAATCTCTCCCTTTCATGACTCTCTTTGTGTTTTTCAAAAAAACCTTCTCCTTGAGATTTAATACTGCTAGTCTTCTTCTTTGTCTCGTTTGACATAAGAATAGTAATGACTTCGTCCGTCTTAAGAGTCTCCTTTACGTAAAATAGAGTAATAACCAGGTGATCGTATGATCCTAGAAGCAAATGCAACAGAAGTAGGGCCTTGTCTTCATCCTCGATTTCGACCTCAAGGCTTGCTAACTAGCTTATGATCTGGTTGAACTCGCTAAGATGTTCAAGCAGATATATGCCTTCTTCAATCTGAAGGGAATACAACTGCTTCTTCAAGAACAACTTGTTCGTCAGAGATTTCGTCATGTAGATACTTTCAAGTTTTATCCAAACCTCCGGAGCAGTTTCGCGATCCACCACATAACGCAAGGCGTCATCTAAGAGATTCAGACGAATCGCACTTACCGCCTTTTCCTCCATCTCTTGTCATTCTTCATCATCCGTCTTTGCTGGTTCTTTGATTTCCCTAGCAAAGCCTTAGCTAGACCTTGATGTACCAAAAGATCATTCATCCTTCGTCACCAAATGGTGAAATTATTCTTTCCATTGAACCTCTCAATGTCATACTTGATGCTTGAGCCCGTTTTTGTCATCGTGGTAGCAAACCCCAAACACGGAATAACCTTGTAAGCTTTGATATCAATTTGTAGAAACAAAAAGTAATCCACGAAAATAAGAAAGAAGAAACAAACACAAAAGAAATAGACAACCAACCACAACGCAAAGATATACGTGGTTCGGCAACGTGCCTACGTCCACGGGAGATTAGAGCTTCTTTATTGGCAATGAAAATGGGGTTACAATTTGCTCTTTTCCTCACGCCTCACTGTTTTTATTTAATTACAAAGACATCTGCGTTTTTCCCTTAACCTTTAACTTTTGGATGAACCCTTAATCGCAACGATATATATCAAGTCTTAGATAGATGGTACAAATTATCGAAATACCTTTATACAGATATATATCAAGTCCCAAATTGATATATATACTTTTGTATGAATATATATCGAGTCCCAAATTACCGAAATACCCTTTGAGCTTTAATGGTCCTCCGAAGTCATCTTTTTTTTTTTACTCCACCTTGGCAGACCTATTTACTCATAATACAAGACATCAATCTTCAACAGATGTTACATATATCTCAAAACCAAGAGATATATCCAAGAGACCTAATCTTATTGGATTTTTATTTTCTTTAGAAACTTATCAATATCAATTTCAATCCTACATAATATGGGATTTTCTTATGTGCGTGATTTTGGATAGCACCAAATCCAACACAAACTTCTTGACATCGAACTACTCCCTGCTTAGATTTTTTCTTTTTAAGTACAGAGAGGTTTGATGTTGCTAGTATCTAACCACCCCATACTTAGGATTCTATTTAAGTATGGTTCTTGCAAAGTTGTTAGCATCGAATTGCCCCATACTTCCAAAACTTATGAGTGGTTCAACATTGATAGTACTAGCCTGCCCAATAAGTCTTTTTTCTAATTTAAATGCAGTTCTGGGGAAATTTGTTCAGAAATACCCATTCGAACCTCATGCCTACCCTCAATCCCTCCCAACGTCTCTTCTCTTCTTCTCTCTCTCTCTCTCTCTCTCTCTCTCTCTCTCTCTCTCTATTTCATATATGAAAAGCTCTCTCTTTCTGTCGATTTGCCACTCCTGGACATGGAGCAAACACATTTTTTCTTGTCATCCATTATTTTTCTCAAGGTCGAAATTTACTTTTTTTTTGTGTCCAAATTTTCAGTATATAGATTATAGGAATGGATTGATTAAAGTTTAAGGATGTCAACCCTGCCCGAATGTGTTGCCAAAATTGATATTATGCCAAAAAAAAAAGAAAGAAAGAAAAAAATAAAGAAGATGAAAGAAAGAGACAAACATTCGAATGTGACACAATTAAAACCCAAGCAAGTATCCTTGCATATGGCTATTTTATATCTCGGTGATACAGTCCTAGGTTAATCACCCATATTTATTGAAAGAAATACCTAGGTGATCTTTTATTGGAGAATACATTTATTTTCTTGTTCTTTTTTTTTTTCACCATTTTCTTTTGGCAAAAGATCACTTACATGTGGTCTTTATTATAAGTGATCTTTTGCCAAAAGAAAACGGTGAAAAAAAACCAAGATCTTAATAACTTGATGCCATTGAAACAACTATGCACTATGTTTGAGAATAAAATATAAGATTGCAAGAAACAAAAAAAAGAAGAGTGTCGGAGATTACCTCAACCGGGCTTATTACACCCCACACTAAGTCACCACCATCCGATGGAGCGGGATCAATGGTCTAGCTTCAATCTCGAACCGGAATAGCAAATTTCGGCCAAGCCACACCAATGGAACATAAAACCCCTTTGATCACAAAATCAAACCCTAGGTGAATTCTTTTAGCGACCTAGTTTGAGAGAGATGGATTCTCTTTTTGCTAAATCCTAAAACCCTTAGCCATAAATCCATATTTGAGAGATAGGAGAGAATAATTCCATAACCTAAACCCTTATGTTTTTTCACAATGTGGGAGAGAGAGATCAAACATGAGAGAGTGGTGTGCGCCCCCTTTTTGGGATATGAGAGAGAAAGCCGGGAATTAGGTACAAAATATAAGGTATAGAGATTTTTGAGTAGAGACAATCTATTTTTATAGGCTTTGAATATGATTAGGGTTTCTTAGGGTTTTTCTTAGCTTGCCTCTTCTTGTGAGATTGAACATAGACCGTCGATCAAGAGTAACTTGTGGGGTGAGAGATCTGAGCCATCCATTCCATAAATGGGTCATCAAAATTATGGAAAGTGCATGAACTATTATCCGCTTTTCCTAAACTATTTTCCCATCAATATATTTAAATAAAATAAATATCATGCATTCTATAAAATTACACGATCCATGTCACATATTCCATAAGGATATGTTAAATAATATCAAGTAGATAAATACTACCAAATATAAATAAGATAAGATCCATATCAATCCAAATTGATCATATCTCTTTAAAACAAACTTGCTACAAAATAGATAAAGCCATTCCCTTCCAAGATTTGACCACATGCCACAAATCAAACTAACCTTATCTTAGAAGCAAACAAGAGAATCCAAAGAGGGTGGGACGTGCCACCCTTTTGTGGCACGTGTGGGCCCCCACCCACATGCCACATGGTGGGCCCATGTGCACTATGGGCCCCATGGAATATTATAATGAAAAAATATTATTTTTAAAATTGAATAAACCAATTTAAAATATATATTTGAATTTTTATAACTTTGTAAGAACAATAACTGTATTTTTATAAGTCAAAAAATCACAAATAAAATATTGAGAGATTCATAAAATTCAAATAATAAAACTAAAATCATTTCAATAATAAAATGAATACAATTAAATTCATATGATTGGAAAATGTTCATATTAATTTAATTCAAACATCCTTCAAGACAAGTATTTTCCGACGAAACACATTAGTTCATTCTGTTGGAGCTTCTCTCAATTCAAATAAAACCTTCTAGAGATCATGTATTTTCACATTTATTTAGACTGATTTTTTTTTGTAAAAGGCATAAAACAAAAATAAAAGAACACACATTAACACTTTCATACTCGCTACTTTGGAGATAGAAAAGTAAGTTTGGCAAGAAGCTAGGAGCTCTTTTCTAAGGATGAAATTTCCATAAGGCCTAGGCTTTATGAAAACAAGATAAAACCTCACATCAAATCTTTATATGGAAAGCACTTTCGCTAACTGAAATCTTCATGATGGCTCTGAAATCAATTTCCAACTCTGACAATATAATTTGGACCTCAAAAAATGGTACAAATATTTCAAATATGTGGACACTTATTTTTAGGGCAAAATGGGCCGTCTAGATAATTTGTTACAATATACGCTATTTTTAGATTTTGAAATTCTATTTTTTTCACAACCATAATATTCAAACAGAGATGGTCAATATAAAGGTTTTTCAAAATTATGAGGTGAGGCTTTACTTAGTTTTATAGAGCTGCAGCCCTATCAAACCATTTTTCCTTTTCTAATTCTCATATTCTAAGCACGTGCTACACGATAACGTACACTCTAATATCTTGATATTTGTTAAATTGCGATGGAGCATGAGTGGAAAAACTGTACTCCACAATCTTCGATCAAATGACATGGTTCACATAGCACAATGTACCCAAAATTCTGGATTATTATTTTTCTTTCTTTGTAGTGCGCGTGTGATGTACTCGTACCGGAGCAACCTATGCACTTACTCCCACAAGCAGTGTTTAAAAAACCGACGATCTGGATCGGGAATCTATATAGACCAGTGGTTTAAAAAACAGTTCGGTGACCCCAATCGTGCACCCCAAAAACCCATCTGGATCGGTGAATAGGCGATCTGGATCGGGAATCGACCGAATAGGTTGGATTAAGCTTTAAAAAAATCTAAAAAAAATATTAAAATTCATTATAAATGTTGTTTTTTAGGAATCCAATAAGAAATCGCGATACTACATTATTAATTTTCATTTTTTCATCAATATGTGAATATTGAGATTTTTTTCTCTGTATGAACTTATTTTGACTCTTAAATTTACATCACACAAAAGAAAAATCATAGAATTATCATGGATGAAATATATAATCATAGATGAACAATAATAAAAAATGGTTTTAATTGATAAAAAATGGCCACCAAAATCTCGAATTGGTGGAGAACATTATATACTGAAATTGAACTTGTTGGTTTACATTTTATAATTATTTTATTATGCAAATAATAACAAATCCAACCTCTTATTTTTTTTACAATAAATATTTGTTGTATTACTTTTGATCTTTTTTTTTTGACAAAAACCTTTTATTTCTTATGACAATAACTTTTTATTTATTTTTTTTACAAGAAATGCTTGTTGTATTACTTCTTCTTTTTTTTTGTAACAAGAACCTTTTTTTTTTTTTACAAGAAATACTTGTTGTATAAATTTTTTTTTTTTTTTTTACACGAACCTTATATTTTTTTACAATAAACTTTTATTTTTTGACAAGAAAAAGAAATTTTGTTGTATTAGCTTCTTTTTTTTTTTACAAGAACCTTATATTTTTTTTACAATAAGCTTTTATTTTTTGACAAGAAATTTTTTTTTTGTTGTATTACCTTTTTATTTTTTGGACAAGAACTTTCTATTTTTTTTTAACAAAAATATATTTTTTTATAAAAAACTTTTTTTTTTTTGTAAAAAAAAATTATTTTGTAAAAAAAATTTATTTTGTAAAAAAGAAAAAATTAATTTGTTTGTGAAGGAATAATGACACTTGGGCAAAAATTGATCCCACGATGTCTAACACACTAAAACAACACTGTAACCACCACATTAAATGTTAACTTATGATATAAAAATGTCACTCAATACTTATATCATATTTCTTTCTGAGCTATTTACCTTGATGCAATTGTCCAGCATCGAACCCACAGAACAAATTTGGTAAGAATAAATAGTCTTATGCTACCAAAGCTAGTCACGTGCGAAACGCACGTAGCAGTGTGGGTTTGTGATGGAGTAAGTGTTTTTGACAATGGGTGCCCATTGTAACTCGAAAATTTATAAAAATGCCCCTTGTGACTCATGACGTTATGCACTTGCATGATTCACTATTGTGACTCGGCGATTCACTATTGGGAATGAAACGTCTGCGCTTGCATAGAATCGGGCGAGTCATGACAGTGACTCGGCGATTCACTATTGAGAATGAATCGCCCGGCTCTCTCTAGATACGGGCGATTCCCGGTATTGTAGTGGAACCAGTACGGGGTCTGCCGATTCTCGAGTTGAACCGGGTGAGTCTAGTTCGACTCGCCGAGTTTTCAAACCCTGATATAGACTGTCAAACCATGGAATTGGTTTGGTTTCCTTGGAACCATGTAGTTCCGTCACGGAACTGGCCAACTAACTCTATTAGGGACTGGCCGATTGAGATAGGATAGATCGCTCACTTCCCACACATTAAATTTTGGTAAAATTATCAATATACCCACGAAAGATTAATTATTTAAATTTTACCCTTTTGCAAACTATTCCAACATGGAAAAAGTTTATATAAGGATGCAACCTTATAATGTAGAACTACAGGTGCAGCTGAAAAATCCATCGGAAAAAGGTAGTTTTAATGTTGAAAAACCCTTTGATTGATCATATCGACATCGAGATGTATGACCATGAAAAATAAAAATATTTTAAGGCTCAGAAATAGTGCATTTTACAACTTATTATCTACACCGTCCACTTTTAAGATTTTCATATGTTTATAGATCTACTTTATTTTAACCATTTTTAAAATTTTAAATTTTATAATTAGATATAAAAATAAATTTTTGAGATAATCCTAAGAACATTTTACATCAAAATTATATGCCATTTTTAAATTTGAAGGTGCACCTTACCTCTACAGCTACGGATGCATCCGTATGCCAACTGCACCCTTCCAATATATCATGATGTTTATTTTTTTGGGTATTTGGAAATTAAATCAACAGAGATGGATACATCTCATATTGGTATTTTGATAAATTTTCCATCAATTTTTTGTTTTTTTCTTTTTCTTTTCAAATTTTTTTCTATTCCTTTGGATATATTCTCACACATAAGAATCCAACCCATTCATTGATCTGGAGTAGTTTTTTGGATAGCCAGTTCCCTGACCGATCCGATTTAGAAAACACTGCCCATGAGAAAACGAGCTACTTAGGAGGATTATTTTATCTTAAGGTACTAATTTAGAATAGGGAAAATGTATATAGAGCCGAGGCTCTAAACAATGAAATTAGAGCCGCTCTCAAAAATTTCAATAGAAGAGGTTTTTATGATGCACAAATATCCTTAAATTGATTATCTCGACATCAAGATGCCAGGACATAAGAAAAACAATGGATTTCAAGTTTCGGAAATAGTGTATCTTGTAACACATTTTTGGACCGTCAATTTTAAAGATTTTCAAGTTTTTATAGATCTGCTCAATCTACAAAATTTTTGAAGCTTTAAATTTTATAGTTAAATATGAAAATATATTTTAAGGCTATCACAAAGATTTCCAGTATTGTAAGGACATTTCTTGACACTGTTTTAAGTTATGCTTTACTTTGATTGTTTAGAGCCTCGGCTCAATCCAATGCGCACCCTTTAGAATAACCATGAGTGTTTTTACATGAGAAAAAAGAAGGATTTGGAGCTCCTAATCACTTATATCCTTTTCTTTTGGGATATGTTAACAGTGGGGACAAGCAAAGGTGGACAATATGTTTTCAAACTAGTAAAAATGACAGAAGGGAAGTGTAGGGATCTAGATCACATTAACTGCATTAAAAGTATGGATCAGAGGGTCCTGGTGAAGGTTGACAATGTCAATGAAAGGTAAAAAGTTTATTTTAAAAAATTGTTAAATGGTGAACACTATAGGAACACAACGTTAAGAGGAAACTTTAACATAAAAGTAGGCGGATGTCATAGATACATTTGCAAGATTAGGTTATATGAGCAAAAAAATCTTCGAGAAAGATAAGGATAGGAAAGGCTTTAGGACCCAATGGTATCCAAATAGAGATTTGGAAGTGCTTGGGTGAGATGGGCATATGCTAACTGATAAAATTGTTTTACAATGCATTGAGAACAAGGAAAATGCCAGGCGAATGGAGAACAAGTATTAAGGCACCTATTTATTAGAATAAATGAGACATATAGAATTATACGCAGTATTGAGGGATCAAATTATGAGCCACACTATGAAGTTATAAAAGAGAGTGATCGAGCAACGACTAACGCATGGAATAACTGTATCAGAAAATTAGTTTGTTTTTATGTCAAAGAGGTCAACAAGTGAGGTTTTTTTTGTGCTTAACCAATTGATAAAGAAGTTTAAAGAGACAAGAGATGACATCCATACGGTCTTTACTAATTTATATAAAGTATACTATAGGGTACCAAGAAATTTAATTTTGTAGGCATTGGAAAATAAAAGAGTCTCAAGAGGCTATATTGACATGGTGAAAGATATGTACTAGGGTGCGGACTAGTGCGAAGAGAACAAGTTGAGAGACAAGTGAATTTTCAATGACAATAGGCCTACATCAAGGGTTAGCTCCGAGTCCATATCTCTTTGTTTTGGATATGGACGAGTTAACTAGACACCTACAAAATAAAGTATTATGGTGCGTGCCTTTAGCGGAAGACATAGTTTTGATTGATGAGACTAGAAGCGGCAACAACATACAGAATTTTGGAGGGATGCTCTAGAATCTAAAAGTTTTAAATTTGGTTGGAGTAAGATAAAATATAGGGAATGCAAGTTGAGTAATAATAGAAGTATAAACGAAAAAGGAGGTAAGATTGATCGCCAAGAAATACCTAAAAGATATCATTTTTTATATTTGACTCAATAATCCAGGAGAATAGAGAGATGAGCAACTTGCCGCACGTAGGATAATAGATAGATGAGCAAAATGGAGGTATGCATCTGGATCTCAAGTTTTATATGATTGTCACATACTAATTAAACTGAAAGGAAAGTTTTATGGCACGGTTATAAAGATCAACTAAGTTGGTCAAGAAGCAATATATCCACAGAATGAGCGTAGCTAAGATGAAGATAATGAAATGGATGAGTGGCAAGAAAAAAAATGATAGAATTCGAAATGAATACATTGAAAAGAATTTAGGTGTGGCTTGAAAGCAGTTGAGGGAAAGTAGACTTAGGTTGGATGACCATATGTAGTGTCTACCTAATACTGTATCTGTTAGGACATGCGATTTTGTTCAAGTGGAAGGCTCTAAAAGGCCAAAGGAAAGGACAAAAAGGATATGGATGGAAGTAGTGAAAAAAGACATGGTGTCATATAACCTTAGTGAGAGTATAGCCCTTAAGAGAGAAAAATGGTGGAATAGGTTTATGTAGTCATTCCCAAATAGTTGAGATAAAGCTTGATAGATGGTGATGATGATAATGATATGTTAGTAGTCCATATAGATAGTGGGACATTATGTTGTGACATCCACCCCCCAAACCATCAATGCCCCAGTGTCATTCCCTCCTAATTACTTATATATGACCATCCAAAAATTATAGATATGTAACAAATACAGAATAGGTGAATTTTTCATCCTTCTTTTCCTCCCAACTTAGCCAAATAAATAAACAAATAACAAAACCTGATAGATCCTCCTTAGATCGTTCTTTCCCACTTTGCTAAAGAAATAACAAATGGCAAAACCTTCCTCCTCACTTATAGTCAATTATTTGACTAGGGCAGGTTCCATTCAAAAGTTGTGAAAGAATAAAAACAAGACCAATTGAGTGTCAGTCTTTTTAACTAAGGTCGCAACTTCAAAATGTAGAATTAAAGATACACCCAAAAATTCTATCATAAAAGGTTGTTTACATATTAGAAACCTTTTTATTGATCATCTCGATATCGAGATGCACGAATATAAAAAGAAAAAAATATTTCGAATCTACGAAATAGTGTATCTTGCAACACATTATTTCGACCATCATTTTTCAAGATTTTCATGTGTTTATAAATCTACTTGGTTTGAACTATTTTTAAAATTTAAAATTTTATAATTAGAGATAAAAATAGATTCCCAAACCATCCTAAACCTTTTTATATCAAAATTACATTTATGATAAAATTTGGAGGTGGGCCTTAATTGGATTGTTTAAGGTTGCAACCGTATGCAAACACACCCAACTAACTTAATGCTATATATACGTACATCAACCAGAACTTCAGCTACCGAGAACAATCTTCTAGCTCCTAATTCTTTCATAAGGGGAAGATTTAGTCCAAAACATCATAGGGGGCATCATGGAAGTACGAGATCGAGCAGCTAGGATTGACTTCTCTTTTATATCGACGGTGATTATGCCCTTGATGGGGCTGGCCTTCTTTGGCTTCAGCGCCCTCGAAGCCGCTTCGAGGGCCGAAAAGAACCATTGGATCAACCTTTTCTATGTACTTACCTTGTTGAACATAGCGGCACTTAATGGCCTCATGATTGTGTACTCCATATCACCGGAGGCTTTCGAGAAGAGAAGTGCCCTGAAAAAGGCAACTCCCGCAACCATCGTAGGCCTAACACTGGCATTTTTGGTGTATTTATGGATAAGTCTACCCCCAAACATGATATGGTTAGTTTGGGTTGCATGCGGCCTCGCTTTGTGCGGTGCATCGGCTATAATTTTCTAGAGCAAAAGCCTCACTAAGTGTGCTTAGCCCACAAATCATAAATAGGGAGCTTTCAGAAATGATAAGATACAAGAAACCATATTACACATCGCCCATTTGTTACCGGCAATGGACGGTGGTTATTCATAGCCGGTTGAATGCTTGTCATTGAGAAATATGGCTAGTGTCCACCATTTGTCCATATCGTGTACTCTACACCATGCATCACTGGTCTATGGTATACTTTCAATCAATACATGGCATCGGTTTGAATATATAGCAACTAGGAAGAGAGAGAAATTTAAACTTTATGTGTGCATGCGCCTGTGTTTGAGTGAAGTGCAATGCTTGGTTTGAGCCATTTATGGTTACTTTTAAAAGAAATTATGTTGATTTATATGATCGTATCATTAGAGCATGGTTGTCAAATTTTAGCATATCGACATTTTTATACATTATATACATATAATTATTTTATATATAATCCTGAATTTACTCAAGTACTTAGCTTGACAATGAGCCAAGTCTGAGTAGCCCGGCCGAGTCCGAGTCAAGTCAGCCTTGTCTTTGAACACCTCCAATCTTATAATAATTTCATAGCCATGTCTTTGAACACGCCCAATCTTATAATAATTTCATATGTTAGCAACATTGAACTTGTAGATAAGAATCATCAAGGATCCTAAATGTAAACTGAAAGAAAGACCTATGTGATATCCTGTCGAAGATCACATACCATCTATGAGTGATTTACTAAAACTTTAACCCCCAAAATTAACTTAGGTTTAGAGAGGAGAGAGAGTACTACCTAAAATTTGGAGAGAAAGAGAGAGAATTAGAGAGAAAAAGATGGAGGAGAGAGAGTGGGGCGTGCCCCTCTAGTAGAGAGAGGTGAGAGAGAGAGAGAAGAGAGGTTCTGTGTGTAGAGATTGGACAAGAGCACTCCTATTTATAGTGTATATTTAGGTTTAGGGTTTCTTAGGGTTTTCCCATAGTTTGACTCTTTCATGAGATTGAATCTAGATCGTTGATCAAGGTGACTTGTGAGGTGAGAGATTTGAGCCATCCATTCCATAGATAGGCCATCAACATTATGGAATGTGCATGAACCATTATCCCATTTTATTTAAACCTTTTTTCCATCAATATATTTAAATAAAATAAATATCATGCATTACATAAAATTGCATAATCCATGTCACATATTCTGTAAGGATATGTCAAATATTATCAAGTAAATAAATATTACCAAATATAAATAAGATAAGGTCAATATTTACTAGCTATTCAAATTGACCATCTCTTCAAAGCAAACTTGCTATAAAACAAATAAAGCCATGGTCAATACTTCCCTTCCAAAATTTGAGCACATGCCACAAATCAAATTTACCTTAACTTAAAAACTTGAACATAAAGCAAACAAGAGAATCCAAAGAGGGTGGGGATGCCACCCTTTTATGGCACTTGTGGGCCCTCACCCACATGCCACATGGTGGGCCCATGTGCACTTTGGGCCCCCAAGAAATTTTATAAAGTATTAAAGTTAAATTAAAATGAATGAATATATATTTGAATTATTTATAACTTTGTAAAATTAATAACTGTATTTTTATAAAACCAAAAATTACAAATACAATATTGAGAGATTCATAAAAATTCAATTAATAAAACTAAATTCATTTTAATAATAAAATGAGCACAATTAAATTAATATGATGGGAAAATGATCCATATGGTCTTAAAAATTCAATCTGTAAATATGGGATACTCCACCTCCAACTGTGGACTACAGACCACACTAACTTTATCGAACCCCAGTGTTTCCCATGACCTACAGTCCAAGCAGGAGCTCATTAGCGGGTCACCAAAGTCAAGTCGATAAATCAAGGGGTTGCAATCCCAGTCTGTGGATTACAGGTGCTCCCCTAGAGACTAATCAAGGTCACCACGACCTGATCCAATCACAGCTCTATGGTGCATAGGGGTATCTCTCGTACATGCATACGCTTTACCCAAATGTGGATATTTAGCTTTCTTGAATGATACATCGATATGCATGCCGTGTGATGGAACATGGATGAGGTTTTGGCCCCCGTCTCAGTGGGCGTACCATCAAACACAAGGGTCACACAGTCCCTCGACTCTCTCATCTAGACATAAGCTTCGACCTCATCAAGGGCTAACCCCAAACCCTCCTCGGTTAATTCTTTATGCCCAGGTACCTTGGGTTTTCCAACTGTCTAGCCTAGATCGATAATCACAGTCCGATATAAGTAAACATCATTTGCTTAGTATGGTCTTCGAGGAACCACACTCCCACTGAGTTTATATTTCACTATAAGGAAAGTATTTTCAATGCACACTCATAAGGCCTTTAAAGGCCACATAAACCCAACATTATCATCTTTATATGAGGGTAAAAATAACCAGAATCATCAGCTGAAGAGGTAACCTTTTTATTTTTATTTTTTGTCCTTGTGTGTCTGTGAATGCATAAATTCTCAATGGAAAAAACCTTTTTACATCAAGGAACACAACTAGAAAAAACT
The DNA here is from genome assembly GCF_000471905.2 of Amborella trichopoda. The sequence goes on from NW_006497025.1 coordinate 318,068, forward strand.
GATATATAGAAACAAGAAAATTTTCAAGTACAACACCAAAATGTCTTGCAAAACTATACGAAAATTTATCAAAATAAAATAAGGAAAAGCCTTAATATCCTAAACAAAAAATGATGGTTCTGGTGCAGGTTCGTGATGGGATGAAAGGGCAACCCTTGAACATGTATTCAAGTAGAATACACAGAAAAAGCAGATAAATAAAACAAGAAAATCTCCATATACTTAATAAAATTATGGTATAAAAACTATACACGGAGCATATCAAAAAAAAGCAAAGGAAAAACTTTTAAAAATGATGTTTATGGTGCAGGTTCGTGATATGATGAAAGGGAAAACCATGAATCTGTGTCGAGTTTCTTCGAGTCCAGTAGTGTAGGGCCATTAGAAGAGGTACATGCAAGCAATTCTTAGAAGTGACCGAGAAAACAGGGTAGTCGTTTAAGCTTTAGGGTGTAGAGGATGCTCCCACTGACTATATGTTTGCAGTTATGCGAAAGAGCTACTTGGAGGATCTTTTTTAATCTTACATTTTGGGATCCAGTTTTGTTTTTTTTTGTTATTTTTTTTTTTTTTTTTTTTCTTCTTGCATGTTAAGAGTAGATTTCATTAATGAAAAGGGACACCCACCAAATTGCAATGACAAAGAGGAAGAAATAAAGAATCCCTACTAAAAAGGACCTATCATCACTCTCAAACACAACCAAATACCGAATCTCAAATACCCTACACTACCAAGAAGCCAAGTCCCCGCTAACCACTTATTGCCACACATGGACGATAACTCTCAACTCCCTCAGCCTGAACCCTAACTACTTACCACCACTCCAAAGCACTATCCCATCATGGACAGAAACTCTCAACTCCCTCAGCCCGAACCCTGACTGCTCACCACCACTCCGAAGCATTATTCCATCATAATAAGCAGCACTATCCCATCATGGACAGAAACTCTCAAGTCCCTTAGCCCTAACCCCAACTGCTCACCACCACTCCAAAGCACTATCCCATCATAATAAGCGCAGGTTGGGGCAACACTAAAAATACTGGCAGAGCCTAGACTCATGGAGGCATCTGAACCATAGTTACTTGGAGCGCCCAACTAGGGTGGCGCTCCCGCTTCGAAACCCAGCTCCGTAGTCGGGATCTCTACCGGTACTTGTTCCCTATTTTTTAGGATTCTTGATCCCGTTCACAACATAGCTCGCTCCCGATACTGTATGGAACACGTTCCTTAAATTTTAGGATCTTGTTCCTGAATTAATTAGATCCCTAGTGCTAGAGTTTTAGGAGTGCGATCCCTATATTTCCGCAACTCCATCCCTATTTCCCTGAAACATCCTAAAAAGAACTTCTTCAATAAAATTATTTTTAAAGTAAAATAATTATATTTTAAGCCAAATTTTCATAAAAGTGGAGTTTTGCTATGGAAGCATGGACTAATCATACACAAAACGCTATCCTTCCTTGAATGGAGCTCGATCCTTTCCAAATAAGAGCACAGACATTCTTAGATGGGGGACGCGATGTTGTTGTTGATGGGAGGACGATCCTAATGAATATGGGAACACGATCCCATTTGACATGAAAAGCTTTCCCGTTAAATAGGGATTTCGATCCCGATGTATTGGGAACATACTCCCTATTCATACGGGATCTCGATCCGCTATTTTTACTCTCACCGGAACTCACTCCCCGAGCTCCGGAGCTTTGGTCAGACGTCGCTCAGACACTCCCGCTCCCGCTCCCAATAACTATGGCCTGAACGGTGTCAATGCAACCAGCGATTCAGAAGTAGGGTTTGAGAGATAAGGAAAAGAGAGACGTGGGTAGGAGGAGAGAACAAAAGAGGGGGAAAGTCAAATAACCAAACTAAACGGTAGAGGGAAGTGTTCCGGACATCTCCACTGGGACACTGAATAAGGTTACAAGTAAGGAGATCATGAACAGAAAAGCTCAAAACAAAAGAAATAACAATGTAACTAAAAACAAAACCAAGGAAGGGAAAATATAAAGAAGTAAGACGAAGAGAGAGGAAAGAGACAAGATGTAAAGATGAAAATCAGAAGGGGAAGAGAACAAAATGAAGGAAGAAGCCAAGTGAGCTAGATCTAGGAGGAAGAGAAAGAACAATCAAAACAGGGGAGAAAATATTCGGAACAGAGGAAAACCACAAGCGAAGAAAAGTTCACTGGATAGAGCTCGAGGTCGTTGTAGCTTGCTGGTCGCCAGAGCAAAAGGCTTGCCGGTCACTCAAACTTGCTGGTCATTGGAGGTTTTAGTCATTGAAGCAGCAGCGCAGGGGGAAGTAGGGGTTGGCGGAAGGTACACAGAGCAGATCTCTTGACATGAGTCTTAATTCCATGTAAGAATATAGAAACTATTGCACTTGTTCCATAATAAACAACAAACATAACAAGACATACTTAGGAATTCTTAGATTTAAACACTTCCATGATAAACTACAAACATAACAAGATATAACTAGGAATTCATAGATTTAAACACACATGGATGGCCAGGAAATCATACATTTCACTGTGCTCAAACCAAATATCCAACTTATTGAACGAATGTAGAAAGCATAGATGTTAAACTCTATCAAACTCTTCACACTGCACTCAAATAGAACTTAAAACCTGGAAACACCCTCTCTCTCACACACACGTACCTCTATATTCTCTCTCTTCATGGAAGCTCTATGGACTGTCATACCTCTATATTCTCTCTCTCTTTATTGGCATCTCTATGGATCCTCATAGTGAGATAGAATAAGAAGGCAGCCATGAAAGCAGCTACCCCACAAAGAGGGTTAAAGATCCAGTTATGGGGCAGAGAAATCAACACTTGAAGTGGGAAAGCCACTACAAAAAGGCCTATTCCAAGGCCTAGGAGGCCCTTCATGACCATCATGTCTTTAATGGACTGGGGGATGAAGACTATCAGCACAACAAGCTCCACTGAGATCACAAAAATGAGCAAGTAAATATTCAGTAGTGCTGCTACCACATAAGTCTGGTTAGACTTAAGTGGAAGACTCATGGCCAAGGCAAAGGTGGATGGTGCCATGGCTACGGCCAAGGGGGCTATAGCTTTGTATGTGGCCTTTGGGTCCACAAGGGCATGCACTTGGTTGCCGGGTTCTGGTGAAGATTGGCTGGAGCCCGGCACGAAATTGCTGTCATTTTCAATGTCTGTAGGACTGAATTCAGTTGATGGGCTAGATGAGGTGGGGGGATTTTTCGCCGTGGTCTCATCGTTTTGAGATGCATCATAACCGCTTAATCCATTGGTTCCGAGGCTTGAATTGATGGAAGGTGGTTGTGGAGTGGACTCATCCTCCTGCAAGGAAAGAGAAAGAAGACAGTGAAGAGGTGGTCGGCATGAAATTGAGAGAGAGAGAAAGAGATTTCTTGTCACCTGATCCTGTGGAGGAAAGAAAAATTGGCGCCATGCAAGGATAAGTAGACTTGAGAGAGAGTAGAAGAAGGTGCAAGGATTAGTGGAAATTAATGCCATTGAATCCTCCTATTCCTACAATTGAGAAGAGGGGTGTATAAAAGGAATGCTATGTACTAAATCGTAATTTTTAAAAGGATATCTTGGCCGACTGTTGGCGGTTGAGAGCGCTATTCACCTCTATGTATTAAAAAATAAAATAAAATTAAAATAAAAAACTTTTTTTCTTTTTTTTAGTTTTGTAAAATTGTAAACTTGTTCCCCAAGGAAAAAGACACGGTGCAGTAATTTTTCTTATTTAAATTTCTAAAGTCTACTTTAGAATTATCAATGATTATTTTAGATATGATTGTTCCTATTTCTGTTCAAATCTAGGACGTGATTCTTTTTTTTTTTTTGAGGCAAAAAATCTTATTGTTTTCTTATCATTGGTAAGGCATATAAATAGTTTCGTCATACTATAATCGCTTTTCTGAGGTTTATCTGCTCTGTTTAACCGGCACTTCTCGGATGCAACAACATGTCCCTTGATTTTTCAGATGGACGATGATGATAAACCTCAGTTTATGGGTTAATCTTCCTTGTGAAATCACGCGTCATCCCAGCCGTTTATCCCAACGTCAATTTGGACGTCATAGCCATTACGACACAGGCATAACGTGGAGAGGAGGCCTTTTCCTACGTGACAATTACCCTAAAAAATAAATAAATAGAGAAAAAAAGTGTCTTATATGGCATGTGTGGCGTTCTCTTTTGCTTCTTGATTGTTGGATGTGGCAGGCTGTAAATGGGTTGGGTGAGGTCCCCCTGGTCGAGTTTGACTTGGAACTGATCCAGACGTGATGGGGTCGGGTCCCTAAGTTTAAACAGACCCCGGACATCGCCCGGACCCCGTTCAATATGAATCATTGGACCGCCTTGTCATTGCACAAAAATTCTTAATTAAGATTTTGAAACTCGACTAATACTGTAGCTACCAGTCCAAGGGCATTGTTTTATTTTCCCTCATTTTCCATTGCAATATATTAATGTAAAGAAATCGATGACATCATTAACTTTGTAATTTTATTTGATAACATTACAACAAGCATCCTCAGCATGATCTCATCCCATTGTTTTGTACTCTCGGGAAGAATACAAAGGTTCCTCCGTCCCCCACCAAAGAAAAAGGAAAAACTCGTAGCGAATGAGGCTTCGAGAAAGTACTTTTGGTGATGGAAATCTTTTTAGTGGCTTGGATAATAAATTTTGAAACTCAATGATATAGATCTTGCGGATTTATGAATACTTATTTTTAAAGAAAAATGTATGGTGTATATAACTTGTTCGTAAATACACTATTTTTAGACCTTAAAATCGTCTTCTTTTTTTTTACAACTATAATATTCAAATCGAGATAATCTTCTATAGGACAATGGTAAAACCAGCTTTACTCTATAGGGCAGAATGTTAGTCAGACAAAAACCAATTTACCCATAAAAATGAGTGTAGCAGAAGTGAGGATGTTGAGATGGATGAGTGGCAAGACAAGAAGGATTGAATTCCAAAAGAATCTATTCAGGAGCATTTAAGCATGGCACCAATAGGTGTTAAAATGAGAGATAATAGACTTAGGTGGACTCGTCATGTGTGGTGCCAACCAAGTACAACACCGGTTAGGAGGTGCGAGTTAATTCAAGTGAAATAACTGAAAAGAACAAGGGGTAAGCCAAAAAAAAGGCGTGGTTGAAAGTAGTACGAAAAGATATGGAGACTTATAGTCTCACGGAAGATATAATCATTAATAGAGCAGAATGAAGAATCAATTCATGTAGCCAACCCCAATTAATTGGAGAAAAACTAAAATGATGATTCAAATCAAGATAATCGATGTAAGGTTTTTTAATGCTTGACTTGCAATATTCGATGAGTTATGAGGTGAGGATTTACTTATTTTGATAGAGTAGAAAATCATGTCAAACCATTTTCTTGTTGATAAATATATCTAAATCTCATCAGGGGTATGTTTGATAAGCACATAATATTTAGATATTCCTATATATTACAAGATTTAGATATTGTTTAACACAATATGGTAAAAGCCGTATTTGATAGAGCCTAACTTGATCGCATGAGATTTAAATGTTACCCCAAAATCAGTATCTTCTGAAAGAAAAAACAGGTGGGACTTGAATTTAAAAGGATTTTAAAAATGCTAACTTACGGCTTTCAATTTTTCCCTCAAAAATTTTTGCCTCTCTACCTCTCTCATATCTTATGAGACCCCGTCCTCTCCCTCTTCTCGATCTTCCCATCCAGGTTTCCTCAAAGCTTAGTTTTCCTTGTTTCAAAATCCTCTGTCGAACCATATATTGGCATTTGGGATTATATACCTCTCTCTCTCTCTCTCAATTACATTAACCAAGAGATAAAGCCATTCAATTTCACAAAGAAAGAAAGAGAGAACCCATTTGAACGCCTAGGTTTGGGGCTCATTTACCTTCTTTTTTAACCCAAGTTTCTTTGGGTTTCTTGTTTACTTTTTTGTTTTATTTTATTTTTTTACTCTATTTTTTGGTTTTTTCGTTTACTATTTTCCAATTTTATTTAGTTTTGTTTAGTGATTTTCAACCAATTTTACTTTGATTTTCACCCTCTTTGTGTGACTATGGCAGTGAATGGATGAGGGAGGTAGAGCCTTGTGATTTATCCTTTTGAAAAACCCTTCGTTGCACCTGAAGAAATTGTGAAATTTGGTTTTCAACCAAACATGCATAAAAATATATATCACAATAATATATAATTCAAATATATGAAGAGTGGGCAATGCCTTTATTCAGATTTTAAATAAATTAAATAGTCGGAATCTGTTTTGTCAAAGAAAGCCTAAGTTTTGAATAAATATATTTAGATACGGAATCTTAATACATAAAGGGCATAGTTTATATAAGATGCCAATATTTTTTTGCGTTTCTTTTTTTACAAAATGATGTAATTTATTGAAACTAGCTGGTTACAACATGAAATCAGGGAAAGGAAACTCAGGAATTACAATCACCGTAAGTGATTGTGAGACTCCCTCTTTTTGCATGATTGTCTAACTTCTTCATTGGCTTTCCTGTAAGGTGTCAACTTAAAGTAAAGCCCGCCTCTAAATCTTGATAGAAGAGACAACTTTGGTGCCGGAAACTTTTACGATGACCCAAAAAATTATTTTTACTCTTAATTATAAAATTTAAAGCCTTAAAAGTTATACAAATCTAAAAGTTATACAAAAGGAGTAGATATATAAAGGCTGAAAGTATTTCAAAATAGGCAAGTCTCGATAATGTATTACACAATGCAGTATTTTTAGCACTTCAATTTATTTTTTTTCTCAGACATAATGAGGTTGAGAAGATTAATCAGGAGGTTTTCAAAATGAACTTTGCGTGTAGATTTAATGAGAAACAAAAGACAAACCTCCAAATATTTCAAGTTGATGGGAGTTGACTTTGGAATATATGATTAAAAATCCTCTCCTATCCATATCTCTTTGCATTCTCACTTAATGTTGGGTTGAGTGTTAAAAAAATCAACTCGGCCAAGGTACTTGGGATCTGGCCGAGGCGATTTATTTGGGCGAGTATGTGTAACTCGCCCGAGTCCAACTCTTTTTTTTTAAAAAAATGAAGAAAAATAATAGTTATATACATTATTAACGCTTCTTTTAATTACAAAACAAAAAAAGGCATACTGGTTATTGTGCCTTGTATAAAAAGTCCCTTTGTATTGGTGGTGGGTCTCATGTTTCTAGATCCTTCTCTTTTCGAAGCACTCTCTTTGTATAAAAAGTCTCTTTGTATTGGTGGTGGGTCTCATGTTTCTAGATCCTTCTCTTTTTGAAGCACCCTCTTTCTTGACTTAGAGATAGCATGGCGGCGTGTTTGGATGAGCACCCTCTTTCTTGACTTAGAGGTAGCATGTCGTGTTTGGATGAGCACCCTCTTTCTTGACTTAGAGGTAGCATACTGTTGCTTTTCTATAAAAAGTTTATAAGCCCATACTTTTTATGGCGTGTTTGGATGGGTGCCTTAGGACCATCTATCCTAATGCAGTTCTAGAACACTGAAAATAACTAAAAATTCCTTTAAAATACTGTATTTTATGTTAATATATTATTACGATATTTTTTCTCAAAGTTCCCCACTACACACCGTTATGATTAGAAGTAATAATTTATGTGATGATTATCTAAAATGCCCAAAGAAATTTAGTTGAAACAATGACTCTCGACCTTTAAGATCTAAAGTCTAATCCAACAAGTCTTGACTTCGGAATTCGAATGTTTAAAGCCAATGCTTACGTCTCAATACATAAGTTTTGTGATGTGAAGGTCTTGCTTTTGGATCTTTAAAGTCTAAAGCAAAAACCTTAGTCATTTTGATATGGGGTCTTGGCTTCATATCTTTAAGGTTTGAAATTTAAAAATGAGTTTGGATCTTGAAAGTCTAAAATCATATTTAAAACGATTTTCTTTAAAACTTATGTAGTTATTAAATTATTACTTTAGAGCTCGGAAAAAAAAACCCTGTTAGGAAAAAATAGAAAACACTAGCTATATATATCTCTCTCACACACACAAAACTGCATCCCAACGCACCCTATAACTGGATTTCGTTTCCCTTTTTACATGTGAAAGATTGTGTTACACCACCACGTTCATTCACTTCCACCCCAATCACCAAAGAACCAGCCACCATTGCACCTTTAGAACATGTTAATGAGAACCAAATTTTCACTGGAGTCAGTTGAAGACTTGCAGAATCCTGGCGATAAGGCACATTTTCCAGCAGACCCAAAACCAACATACAAGATCATCGGCCTCGTGGCCATAGGCATGGCTTCCGCATTCGTGCTTGGCCTTCGACTCCCGTTCGAGAACTCTCGACCTTACGCCTTGGCAGATTTGCTCAGCATTTATTTGGTGACTTTCATGATCTCATTTGTGATCAATGTGATGTTAGTCTTTGTGCCTCAGTCTATTGTGGGCATGAAAGTGATGAAGGTTCTCTGAGTTTTAGGGTTGTGCCGTTTCCCCTTCAAATACTGGTTTTGTGTGTGTCTTATAGGACTTTCTACGTCACCTTGAATTCGGTCTTCGACGGAATTTTGATATTGGGCATGATTTTGAGCAATGGGTCATCATTTATTTTTATTTTTTTGCGAGAGCTGATGTAGTTTAGATGATCGTGCACGATTATCTAAAGCAATTGGATCACGATTGGAAGTACGAGAAAAGACGAGTTTATTTTTATTTCTTTTGACAAATGAGTTTATTTAATTTTTTTTAGAGTGTACTTTTTAGAAAGATTTTGTTGGTTTAAATTTTGCAATTTTTTAAGGTCCAAATTATTAAGGAAAGTGTCCGTATTTTTTGGTGGGATTTATGTAGAAAAGTGTCCGCATTTTTAGTGGGGATTTATTTAAGCCAGTTAAGAGCCTTTTTTTTTTATTTATTAAGGAAAGTACGAATGATATTAGTTGGTAGGTTCCTTTTATAAGGGGATGTAGTTGTTAGTAATGTGGTTATCTTGAGAGGGTTATGTTGGGAAGAAAGATAAACCGGACAATACCTGATCAACAAGCACAACAGAACAAAATAATTCTTTCTCTCCTGAGTGAACCTAATAAGAAGTAATCAAGTAGAGAGCAATATATCAAACACAATAAAAGCAATTATCAAGCTCCCAAATCAACAACCAAATGCACCATAAACGCACACATAGACACCACCAATTTTTACGTGGAAAACCTCCTCAAAGTGAGGAGTAAACAACCATGAGACCGTAGTCCACCCAAAGCTTCCACTATCACCAAATAATGAGAATACACTATAGTGTTCTCTAGTTAAAACTAGAGACATACAACAATACCAATTATCAAGAATAATATATTCTTGACAAATATTATAAACAAGATGAACTCTAAAAGGAGAAAATTGAATAGATCTCATCAAAACAAAGGCAGTAAAAACGACTCCGCAGAACTGAGTTAGAGGACTCCAAACGTCAATCACACCGTTCATAATGAAGAACCATGTGTTGCGAACCTGCTGTCAAAATTTTAGCTCAATTGGATTGCGAATGGCTATACGATGGAGCTCTTGATGATGACTGCACAGTGCCTTAAAACCTAGAATGTTCTCCTCTCCTCTCCGTTTCTGCGGACAACACACCCTCTTCTCTTTTTTTTAATCATGCTTCAAGAGACCGAATGAGGAAAACCCTCATTTAACATATAATAGCTAAAATGATTGAAATGCCCTTACTCCGTATGGGCTTCACCCAAAAAGAATGATGAACTTTGAACCATACTCCACATGGAGAGAAACCCAACCCAACAAGTTACCTTGACTCTTGAGTGAGAAGAAAAAAAAAAGAGTATATTTAAAAAATAAGGAGGAGGATATTGTATGGGGTGAAGCATGATGTGGATAAGAGTTCTAAGAGTCTTTTTTTAGAGTGTGGAGAGAGAGAGGGAGGTCTTTTTGTTTGTTTTTTTTTTTTTTTTTTGTGCTTGTGGGGACATAGAGGAGGACTTGGATCCACATGTTTCGCTATCTTTTTGTTGTTTTCTTCTTAGCATTTTGTCGTTCTTTCCAAAACACAGTTGTATTTGACAGGTATTTGTTGCCAGTAAATTTCAGCTGCATCAAGAGCTTGGAGATTTAGCTTTTAAATTACTCGACAAAATTATGTTGGTGGTCAAATCTAGCCCACTATACTTTTTTTACACTTCGCATACATCATTTGGGAGCATTTTCATTAAAAATTTAAATAAAATAAGTAAATAAAATGTTTTAAAAAAAAATCAACAATACTTTATAGAGTAAAATGCAATTATATTGGAATCTTCAAGCGCCAATATTTGAGTAAATAACTTGGGGCAGGTTTGATTTCTAGAACTCATAGCTTTGGGAGCTAGAAGTTCTAGATTTATGTAGCACTTCTTTGTTTGATAGCAAGAAGTTCTATAATGGGAGGCCCATCTAGAACTTCCCAATTTCTATGAAAATTTGATACTGCCATTTCATGGAAGACTGAAGTGTAGAAATGGCTGATGGACTCCGATGTAACTTTTTAATTTGTTTTGTATATTTCATTTTTTTATTTTTTTAATAAAACTAGATCTAAACGAATTTTGGAAGATTTGGTCTCATCTACCTCCTTTAAAAACCATAAGAAAAAAAACTCAAGCAAATTAAAATGGATAAAATATACCTAAAAGTTTTCAAGGTATTGTGGTAATTTACTTTTTTAAAATATTTATTTTAAAAAGATAAATTTCAGCTCAATATGATGCACGTAAAACAAGATTAAATTCAAATTCTAAGACGTGTTATCAACCATCCAATTAAGATCAGGCGGTCGAGATTGATATATTTTTAGGTGGCTACAATGTGGATTCTTTGGTCATTTGAAAAATTTCCATGTTATTTTCATCCATGTTTATTTTTTTCAACATCAAATCGACATGAAATTTGAAGCGTGCATACACCTCATTTGTGCACCTCTACAAAAAAAATATAAAAAAAATTCAAATACAATCAAATGAAAAAAGTATCCCTCAACGTTTTAAGGAGTTCTTTTAATTTATCTTACACTTTTTACAGGTGCATGAGGGTGAGAAGTATGGATGCCTACATTTTGAGCTCATTCCAATGCATAAAAGAGTAAAATAAATTTGAGATAATTAGATATGCTCTCAACCATCAATTTTATATTGACCTATTGCCACATTATTTTCTTTTTAATGTGATCTAAACTTTCCAATTTTTCAAACATATTGTAGATGACCTATGCTTTTAAAATCTCTTTCTTTTTTTTTTGGATAAATCTGTGGGGGAGAAGGCCCCCTATCCAATTTTTATTAATAAAAATAAAAACAGATTACAACTCATTGCTTTTACAGTCCTACTATAAGACAATTGTGTAATATAATAAAATAAACGAAGAGAAATAAAGTTTGGAGGCTTAAAGCACCAATTGTTACATGGTAGTCCAAAATACAGAGTACATTGCAGTCACTGAAGCCTGCAAGGAGATGATAAGGATGAAGAGATTCCTTCGAGAAGTGGGTTTGAAACAAGACAAGTATATCGTCCATTATGACGGTCAAAGCATTATGCACTTGAGCAAGAATGCTAGCTTCCAACGAAGCACATTGATGTGTGTTATTATTGAATTCGAGATATTCTAGAGAAAAAATTATTGCAGCTAGAAAAGATCAATATTGAAAAGAATACATCGGAGATGATGATCAAGACCTTAGCCAGAATGTAAATCAATTAGGTAAGATCTACCTCGAAGAGGTGGATAGCCTTAACGGTGTTATATTTGGTAATAAGAAGGCCCAAAGGCTGTTTTGTCCCTATTTAGGAAGATGCCAATCATATGTCCTTTCAACAAACACAAAAGTGAAATAACTTCAATAATACATTCATGGTGGTACTCGAACCCACAATCAAAAAAAGAATGTTTTTCCTTTTTTGGGGGGTGTAATTCAGTGGGAAATACTAGCCTGTACCTATGTTTTCAAATAGTTTAGGAGTCATTTTTTTAAAAGTGTTAAAGGGATGGTGTTAATGTGAATTAAAACCACAACGTGGTGACTAGGATGTGAAGGTACTACCACCAAAACCCCAACCCCTTTCCCTTCAAATCTCTTTAATTGAACAAATATCACCCTCTCATGATAAACACTTCAATGAATAGTTAAATATATCTAATTTTTGTATCCCCCTATTCCAAAATCCCAAGTTCAATCAAACATAGGCGGCTAGAGTTCCTAGAATTATAAAAAAGTTCTCATACACAATTTCAGAAATCAAAATATCTAGCTTCTAAAAATTCAGAATTTCCACTCCTTGAGAACTTTCAGTTTCCAATATCAAATAGGTCCTTATACCAATAGCAGACATGTTTAAAGTTTTTACAAAGGGTGCGGTTTGTATAGAGCCTAGGTTCTAAACAATCAAATTAGAGCCTATCTTCAAATAGTGTCGAGAAATGTAGTTGCAATACTGAAAATCATTGTAAAAGCCTTAAAATATATTTTCATCTTCAAAAATAGTGTAGATTGATAGATCTATGAAAGCTTGAAAATCTTGAAAATTGGCCATCCAAAAATACGTTACAAAGCATACTATTTTTCAAATCTTGAAATCCAGTTTTTCCTCTTGTCCATGCATCTTGATGTCGAGATGATCAATTTGAAGATATTTGGGCATCAAAACAACCTCTTCTAATGAAATTTTTAAGGTATGCTCTAATTTGATTGTTTAGAGCCTGTGCTCTATATTAACTTTTCCCTTTACAAAATATATGCATTTTCAAACACCAGTCTCACTCTAAATACCATATACAATACTATTATATTTGAGCACTAATATCTCACGAAACAAGCCATCTCATGTATCTCAATAGGTCACGCTTGAAATATTAGTATTTACTTGGTTCGTATGAAAATCATTTTTTAAAAAAATAACTAATTTATCATGTTTGGTTCGCCACAAGAGTAAGAAATCATTTTACCTATAAAATTAATTTTCATAATCCAAAATCTAAAAAATTTGAATCATACCTATGTAGGTATGAATCCAATTCTTTCAAAATAATCGGGGGCAAGGGGGATAAGTAGGGCTACCATTGGGCCGAGCTGGCCCAAGGCTCGGCAAACCCCGAAAATACTTTGGCCCGCCCCGGTACCGAAAATCCCACACCGCCCCCAAATATATACTATCAAAGCCCGGCCCAACCCAACCTAACCTAAAAAGAATATATTAGGCTTGGGCCCGGCTCGGCCTCTTAAGACGTCCCCTCTTTTTTTTTTTTTTTTTTTTTATTTCACTCTTCAAACTATTTTTGTTTGTAGTAAGCCAAAAATAGTTTTTAGAAAATTTTAAAAAATATTGAGTTTCTAGATAGATAAAGAGATATTGGGTTTCTAGAGAGGGAAAGAGAGATTAGGATTTTAGAAAGAGAAAGATATATTGGTTTTTAAAGAGAGATAATGAGCTTTTAGAGATAGAAGAGATTGGGTTTTTAGAGAGAGAAAGAGATTGATGTCTAGAGAGAGAAAGAGATTGGGTTTTTAGAGAGAGAAATAGATTGATTTTTAGAGAGAGAAAAAGAGGGTGGATTTCTAAAGATAGAAATAGAGCTTAGATTTCTAGAGAGAAAGAGAGATTGGATTTCTAGAGAAAAAGGTTTTTAGATAGAGAAAGCGAGATTGGGTTTTTAGATAGAGAAAATGGGTTTTTAGAGAGAGAAAGAGATTGGGTTTCTAGAGAGAGAATAGCTTTTAGAGAGAGCAAGAAAGATTAGGTTTTTAGAGAAAGTGGGTTTTAGAGAGAGCAAGAGAGATTGGGTTTCTAGAAAGAGAATAAGTTTTAGAGAGAGATTGGTTTTTAGAGAGAGAATGGATTGTTAGAGAGATAAATAGATATTGGGTTTCTAGAGAAAGAATAGGTTTTTAGAGAGAAAGATAGATTGGATTTTTAGAGAAAGAAAGGGATAATGGGATTTAAAATAGAGAACGAGATAGGTTTGTCCCTAGAGAGGGTAGGTTTTTAGAGAAAAAGAGATATTAGATTTCTAAAGCAAGAGGATGGGATTTTAGAGGGAGATTGGATTTCTAGTGAGAGACCGTAGTTTTTAGAGAGAGAAAGAGAGTTTGGGGTTTTTGATAGAGAAAGAAATATTGGGTTTCTAGATATAGAAAATGTGTTTTAGAGAGAGAAAGAGATATTGGGAGAGAATTGGTTTTTAGAGAGAGATTGAGTTTCTAGAGATAATGCCTTTTTGAAGAGAGAGAAATAGATATTGGATTTCTAGAACGAGATAATAGGTTTTTAGATAGAGAAAGAGAAATGAATGTTTAGAGAGAGATTGAGTTTTTAGAGTGAAAGAGAGAATGGGTTTTTAGAAAGAGAAAGAATGATTGGGTTTTTAGAGAGAGAAAGAGAGGTAATGAGTTTGTTTAGAGAAAAAGAGATATTGGAATGCTAAAGAGATAATAGGTTTTTAGAGAGAGATTGAGTTTCTAAAAAGAGAATAGCTTTTTAGAGATAAAGATAGGTTGGGTTTTAGAGAGAGAAAGAGAGAATGGGTTTTTAGAAAAAGAAAGAGAGATTGAGTTTCTAAATAAAAGGAATGGGTTTTTAGAGAGAGAAAGATAATGGATTTTTAGAAAGGAGAAGAAAGATTGAGTTTCTAGAGAGGGACAATAGGTTTTTAGATAGAGAAAAAGATTGGGTTTCTAAAAAGAGAGGATGTGTTTTGGAGAGCGATTGGATTTTTATAGAAAGAAAGAGAGATTGGATTTTTAGAGAGAGAATAGCTCATTCCAAATTCTGGGTAGATTCTCAAATAGTTTGTCAAACGAAAGAAAACAATTTCATAAGAAATCTAGATAATATTACCAAACATGGAAAAAAAAATGCAAAATCTAAATCTAAGAAATCCATTTTCTAAGAAATGAATTTCCTACAAGAAAAATATTTAATGCGAACCAAATGTGCCTTTAAATTCCTACGAAAATGGCCATCAAAGTTTTTACAAAATATCCGCATTTTCAAACACCAATCTCACTCTAAATACCCTGTCCGATATTACGATGTTTGAGCACTGTTATATCACAAAATAAGCCATCTCCTTTGATATTGAATCTTCAGAATCTCACTAGGTCACCTTTGAAATATAAGTATTTACTAATATTTTGGATGTTTACAGTGAGATGTTGGTAAAAAAAAAAACTAACAATACCATGAACATTCCTCTTTAAAGCCCCTTATTCTAATGGAAGGGCGAAAACGGAGATTGACCCATCAAAATGTGATCCTCACGATCCTTGGGGAGGGGCGAAATTGCGACCATCATAATTTGGCCCTTATGATATATAAGGACCCGGTTAGCATGCGGACCAAGCCCTCATGTGGGCCCTTTAATAAATCTATTTTTTAGATGGATTTTTTTTGATAAATTTAAAATATATTTTTATATTTTAAATAATAAATAAATAAAGAAAAAAAAGAAAACCGTCTTAACTTTCTTAAAAAAGAAAAAAAAAATTTATAAAGTTCTTAACCTTCTTAACAGGAATTCTTTACTTCTTAACCTTCTTAAAATAGGAAAAAAAATATTTTTATATTTATAAAGTTTAAAGCTTCAAAAAATATATATTTTTATATTTATTTATAAAGTTTAAACCTTCTTAAAACAGGAAAAAAAATTTAAAAAAAAAATCAAAAAGGAAAACCTTCTTAAACCTTATGAAATCAGAGCCCACCTTCAAATAGTGTCGAGAGATGTGGTTTCAATGTGGGAATTCTTTGTGGTAGCCTTAAAATATATTTTTATATTTATTTATAAAGTTTAAAGCTTCAAAAATAGTGTATACCGGTAGATTTATGAAAACTTGAAAATCTTGAAAATTGACAGTTTAAAAATGCATTATAAAATACATTGTTTCCAAAATTTGAAATCTATTTTTTTTTCTTATGTACAGCATCTTGATGGCAAGATAGTCAATTTGAAGATATTTCAACATCAAAACAACCTCTTCTAGTGAAATTCTTGAGGTGGGCTCAAATTTGATTGTTTAGAGCCTCGGCTCTATATATATATATATATATATATATATATATATATATATATATATATGTGTGGTGTGTGTAGTAGTAGTACTAACTAACTAACTACTATACGACGACTACTACTTAATTAACTATATAGTATAGTTATATATTAATTATATATAT
>NW_006497025.1:334324-391933 GCF_000471905.2 Amborella trichopoda
GTACGTAAGTTATTAGTTAGTTAGTAGTACGTACGTCTATATATATATATATATATATATATATATATATATATATATATATATGTGGGTGTGGTTTGCATAAGGTTGCAACCTTAAACAATCCAATTAAGGCGCACCTCTAAATTTTATCATTAATGTAATTTTGATATAAAATTTTCATCACTAATGTAATCTAGAAACACATGAAAATCTTGAAAATGGACGGTTCATATAATGTGTTGCAAGATGCACTATTTTGTGGATTCAAAATCTTTTTATCTTTTCATATTCATACATCTCGATGTCGAGATGATCAATTAGAGAGTTTTTCAATATCCAAACAACCTTTTATGATGGATTTTTGAGGTGCACCATTATTTCTACATTTTAAAGTTACAACCTTATATAAACTTTTTCATATATATATAACAACCCAATCTAAAAACTCAATGGACTTCCCCATAAATAGCTTGAGACTTAGCACACACATACCTCCCTCTCAGCAACTTGCAAATTTTTGTCTTACATAGATGCAACATGCTTTAACTACCACCATAATTGAAAAAGGGAATCAATTTTTGTGCAGTAGAGAAGTTCATTTTCCTTAAATATATATTTTCTTATCCATTTCTAAGGTTTAGGTAGGATGCAACATGCTTCAATGGGTTTGAGAGAGCACCACACCCATTATATCAATCTGTAAAAGATGTACAAATGGAAAGGCTCTCCATAATATATAAATATCCTAGGCTACATTTATCAAATTCTATACTCCAAGCTCTCCATGCGAGGAAAACAAATCTCATCTCATATGTGGGAGTCTAGAATGTAATCTCAAAATTTTCTATATTATTTATCTCGCTTGGAAGGAATGGTCATAATTGTTTTTTACTTTTTGGTTCATTTCTTGCCAAGCCGATTATGAAAGGGAGAGAGACCTTCCATAAAGTTTCAAGAAACTAGGGGTGGCAATGGACCCAGAGGGGTAGACTTGATCCGAGTTTAGGTATGGGTCCAAGAATTGGACCTGTCGGATCGGGTCGAGATCCAAATCTTAAATCCAAACACTATCGGATCTGGGTCCCGGGAATATATGAAATATATTTAATATATGGTCTTTTCCATATAGCTTTTAAAACCGAATGGATGTTCTTTGATGGTCCTTTCCATATAGCTTTTAGAGCCTCATTTATATCCACATGCTCTCTGATCACCTCAAAAAACACACTTGAGAAAGAAATACCATCTCGAGAGGGGTACCATCTCGAGAGGGGATTAGTTGATTTTTCGACCCCAACATTGCGCGGCACTCTTATGAGAATCATCTTTGATGATTGATAACATATGCTATGTATGCATTTCCAAGCCCAGACTTAAAATCCCAATAAGTGTCTAATTAATAAATTACCAATAATCTTCCCCACTTGTGAACTTCCATTCTATCATGGTTAATAGGGCATTTTTTTTTTATTATTGTTTTAATACCATGCCCAATATATAGGGAGTTTTTTTTTTTTTTTTGGTTGTTTTAATACCATGCCCAATATTCCTTATGTGATCCTCCTCTGCATCATCCTTTCATGAAAGCAGTGATTTGAAACATGGGGATCCGAATCAAGAATCATTGATCTAGACTATTGATTGTTTAGGACTAGACCCCTCAACCCCTAGTTTACCTCCTCCTCCTTTTTTATTTTTTTATTTTTTTTCTTTTACTTTTTGTCATTCGTTATTTCTTACGACTTTTTCAACCCTAAAATCCCCTTCTTCAATTTTTTTTTAGATCACTGATCTATCTTATCTAGGTCGATAATCAAGCCGATCCTAGATCGGAAATCCAACCAATCTTAAATCTAAAATCCAGCCAATCCAGATTGACGATCCAGCGGATTTGGATTGGGACCAAGGCATGGATTCTGTGTTTTAACACATTGCATGAAACGAAAAAACCAAAAAAAATCGAGGCTTTCACACAATTGCATCCATGATAGCATTCCATCTAATGTCATTTCATGATTAAGTATATTCAAATATTATAAAATGTTCATTTACTAAATGAAAAGTTTAAAAAAGACATCAAGCTTATACTCTAAAAGTAAGGCGCACCTCAAAAAAGTTTGTTCTAATATTGGAAAACCCCTGAACTGATAATCTGATATTGAAAAGAAAAAAGGATCCAAGTCCTAAGAAGAATGCACCTTATTATACATCATCCAGACCGTTCATTTCAAAAGATTTCAAGTGTTTGAAGATCTGTTCAATTGAACTATTTATTAGTGTATAAAATTTCATAATTAAGGGTCTTTTGACTAGGTTTTTGATACCAGAAATTCATCTTCTAGTAGGGTTTGGAGGTGCACTTAATTGATTGTTTAAGGTTGACACCTTATATTAAATTGTACTTATGGAGAACACGCAGAAATCGAAAACCAAGTCCCAATTAGAAGTACTAAAATGCTTGCAAACGTCGACGAATAATTACGAAGAACAATTTGTTTGTCTCTTTTATAATACTTGTTTCCACACGTGATACAACCTGGAATACTGTTCTCAAGTACCTAGATAAGAGAGATGTTTAGAATTTACAAGAGGAACTACATAAAGGCAAATTAGTTATTGAATCTGTCCTTTTATGCCTTTTATTTATTTTTTAAGTTATTTTATTCACTTCGAGGCATAAGTAGTAACGTCTAGAGTTTTTATGTCTCTTTATTCATTTTATGTTGTTCATAATAAATTACCATGATTAGATTAGATTGATGACCAGGATTATTGTTTAGGGTTTTATGATATAAAAGATGTATTCAAGTATAATAAATCAACTTGTTGTGGACTTGTATTTGAAACCCTAGAGCAGTAAGTACTCATTCCTTTATCTTTAGTTTTTTAATCTTTCTCTAATTTTGGATCTTCCCTATTTTCTTTGCTAAACTCTATTTCCAAGCTACAAGGTTTGCGCCAAATTGGTATCAGACCTCGACGATCTATACAGATAGTACTGTAGCACGTTATTGTAGCCGATATTATAGCATGCTACTATAGCACCATAATGTAACATCAATTTTTGTGCCCTAGATCAACAGCCATGCCTCCATGCAAAGGAAAAGGAGGATAAGTCAAAACATTACAAGCACTTGATGTTAGTTCGTGAGAAGGGATTGCAGACCTAGCTCTACATTTGGCATAGATTGAAGCCTCATCTCAAGAATATGAGAATGAGGCAGCTGAGGAATCCATAAATCCCTTCCATTGATTTATGAGAATGATTGCATTAGGAGTGATATTATGGGAGGTTTGGAAGGAAAGAAATAGGAAGACCTTTGAAGGGATTGCTATTCCTTTTGATAAACTCATCCAGACCATTAAAAGTTCTATATGGTCATGGTTGTCAGTTAATAAAGAGAGATGGGGTATTTCTAAGGTGGATGTGGTGGCAACATTAGACCAAGATATATTTGGATAGCGCCGTGTCTAGGAAGTTTAAAGCTTAACTTTGATGGTAGTTCCTTAGGCAACCTAGGTCTGGCAAGAATTGGAGGTGTGATGCGAGATTGCTATGGTAATATTCTGCTTTCCTATGCTGGTCCGATAGGTTCTACTATGGCAAATTTTGTAGAAATGAGTGTGTTGCTATGTGGTTTGAAGATTTTCATTAGAAGGAATATGAGATGTAGTTGTACGATTGAAGGGGATTCCTTTAATGTTATCATGTGGTGCAATAAGGAACATAGAGTCCCTTGGGAACTTCGGTCCATATGGTTGCAAATGATGGATTTGGCAACTATTGTTTCGGTCTCCTTTTCTCATATTTATCGAGAAGCCAATTCAGTAGCTGATTTGTTAGCTAAGGGTGGGGCGTCTATCCCTTTTTTTATTGTCTCTGATGATGTAATTTCTTTTTCATAGTTATCAATAAAAGCAGTACTTTTGGTAAAAAAAAAAAAATCCTTTCCATGATCTAGCTCTACGTTTAGAGTAGATTGAAGCTTCATCTCAGGAGTATGAGAATGAGCCAGATGAGGAATCCATAAATCATTTCCATGATCAAGCTCCAAGAAGAGAGGTAGCTAATCATATGGATAGGGATAGTAGTAGGTTGGAAACCAGTCTCAAGGTTGAGATCCCAAAGTGTATGGAACTCTATCCAAGGACAAGCATGGAGAAACTTTATTCTCATCAAATAGTTCTAAAAATCATCATTAGTCTTTGACAAGTACTTGGATGAATATTTTGGTGTTGAGAAAGAAGTTGGTGATCATAGCTCTAATGGTGATCGCATTCATAAAGAGGATAAAAAGAAGATCCTACAGCTAGAAAGGATTTTGTACATACTCCGACTCTTGATGAAGAATAGAGTGGATGTCAAAGAGTTGTTCCCAACGTATTGAAGGTAATTGGTTTCTTAGTCCCCAGAAAAAGTAGCGAGGAGAATTGGCGTTGACAGAGGTAATGATAATGATATTGTTTTTCTTCGAATTTTACCTGAATTTAGGGTGTCACATGATGTTCACACCAAAGGGTTCAAGGTATTTTGTCCTAAGCTCTTAGCTAGTGAGTTTAATATAGGAGATTCTCTCCAAAGGTATTTTGCTTTGATGGAAGAACCAAATATGTTCCGTATCATCCTCCCCAAAACGTAAACCTTAGAAGCCAAATATTTGCATGTCAATCTCAAAAAAATCAACAAGAGCAAGGCTTAAAGTTCAGAGTTTTCCTTGCAATTTAAGAGAAGTTTTCCTCATGTATGTTTATGATCGATGATGTTGCGCGCTTGCATCGCATCAATATTAGTTTTCAATTTGCACAAAACATGATGGATAAAATATATATGAGAGGCGCCATAACCTGGAAAAATATTGATCTCTAATTATTTTGAATTGTATACCTTTAAGGTTGAATTACAATGTTTCCAAGAGAAAAAAAATTCAGAGTTTTGATCTTCTCAGTATACTCTTACTGGTATACTCTAAAGTTATTTTGAATGGGTATCTCTGAAGACGTATGATCAGAAGTGATTCAAGACTCTTTTCCTCTTATGCTTCGTTATGATTCTGGACCAAGTTGTTCTAAATATCAATCATGAAATGTGGTGTGCAAGATTAATGACAATGCCTACAAATTGAAGCTTCCCAGCCATATTTAAACTTCCGATATTTTAATGTCAAGCATCTCATTTCATATCGTGGTAAAACCTCCGACAACGAGCTGTCAAATTCAAAAGCGAATTCTTTGGAGGAAGAGTGGATTAATACAGCCAAGAATACTGCTCGTGGTTACTATATAAGAGAAACAAACTTAAAGTTTACAAAATGAAGTGAAATCAGTAATTGAATACATTTTTGTCTTTTTATTTATTTATTTCTTGAATCAATTTATTCACTTAGGCATAAGCAATAATTTTCCTTAAATCTTGTCTTTGTATCCACTTAATGTCTTTTATATTAAATTGCCATGACTAAATTAGATGGATGGCCCAGATCAATATTTTGTTTATAAATTTTTTATATAAGAGATGTACTCAAATATGATAAATAATCATATTATGAACTTTTATTCAAAACCCTAGAGCACGAGTGCTCTTTTTATCTCTGGTTTTTTAATATTTCTCTATCTTTTTTGCTAAACCCTAAGCTCCAAGCTGCTACATTAGCTCCAATACCTTTCTTACGGCAACGGGCTGGATCTGCCTAGCCCAAGCTCGGCCCAAGTCCCTAAAGGATAGGTTTAGGTACCAAACCTATAATGGATTGAATGCCCGATGCCCAAGCCGGGCCGCAACGGTCATGTCCTAGGCCCAGACTGACCTTCGAGCAATGGTAGCCCGACCCTCGAGCTATATTTTGTAGCTAATCCCTAGTTGCTCAGATGCAGGCCAAGCTGCCCTGTCCATTGTTAGGCATACCTTTTCATTGACAAACTTAAAAACCATGAAAATAACGAATGAAATCAAAATCTCAAAACCTACACCCATCTTCTACTTTTATGGTTAAATATAATCCGTTGATACGATGTACTTGTATAAAGAAAGCGAAATCACGAAGAAGTGAAAGTTCAAACTCAATGGTCTGCACATAGAGAGAAAACCTGGCTAATGTAGGTGCCATAATATGATTAATAATAACACAAATAAAAGAAGTCTAACAGAAAGGGCCAAAAGATAGTAGGAAGAAAGTTGAACAGAATGGAATAAAAATGCCAAAGAAACCACATGTAACAAATATATATTCTGTAGTAAATTGGCAAAAGAAAAAACAAAACAGAAGGAAAGGAAAAAAAATGAAAATCAAAGCTAATTCAGTCCTGCTCACAATATGCGACTGAAGCACTAGAAAATAAAACATTTATTATCTCTACACAATAATAAAAGCTCTTATTCCGACACAGCCGCAAAAATGTTCAAC
The DNA here is from genome assembly GCF_000471905.2 of Amborella trichopoda. The sequence continues at coordinate 340,726 of NW_006497025.1, forward strand.
GAGATATTGTGAATCTCTGAGAACGAGCTAGTGAACAAACAATGTCCTGGCAACAAATTGAGAGGCTGATTTCCTCAAAAAATCCAAGGGAAAAAACTACAACAGCATTGATACTGGATCCTCAATGTACCCTTTAAATGCCTTTAGCCACTCTGCACCAATGGCCCCTAGACAAAGACAATAGCAAGCTTCAGGCCTTGATGTTATGATTTATATTAGTATTACCAACATTATTGCATCAATACGACGGCTAGTACCACAGTATAGAGGATAACGATAAGCTTCAGAATGCCAACAAAGAGGCAATATTTCAGAGGTCCATCATTTCTGTTTTCCTTAGGCTGATCTTTTGATTATTATGGGTATGATTTCTTGGCATGAATACATACGAATACTTTCACTGTAAAATAAACACAATGGCCTACCATCAATCACGCGGTGATCACAGCTTAATGTGACAGACATGAAGGAGCCTATATCATATTGATCAGGCACTTGTCCAGGTATCACTCTCTTTTCAGCTGCCACAACAATCCAACACAAGTTATAGTTTAACATCAATAAAATCAACATAAGGGCATAAAATACATATAGGAATGGGCCGAGGCCGCAATAGTCAGGGTGGCTGAGCCACAATGTGACATGGTGGTTTCCATTCCTACCTATTATACCTATTGACATGTCAAAAAAAATAAAAATAAAAAAGGGTAGGGGCAGAAACATAAATGTCCAGATAAACCACCATTTCCAAATGGTCAAAGCCGAATTTATAAATGACCACTTTATGGCCCTGTGTGTTATGTGTGCATGTGTGTTGGTTAGCATGTGTAATCTGCCCCATGTATAGTTCCATTTAAGAGCATTCCCAAGGGGTACCTCATCTGTGAAAATGTTGTTTCCATGAGTATGGTGAATCTCTCTCTCTCTCTCTCTCTCTCTCTCTCTCTCTCTCACACACACACACACACACACACACGCACACACACACACACACATACACAGAGAAAATCAAAGGGGAGAAGATCACTTGAGAATAGATATGTTAAGTCCATGCATATAATAAAACAGAATTCAGATGCAAAGTCCAAGGGATCTGATGAATGTTATCTTACCAGATCCCACAGCCAAAATGCCAGCTTGGGGTGGATTGATGATAGCACAGAACTGTTTAATTCCGAAGGGCCCTCCTAAGTTTGACACAGTGAATGTGCCGCCCTGCATAACAACATTTTCAGTTATAACCATCTCACAAGTAACAATGCATTATATCAAGGTAATATTTTGATTAACAGCATTACCTCATAATCTACTGGCTTTAGATTGTTATCTTTCGCTTTTTGCGCCAAATGTTTCACATCTTCAGCTATTATAGATAGTCCCTTCTTGTCTGCATTCTGTGATTCATCAAAAACAAATGGGCCAGAACAAGAAAAACCATTTGAGAAAAGCCAATGACATTATAAGGAGAACTAAACTTAATAAAAGACATCATTGACACTGAAAATCACAGGCATATGGGTTAATGTAGCTTAAACTACAGCGACACTAGTCAATTTTAACCAGTGTTATAGAACACAGAATTGGGTTCTGGATCGACCATCTGGGGAACAGATTCGGAAGAGACAAATTGGAGAAACGAATCGTGTTCGTTGAAAGAAGAGACAGTTGGCATCTCCCCTGAAGCGATGGGAACAGCCTTTGGGCTTTTCTGTTACCGAATACATACGGTTAGGGCTACCCACCTCTTTGAGGTGGATCTTACCCAATTTTTTTAGATTAAAAAAAATAATAATAATTAAAAAATAGGTGGGAATCACTCACCAGTCCGAGTCAAACCAGGCGATTCCGGTTAGACCCAGCATTTGCTTATAACAAACACGAAAGAAGTTGTTATTTTGAAATAATTAAGGAGGTCACACTCTTAAAGAATCTTTGCAAAGAGAAATTTAGACGGCAGGCAATATTTAGAAAATAAGTGAGAAAAATCATGAGCATGGGAGAACCTAACTGTTGGGGTATGGTTCAGAAAAGTTTAACTCATTTATCAAAAAATACTATTGCAGGATTTTATACATTTCATTAAAAAGATCAGCATGACCAACCTTAATGACAGGAACATATAACCCATTGTCAGTCTGCACTGCAACCCCAACATGGACATCATGGTACCTGCACGTTGTTAAGAGCAATGACTAAAATTTCTTCTATAAGAGTAGAATAATAGTGAACACATATACATATAATTACTACGTACTGTCTTATGAACTCATTCATCCATGCACTGTTGCATTGAGGAACTTTACGAAGAGCGAGGGCAGCTGCCTGAGATTAAGCTTATGTCAAAACTAAATCAATATAGAAGGATAAAGATAACCAACTGATTAGCATAACATGAGAAAGATAAACAATACATGGAACAAAATGTGCATCAATCCTGCTCAAGGCACCAGCTCATTTATATTATTTTCTTATTGCCACTTTCAAAAAAGGGCCCACCTAGTACCTAAGCAGCTGCAGCACCTAGCTTAGGGGGCTGGACTGCCCTGCCTAGGCCGCATAGGCAGGGCTTCCTGAGTACCATGCCCCTGGGTAGGTCTCCAGGCAGCCCAAGTGGCGCCTAGTGCCTTAAGCCTGGGCGCCCGCCTAACCATGCCCATTGGCGGGTGCCTAGGCGGCCCCAAGCAACACCTAAACCTAGGTGCCCGTCTCGCTTGCCTCTTGTCCACCAGCCTAGACACAAATCTATGCATACATGTGTGTCTGGGGCACCTTTAAACCAAGGCAACCAGCCATCCACCCAGCACCGAGGTGCCCAGACCCCTCCTGGGCCAGCTTGCCTGCCCAGCAGTTGCTTTTTACAACATTGATTATTAGCTGTTATTGTTGTTCTTGATGGACAACAAATGTAAACTGCCAGTTTATTCACAATGCATGGGAAGAAAACGTCATAGTAGGATATCCGTTCCTTTTTTTTCTGCAGGGGGAGGGGGGGGGGGGTTTGCATCCCAAAGCAAGTGAAATTGAGACATAGCGACCCCATTCCCTTGAGAGAAAATCTTTTACATAATAATAGTTAATCTCTAAAGCTAAATGACAACGCTCCAGACCTATCCAATCACATTGGGTGAATAACTCCATGATTGCCAACCAGGCCTTTTGACTATTGGTGAGATACCAGGTTTGCAAGCAAAGATTGAGTGGAGGTTCAAACTTCCCTCGTGCAAACCAAGCTGACCTACCTAGAAACAACGAATCAAGCCATGATCATTGTGCCTCAGAGAACAATGAAAATAAAGCCTTTTAGACCCATCATGAGAGCTTTGGCTTGAAACTTTACTAAGTCACAGAACAGCTGACTCAGCAAAGTTACTCAAGATTCTGCCAGGGATATCTCTAATGAGACCTCTTACACCTGATGGAGCTGAATGCCTTTTCAAGCAACTATAAAAATCTTAGGGACACATGGTTTGACCTCCTGCACTGCTTGCTTTGGACAACAGGATATTGCTTCAAGGAACTATTGTCCACTCTTGAATTGGGTCCTCCATGCTGAAGCCAAGACACTACTCTAGTCTTGGTAAACAGAATCATGTGTACCAACATTTCCAGTCCTCATATAACTCTAAAATAAACCACAGAAAATCCCATTATTTCTCTCTTTCAAGATACCTCAAAAGATTCCTACAGGTCACACATCTTCCAAAGTAAATGATTCCTATCACAGCACAACATATTGCATTGCTGCTCCATTAGGGTAGCCACTGATCCTATCACCCATGACACGTACAACAGAATGCAAATCCTCCTGGAAATATGTTGTTTTACTTTGATGGAAGGAAAATAGAGAGATAGACTGAATGGGAAACCAGGGAGGCATGTCACAGGAGATTACCCATCAAAATATGAAGAAAACAAAAAGACATGCAAGATGAATTGCTCTTCACTAGCCCATGAAGCAGAGAAATTGGATTTTATAAGCATCTACATGTAAAATGCACTGTTTATTCACATGCATCCGAACTCTTCTTTACAGCCATCTTTTCTTTAATTGGAATAACGAGATCCAGTTTTTGTGGTTCAAAATAAAGATTTAAATTTTCATAATTGAATTTCCATTAACATCCGTCTACAAAATTGATAGTTGAATTTTGACATCTGGTAGAAGCCATTCTCACTCAAAATTTACATAAATGTTACATTTTTAACTTCATTTCAATTTTTCTTCTTAATCTACTTTAGGGCCAGTTTGGATGTCAAAGAAAAACATAATCACAAAGAAAAAATTGCAAGTTTTTTCCTCCTCAATTGAGAAACATTATGATCTTATTTTATTATGTTGGTAGACTGTTTGGATGTTTATTAAAATATGAGAAGAAAATGTGATTTGGGTCCGACACAATCTGAGAACACCAAAGAACAACTCATGCCATAACTTCCACACAAAGAGAAAGGTTTTTCTTCTGCAGTTATTTCATCTTGGTTTTCCTACTGATTAACCACTGCTATGTTGGCTTTCCTATTGACTAACCACTGCAAACATGAAAACGGCAAGCAACAAAAACCTGTGAAAAATATCTAATAAAAACTCAAAAAATGAATACAACAAAGGCTGCTATGTTGGCATTCCTATTGATTAACCATTGCAAACATGAAAACGGCAAGCAACAAAAACCTACAAAATAGTATCCAATAAAAACACAAAAAATTAATACAACAAAGGCATAAAGTTTGAGGATCTGCTGATGCCAAGCTACTAAAGCTCCAAAATGCCCCATTCTCGTAGAAGCTTCTATTTTGAGCAGAAAACCCAAGAATTCTGCCTAACCACTAATTCTCAACCAAAAAGCTGAAGACAACAACGTGCCACAAATGATCTTAAACACACCAGCGAAACAAGCTACTTGATTTGCAAAAGTTGCAGAAACTAGAGAACAAATTAGTGCACAGCCTGAAAGGGAGAGAGACTAGAGAGAGAGAGAGAGAGAGAGAGAGAGCCTGCATGTGGAAAGATCTTGATGAGGGAGACAGGCCTGCGTGTGGACGAGAGGCCTTGATGAGAGAGAGAGAGGCCTACGTGTGGAGGACAGACCTTGTTGATGAGAGAGAGAGACAGAGGCACGGGAGGGTAAAGTTTTCAAGACAAACACGACTAAAGCAAAAAAGATTTTGAGTCCCACTTGAATTTTTTTGACATGCTGTTTTGAGGGCAAAGTGATATCTTTTTGGATGAACTAGAAATCTTTATGAGGTTATCCAAATGGTTCTTACCTTCTATCTTAATCATTTTTTTCTTGGCATCTGAAATATTTCAAATTTGGGTACATCCAAACTGGCACTTAACTTTGTAAATGTTGGAAAAAATTTAAAATTTACTTCAATGTAGTATTGCTAAACCAGATGATATGGAGTAATAATGAAATTGTGAATTCTTTTCTATGAAATGTAAGCATCTCATAAAACCTCTAGATATTACAAGGAAACAGGTAGAAAGACGATTGTGAAGGGAATAAATCAACACCACAGACCTTTATTACGAAGTCATTGACAGAAATACGCTTCCCCCCAGAGCCTTCCTGCAAGGAATTAAGCTGGCCTCGCAATCTGTATGAGGCAAGAAAAGAATTTAAATCTCAATAAAAAAAATGTCATTAGCACTTGTTATGCATATGGTAACACTATGAAAAGCATCCAACACTCACTCCATAAGTTTGTCAACGCGTGTATCGACAGTTAAATAATAGTGAGGAATAGTTTGCTTTGATAGCAACAAGCGTGATGCAGTAACCTGTTTAAAGAAAGTATATCGAGGAAAAAACAAATTATAAAGCAGAAGCCGCTTGACCTTCAGAATAAACGACAGAACTAACAAAACTAGTGCGATCAAGAATACAAAATATCTCATCTGCGTGATAACTTAAAAAAGTGTGTGTAATATCCCTATCCACAAAATGGTTTTGGGGCCAGGCAGTATATATGTTTCAATCATCATTACCTTCCTTATCTGTGAAAGTGGAATATCTTCATACTCTAGTGTTTGAGATACTCTAGTATCCTTCACCTTGGACACAGGCGTAGGACCCTGCTTAGCTGCATAAAATAAATGAAACACCTTATAACATGATAAAGCACTATAAGTAAAGGAAAACTTTTATTAAAAGGAATAAAAATCTGATATGGAACCAAGTTCAGGTGCTTAGGCCACTCCAGCCTTTGGCACATACGAAGCATGCACAGAATTACAGATAAGGAGAATCAGAACTTGCAGGGCTATAGGCAACTACATTTTCATGCATTGATGATACTAAAGCATGAGTTATATAGGCATACTACATGTGTCTATGGGGGGGGAGGGAGGGAGGGAGGGAGGAGAGAGAGAGAGAGAGACTTGCAAGAATACAAATTATACATATGTTATAGCTGAATACAATGTATAAACAGTAGGGAAATCTAACAATGTGAAATTTACTTCTAGGTTCAAATACATACTTGCAAAAAACAGAGTCAGACTATACTTCCAATTAAGAATCACAATTTCAAAACAAAGGAACCCCAAAACCAGTATAAACTGGAGAAGAAAATTTTTATTGGTCATTGTCACAGCAGGTCGACCCATTTTACAACTGCTTCCAAAATGCCTTCTATTGAAAAGGAAATGGTACAAGAATAATGAAATCAGGAGGTAAAATTACAGTTAAAGTGCAGTATTTAAAGGACTCCTGCGGAAGCAGGGTGAAGGTGGTCAATCTAAAAGTTTGTTAAACCACATTAACTCCGTGTAACTTCAATCCACATAGGATGGTTCACACCTTATGATCTTAGACTAGGAACGCCTCTCATTAGTTGTATGATGTGCAAATGACAAGTTCAATTTTATGAACAATGCTAAAGGGTTTTCTTCTGCATGCCTTTCACTTGTACCATGTTTAAATTTGTTAACCAGGCATAATGACTTTGTGTTTGCAATAAATGCATTTTTTCATGTTCCATAGTGGTCCTTCCCAAATCCAGAGGTGGACATTTTGTTCCTTTTGTTTTTTGGTTTGTGGGGCATAGTTCAGCAGTACAATCAAACTTGGGACATAGCACTGTTGCAATCATCAACAACTAGCCAATCAAGCCCAAGCTGAATTCCGGCCCAAATGCTAGTTTTGGACCTTTCTCCATAATTTATGTCCCAGTTGTCCAATAATATGTACTGTAAGGGGCAAAAACATCAAAAAATGGACAAAACGAAAACTTATATTCAAACCTCTTACGATATGGGGAATAACCCCATATCTACTTCCAGTCATAAGGGTTTATTTTTGGGCCCCACAACCTATTATAGGTGGGTTCAATCCAAGATAAGTTATATCACAAGCATCAGGAGAAAGAATAGTATGGTTCAATATAGGTCACAATGCCTTTATTTAAACTTCTTTTGACCAGATAAGTCTGCATATGTTGAAAGAGATGACCAGCAGATCTATTAGGGCTGACAGATCAAGGTTTCAAAAAACGCTAGGCGGTCCCTAGGTGGCCAGCCAGGCACCCAACACCCTGCACCTAGGTGGGCGCAAAGAACCTAGGGTGCCCTGTAGTACAAATTCTTTAGATGTATACATATATGTGCTGTCTAAACACACATACATGCATATGTTTGTGTTGATTTTGTACTTTTTTGCATTTATATGTATTGTAACAAACTTTTTTTATACAAACATATCGCATGTTAAGAACAAACCTGTTCAAAACTTCAAATCACAGAAAATTTAGTGAAAAAAATTGAAAGAGATAAAAATCTAATAGTCTAGGATGCTTATGATGCTTGTTCAAATTTTTTTCGATTATGAGAAATAGGTATAGTTAATCGTTTTAGGGTTTATGGATTTTTTATTTTATTTTATTTTTTACTTTGGGGGGTAACCCCCATACTCATTTTAAGCATTTTTGGGGTCAAAATTACCTCATTTACCCTTAGGGGCTCTTCTTTAAAAATATAAAAGGGCCCAGGGGCCTGGGCACCTGCTCATAACTGGATGCTGAGCGCCTGCCTGGGCCGCCTAGGTAGTGGTGTGTGGCCTAAGGCCCCTTGGGCGCCGCGCTGGGCGGTCCTTTTTTTAAAACATTGTGACTGATGAACTTTATCTCCGGGAAGAGCAATAGACAAGATAGATGGTCTGGGATTTGAAACTTCCAAGCTGTGTTCAATTATGTTCATGGATGGTAAACTATGTGCAGAGATTCCACGCTTCTCATTCAATTTCGAAGTACTGCAAGGAAAAAGATCCTGGTGGCCATGTTCTTAAGGTTAGCATACAGAGAATTTCTTGTGCCTCCCCATTTACAACACAAACCTATGGTTAATCCTAGCATGTTTATATTACACGGAGGGGAGGAGCAATCAATGAGTCATCTATGGTTCAGCAAATTTTTAATGGATAATTTGGATGGTAATTGATCTCTTCAAATATGCCAGGTGATGCCAACCTTCTTTCTTAGTTTATTACAGGTATTGGTGGGTAAAGGCTAAACCAAGAGCAGATCCATACGAAAATGATTGTCCTTTCCTACAAAGTGTCTACATCTGGAATAAGAGGAAAATAGAGTTTTAGAGGAAACATGACAGAGCCTGGATATAATAGTATTGGAGTTCTTCTTCAGAGATCACTTCATGGGTGAATGGGAAAGATTAAAAGAAGGCCTCAAAATAGATGACCTAACAGCATCTAGGGCAGCTATAGGGAACCTGTGTTCACCAATATTAGCAGGTCCAATGCAATAAGGAATCGAAAGACCAGCCTTGTGTAATGTTGAAGCCCTAGGAACCAAAGATATTAATTGTGGTGGAGGAACAATACTACCATGGGTGGACTGCAGATCCCAACAAATGAGCTCACTGGACAAGGAGTCAAGGACTAATTGAGGGTGATTATCTTAGAGCATCCTTTTACATGGAAAAATAACAGGCCACGCCAAACCATTCTACTCGGAATAAGGGGGAAAGAGCTTTTTGAAGTTTGCCCTTATACCTAGGAAGTGGTGTTTTCCATATAAGGGGCTATATGTAGCTATTGGCTCCAGACAAATGTCCACATGGAAAGTCGTGCTATTTACAACTTATGCACACCCTAGGAATAGGCCATCAATCTGATCTTCAGGGGGGTAGGGCTCTCCTGTTCCTTGGAAACTTGGGAGACACGTGTAGCTATCAATCAGTGGTTGTCAAAGTCATAAAAAATGTAGTAAATAGTGAATATAGGGATACAAACAAGGTGGCTAACAACTGGCTAACATGGGTGTCATCAGGAATAGCATGGTATTTTGGGCAATATGCCATTGATCATCTGGGCACCCATTGCACATTTTTATTTGTTATTTTAATGATAGCATGTTAAGAAACAACAAACAAAAAATTAATTACTAATGCCCACTGAAAGAGCTTCAAAAGACCATCTAGACAAGCCAAACAACACACCAAGTAAAAGAACCAAGAAAAAAAGATCAATTTCAGGCTATCCACTAAAGAAGGCACAGCATAAGTACTAACCTAAGTAATCTTCAATGTCAGCCTTCACAATGCGCCCATCAGGACCTGTACCTTTGATGCTTGAAAGGGGCACCTGAAATTTTGCATACAGGTTGACTTGAAGACAAGATGAAGACATATATGTAAGAGGATAAAGGAAGAAATAAATTATATCTAGCTCTCCCTCAATTAAAAGTCATGGAAGAGTTTAGCAACCATAATTACTCACATTGTGATCTTCTGCCATCTTTCGTGCGAGGGGGCTTGAGAAAATGCGATCATCTGGTTGAGAAAGTCCATCTGTCTTTTTACTCTTTAATTCAGGAACACTAGAAGTCTGGGGAACATCTTCTTTAGGTGGGGCTTGTTCAGATGAACCACCAGAAGAAGGGGCAGCAGAAGCAGTGGAAGATGGACCTGTGTAATCTTTGAACTTGGCTATGTCATCCTCTTCTTCCACAGTTATTGCAATCACCTAAATAAGATCAACATTCAAAGAATTGAGAAAATATTCCAGCTGCAAAACAGAACACTTTCGTGTCAAGAAGGGTCATAGGAGTTCAGACCCCAGGCACCATTTGAATATCATCAATAAGCATGAACAGTCACTAGTGAAATGCAACTCTCCATGTTAAATAGCAAGATAAAATCTGCCTCCCAAAAAGCTTATATGTCAATCTATATTGAGATTTGGGCACCTATCTTGATGATTACAGCATTAACAACTGCAGCACACATCCCAGAGTCAAACCCCACCACTGACCTACACGATGCATATACAGAAACAAGCACATGATCACGCACACCTGCATACATTGACACATAAAGGCACCAAGCAACAACACACTAATACTTAAATTTCACTACATACAACTTAAAACAGATGTCTCTCCTCGCACTCTAATACAATACATTGAATTGCACATCTGTCCTGCAGCCATAGCATCTTTCCAGTTTTAAAGCTTGTAAAAAAAATGATATCTATGTGGGTAATGGATAAAAGAACACTTAATTCAGAAGGAATAACTAAAGTAAAAAAGAACACTAAAGATAAAAATACCAACATCCACATTTTAAAGGAATCGTGTCTTTTTTTCTTTAACAACCTAGTATGTGCACCTGAATCAAAGGTATGAGGAAAATCATCTCTAAAAATACGGGGCCATAATCAAAAAAAGAATTCGTTCACACAAAACCAAATGGATACCATCAAGATAGACAGAAAATGAATATTCCACCTTTCATTAGCTGGTCACATAGACCTTGAAAATGATTACTATCACCTGGAGACCAGATGATGCTGCAGCAAGGAAGCCCCTTCCTATCAAATGGCCCAGGAACAAACAACCTCATATGAAAGGCTACCATACAATGCCCACCAGAAAAGGCCCAAATAATTCACCGAGAGAGAACCCCTTGTATCTTGAAATCCAAGTCAAATACCAACCAAATCCTTGTAATCATAGCAATCAAGACTGGTACCTTTGGGTCGCAAGCAAACGAGTTTGATAAAAAACTGGTTAGAACCAAAGTTTGACCAGTTTTAGGTAGTTAGACTAACCGGTTTGATTAGTTAGACCAAATAAACAAAGATGGCAACCTTTTTGGTAACATGTTTTAGTTTTTTAAGCTATTATTCCTATTTATCTTATTATTTTACATCCATCCTGACCAGTTCAACCAGGTGGCCGGACCAGTTATGATTGGAGCAACCCCTCACTGGTCTGGTGGACGAGCCATTTGAAAAATTGAAAACTACATAAACTTTACCAACCGAAAAGACAGCCACCATAAAATTATAACAAAAAGCAAATACAATAATCATCATCCAAGCCTTATCCCAATTATTTGGGGTCAGCTACATAAATCTTGTTCCTCCATTCTTCTCTGTCAATGACCATACCCTCAATAAGAACAGAAGTCACTATATCTTTTCTCACTACTTCTTCCTTTTGGGCCTTCCTCTTGCCCTTTTAGAGGCTTACACTTTAACAAAAAGCAAAGATATGAAAATAAAAAATATATCCTCAATATTTTCAGTTTTCTGGAAAATTCTCTAATGTAGAAAGAAAACAAAGTAGTCGGAAACTGTGAAGCATTTTATGAAAAACCAGTGAAGCTCTGAAAGTTTTAGCGTCAACTTTAGAACTTATTAAAAGACACTGGATATGGAAAAAAAATAAACAATATTACAATGAAACTAGAATATAAAGAAAACAAAGGGACTAACAGAAGCACTAGGATTCCATCACAGCAGTAACTATTGAATCGTAAATTTCACTTCAAGGGACATCTCAATAGAAGTCATACGTGTCAAGAGAAAATTATAAAATCATAAACCCTAGCAAATTCTATGCCACAAAATCATTCAAAGTAATTGTATAGCCAGAATTATATGACTAAAGAAAAAATCGTAGGATGACATAAAAGCAAACTATTACCAAACCAACCACATTGTTAGATTATTACTACAGTCGCAACAGTTCAAAATATTTTACCGTTTCAAGTTCTAAATAAGTCAAGGCACTCAGAACGACGAAAATAGAAGAACCAAATATCAGTATTTATAGTCCGTATCAAAACTATTTAGAGTAAAAAAGTAAACAACAAAACAGTCAAGAAAAGAATTACGTGAAATGGAAACAGCAAACAACAAAGTGAAGTTAACCCCACGCTTCATATCCACTTCTAAGTCTCATTGATCATCATGAAAACACAGCAGGTCTGCTCTACTCATCCATTTAAGATTATGGTGTGAGTGTCTGACTATTTTCATAATTCATTACCAGATTTTCCTTTAATCGGGTTTGCAGGGTAGATGAGTGCACTGAGAGATTACTGTAATTTTGTCTTAGAAAACAATAAATTGTACAAATCATTGATTGAAACTTGCACAGGTAATTATTTTTATAAAAGCATTACAGAGCACAAAAGTAAATAGGATTGTAGAGTCAGGAGTATACCTCCCCAACTTTGATTTCCTTTGCTCCATCCCCCTGTACTATCTTCGCTAGATAGCCTTCTTCCATGCATTCCATCTCAACTGTAGCTTTATCCTATTGGAAGATACATGAATAGTAAACACAATATTATGGCATGAGAGAGTAGAAGGTTCTATTTCAAAAACGTTATGGTAAATAGTGCTTACTGTCTCAACTTCACATAGAACTTCGCCAGGTGAGACCTTATCCCCCTCCTTTTTCAGCCACCTCGCAATGTTACCCTGTATATACAGAAACATTAATCAAGGAGTAAGAACTACAAAGTTGTCTGAAAATTGACAGATATACACATCTTCAAGACAGCAGTATCAAAACCATAATCTTCTGACTGGAATCAAGCTCATTACCAATTTAGCTCCAACTTCTAGATCAACAAAAGGAACTGAACAGAGCTTAAGCCAATGATATAAAAGCTGGAAAAGAGATGGAACCGCAGAAGGGATCGGTCCAGTCCAATCCAGCTCAATCAGCTCACATGGTTGTAAATAAATAAAGACAATTTCTAAATAACAGGCAAATTTTCTAGTTCAACTAACTGGTTCACAAGTTCAACCAGGTCTCTTCGAAAGACCAGTTTTTTATCACAGGATAACTTTTCCAGCACCTTCCTGGCTCAACCACTTGAACTGGGCAGTCCACTCCAGTTTTCAGTATATTGCTTCAAACTGACAGATCTAAATGGCCCATATCCTTGTGACAACATTTGCTATGGTGACAAAAAGCCTTACAAGAAAAATGATTTGATAAGAAGAAACACTTCCGGAATAAAGAAAAAGGAACAACAAAGGACAAGGTAACTAGAAGATATTTCTTTTAACAATCCACAAAACTTTTAATTAATAATCCGCATTTTAAGAACTAGGCTATTCTTTCACAAAGTGATGACAGATGAAATCAATTTTTAAGTGTCAGAGTTCATTCACTACATTTTCATTTCAGACTAAACTAGAACCTCCACCAAAAGGCGTGCATCACGAAATCGCTAAGATAAGAAAGCCAAGCATACCTCGGTCATTGTGGGAGAGAGAGACGGCATTCCTATTTCTTGGTGCAGAGGAAGCCCTGAAATCACATTTGTGTAGTTTCTTATAAACATGTAGAGATGCATATGTTAGCCAGAAACGCACGTAGAACATCAGCTTCCAAAATTTTGACACACATGTAATAGAGTCGCTAAAGAAGTTCTACTCAATCTTGCTACATTGCCAAGTGTATGCCTAGAATTATTCCTACTGAAGTTGACGCTCATAAAAAAAAGGATCTAATATGGTCATAACAAGCCAGAATATCAGCTATCACTATAAACACTGTTCAATACAACTAATTGAATATTAATACGTTTATGATAAACATTAATGGAAAATTTATTACATGAGTAGGAGTCCTTTAAAATGCAGATACAATGAGAGTATCATGGGAAAAAGAAGACAATGAACCTGCTAAAGAGCAGCTAACAACAAGAACAGAACTTACTGATCCTAAATGATTTTTATAAACGTTGAACACTGGAAACTTTTTGATAAAAAAAAGAACTGAAAGTCCCACACATCACATTCATGCCAGAAACAACAAAAAAAAAAGATGGGAAATTTTGGTCGGCAAGAAACACCATACCCGAGTCAGTTGCAAATCCTCTTTTTGCAGGGATCAGTGAACTGAAACAGAAGAATACCAAGTTTAGGTAGTTTATATAAAAATGATAATTCAAACTAGATACTAGTGTTTGAGTTTATGAACGGAGAGTGAAGAATTCCGCAACGAACCCAGCAAAGGTGTTGGTAAATCTCTTGCTCTTAGTGCAAGAGGTATAATATATGGCTGCCATATGTGAACCCATTTGAGTCACACTTTGTGAAAAAATTTCCTTGCATTTTGCAAGCTGAGAAACCTGAAAAGAATGCTGGACATATTTAGGAGCAAGTAAACATTCCATACTACCAGAATATTTATGAATCAAAAGAGAGCTACTGCCTAGAATCAATGAAACCTATAGTCTTCTTCCGTATTCATTAATTTCCAGTCAATGCTTTCTTTCTCTGCCTAGCCTGATTTTCTGATAAGTAACATCAAAATTGCAGATAAGATGGCTGCTAATGACAAAAGTAATAAATGGAGATAAAGTAAAAACAAAAAAGGGACACTAGAAAGTAAAAAAAAGGAAGCAAGGTTCTATTGCCTCAGTTGAATCAAAAGCTCTGGATCCATCGCTAAGGTGGAAGCTGTGCGTTGATGTCAGCGAGTCTCCAATGGGGGAGACAACATATCTGGCTTTCTTTTCTGGGGCCAAACCATGTCCATGTCCTCTTAGAAGACCTGCAAGATATTCCAATAAACAAGAAAATCATAGAAGAAAACCCGAGACAGATTATAATTCACATGCAAAGAACTGCTTGATTGATTATTGATGGCCTGATACTTTCCTGTATCATCATGTCAAGGAGATTTTGATATAATCAGGTGTCCAATGAAAAACTTGATATAAACAACTATTAGCAAATTAGTCACAATGCAGCAGCCAAATCCAACTTTAGAAGCCCCATGGCATTGTTATTCATAACAAAGTTTATACATCTAATTGCAAACAAAAGTGTAGACAGACAAAGATGTAGAAGTATACATTGCTTTTTGTGAAACAGAAACTATGAAGAGATGAAAACTCAAAAGGAACAAAGTAAATGATTTAGAAGGTTAAAATCAATAAACAAGAAGAGAGCTTCCAATAGAAAGGCTTGATAGCCCCCTCTCCAAATATAATGAAAAGGTGCCAAAGCGACTTTGGGACTCACATGACTTTTAAGAGTTGGCTGGTCAAATCATGAATCTTTCCCATGTATTTTCACTGTTAGAAAAATGCAATGTGATCACACCAAGTTGACTCAAAGATTCATCTGAATTTCCATAATTCCATCCCTAGTTCTTAAACAATGATTAGTTTATGACATGACGGAGATGAGATCTAATATGATGGCATACAAACTAGTAAATAAACTGATTACCATACGTTATACCTAGATTTCCATACTAAAACAGAACTAACTAGATATATAATTTGTCTAGAACAAGGGTGCCAACATGAGTAGAAGTTAAAGTTGACTGGTGAATGATAATGAGTGAGAGAGGTAGAGGCAGACAAGCAGGAGAACAATAATATTTAGAAAGATCCAAAGTATGAAACAGCAAGGGAGAGAGTTTCAAGAATTAATGAGATGAAGATTGTGTTTGAAGTAGCAGAGGGGGAGAGCCAGCACAAATACAAAATTCCTGCAACTACTAAAATCATAGACATTTAGCTCAAGTCGAATGACAATCATTTTGTGACAAATATTTCTAAATTTAATCAACTATAATCATTGTTGACAGACTCATGGCTAATATTCAAGATTCACTTGATGGGTGCAGCTTATGCTCTAGCCAAGTTTTTAAGACTCAACTAAGACTTACCAAGTTCCACCAGTGCAATACACACACACACACACAGCTGTGCTAAAGCTTAAGAGTTTTACAACTACAATGCTGGAACATGGTCTTCTTTTTTCTTTTTTTTTCCTGGTTGATCCATGTCAGAGTTTACTCACTCGAGGACATGCATGGCAATCAGCCCTAAAGCTAAACTTCCGGCATAGTCATTGAAACTCAAAGCATTGTTGCTTTTGTTAGTCAGTAGAACACCAAATGTTATATGACACAACCAGTTGATTGTTAGCCAGTGGAGCACCAAGTGTGCTCCAACCTATCGATGGTTACAATTTTTTTACTAATCCTCATCTTGTCGACTATGCATACTCAATCTAATCAAATGAAATAAGTGTCAGTAAGTTAGCCACAACCAGTTGATTGAGCCAGTCAGAACAGCGCCAAATGTTATATGGCACTAGCATTCAATTATCAAGCCAAGTTTTTTCTTTTTTTTTCTGAGTTTCTTTTTTTTTTTTTCTTTTATAGAGATACACAGCGATCAATTATCCAGAATAAAAAGGAAGAGAGAGACCCAGTCTCCATATCCAAACCCTGAGAGTCCCAATTCTCCCAATGTGAATCTCAACCACTCAAAAGTCAAACTTTAGAATGAAAAACTCAAATTCTCCATTCATCAGCCGATGTAGGTATCCTAAAATCTTGGTTCAGCAACATCAATGGGAATCGGCACCTTTTCGTATTTAAAAATCAATTTCAAATGGCAACACAATCATCCTCTTACTAGTCCTCTTACCAGTAACTTTTGAAGATCAAATCATCAAAAAACACCATTTAATGAAAAAACATAAAAGAAAATATAGAGGGCGAAACAATGGCATAGGAATATATATACATAGAGAGAGAAAGTAACAGGGTCCTGTTACTTCCGAAAGGTCGCATCAGAGATTAACATACATCCTCAGCAAACCTCTAGGGTAATAGTTAACATAAGGGCAAAAATAATCCTATCATAATTCATAAACCCCAGAAAAAATTCATAAAACTCATAAATGCTAATCACGTTCTCTCCCATTTTTTCTTCAAACCCAGAGCTCAAAAGACGAACCATAGCCAGTACAAATGGAAACCCACATCTAAAAAGACCCAAACAACAAAACCCAAATCGAGTTTCCAAGAATTTCGAGAAGAGATCTGACATAAAAAAAAAGAGAAAACAGAGAGAGGGAGAAAATGGAATCCATCGAATTACCAACAGAGTTGGAGATGCGACTAAATTGGTTCCTGCGACTGGCCAATGGCCGAGCCAACTTGGCAGCAATCATTCTCTCTCTAAAACTGAACTCTTCCCTCGCTTCTTCGTCGTTCCTTCAAGCTCTTTTGGCAACAAACCAACAGCCCCTCTCTCTTTCAGATATTTAACAAGAACTGAAATTTACGTGCCACCTCGTGCGCTGAGGGCAATATGAAGAAAGGTATTCAAAAAATTTAGGGAAAATTTTAGACGCCCCCAATTTCTACTTTTCCACATCCCACCATACTTTTTAGGAGAAAGCTTTTATTCTTTCCATCCTGTATAAAAGTTGCATACTTCCTATCATCTAGCATTCTAATTTACGTCAAGTGAGTCACAAACCGTTTCATTTATGATTTAGAGTATTTCATTTTTAGAGAACAAAAATGAGTTATAATAAGGGTCTGTATGAAAAGAGATGCAATCTCGAGCTCAAGATTCAAGCCCATGGCCAACATCAAGGTTTAAAAAATGGATTGGTGACTCGGATCACTTATGTGGAAAACCGGTTCGAATCGATGAATCGGTTGGAAATGGCCTTTATTAAAAATTTCTTAAAATTTAACTTGCTAGTTTGCAAAAAGAAAAAAAGAGTTGTATTGTACTATAATTTTTTATTATTTTAGTAAAAATAAATAAACTGATTTGTTTTTTGAGAGAGAGAGAAATTACATGTTTAGTTGACATTGTTTACTTTATTTAGAACCTAGACTCTAGAGGTGCGAAAGACAGCAATTAAGTTGAGTCCCACATGGGGCATTTGTTGTAGCTTCTGGTAGGCCAAGAGCTATAAAAGAGAGGCATGGGATTACAGTCACGACCTCACCAGATAGTTTGGCTGATGCTCCTGGGGTCCCTTACAAGGAGATGTAGGGCCAGGTGAATAAAAATAAAAAAAAAAAAAGATAGAAAATAATGGGTAATAATAAAAGCTAGGAAATAAACAATAGAAAAAAAAAAAAAAATTATGATTTAGTGAGAGTGGGGTGGTCCAAACACAAAAATTTAAGTTTGGAGTAGTAAAACCTATAGAGAGAAGTAGAAGTGATTTTCTTTTGGCCCAGACAGCTTCTACCAATATGGTCAATCTTTTCTCTTTCACTTCCTTGCTTTGTAGATGAGGCTTTTGCTTTTGCTTAATATAATCACTGAGAGAGCCTGTAGAGAGGATATTGGGTTTTATGGGGGGATTTGATGCAAAAGAAAAGATCTAAAATTGTGATTAAAAACCCTATATTAGGCATTTCTTCAAGCCAAGAATGAACCCACGAAATTTTATAGGATGGATTCTTGTTCTCTAACCGTTCTTTTTTTTGTGTTGGCATTTCTATGCAACTGTGAGTTGTAATCCTTGGTGGTAGAGACAGGAAACACATCCCCCTCTCTCTCTCTCTCTTTCTCTCTCTTCTCTTGTTTTCATTTTTTTCTTCTTTCGAGTCTTTGAGGGTAAATTTGTCATTTTTCATGGAAACAAAATGCACTACCAGGTAGGGGTGGCATTGGACCCGGACACGACCCAGGTCTCGACGTCCAGACTTGACATGAGTGTGAGTATAGGGTCTGATAATTGGACCCAACTGGTCGGTCCAGGTTCAAATATTGGACCCAATCACTATTCAGGTCTGGGTCCGGGTCTATGTGGACCCAACCCAAATAGTATTACTATATAAATAGTATTTAATATATAATATTTTAATAATATTTAATTATTATTTAGACACATATAATTATATATTTTTTGTTATAATACTTAAATAATACATGTATATATTTAACATAATATTTATTTACTTTTTGGGTCAAGTCCGGTCATGTCTGGGTCCAAACGGGTTTGAGTCCGAGTCCCATAATTTTCTTACGGGTTCAGCCGGACCCGACCCGACCCGACCCATTTCCACCCTTATGACCTGGGATGTTGAAGTGAAAAATTGAAACACTAAAAGTCTTGTTTCTTGGACAAAATATCTATTTTTTTTTCAGCCTTACATTTTGTATGGGTAATAATACTATGCCTTATAAATATGGAAAAAGTTTATATAAGGCTGATGGCGAACAATCAAACTAAGCCGCACCTCAAAAATTCACTAGAAGATTTTCAAATCTTGGAAATAGTGCATCTTAGAATGTATTATCTAAACCGTTAATTTTCAAGATTTTCAAATTTTCATAGATCTGCTTGATCTGTACTTTTTTTAAGCTTTAAATTTTGTAATTAGGGATGAAAATGAATTTCCATACCATTATAAATATTTTTTATACTGAAACATTTTTCAACACTATTTGAAAGAACGCCTTACTTTGATTGTTTAGGGCCTCGGCCCTATAAAAACTACACCCTATAAATATATTATGTTATGGTCCATGTTAGAAAAACAGGGCGATCTAATCGGTAACCGCCCAGTTAGATTGGAACCGGCCACTTGCTGGTTCCGGTTTTGGGCAGTTTTGGTGATCAACCGGTATTTTAAAAAAGCATAATTCAAAAAATATATATATAATCTCAAAAATAATGAATTTAGTTTGTAATGAACTTTTAAAATATTTTTTATATTATGGTAAATATTAAAAATTGTTTTGATCATTAATACTTATTTTATATTTTCTCATCTTTTTTAAAAAAATTAAAAAATACCCCTAGGCACAAATCAATTTTTTAAAATCCATTTTTTCATTAATTTTCAATTTCATTTGAATGTGTTTTGTTTTAATCATTCTTTATATGCTTTTAATAGTTTAGTAGATTTTTTTTGTATCTTTTTTATTTTGTCAACAATTTTTTAATTGCCCGGGACTTACCCGATTAGAACGGTTGAATCAGCCAATTTACCGGTTAGGACACTTGAACCGCTTTCGACCATGTCCAGTTAACCGTTCCGATTCGATTTTGCAAATATTAGTTATGGTGCATGGTAATGTTTAACATTCCATTTTGTCGAGTAGTCAAGATCTCTATGCCTATTAAGTCGGGTGCATAGATTATTAAGTGGAACTACTTTTATTGTTTTGCCATTTACCTTCTTTTCCCGTAAAGCCTCCCTTTCTCTCTTCCCCTTTCCCATCCTAACCAACCAGCAATTAAGGAAACCTATTATAGTTTCTTCAACTTACTTTGACAGAGAGTGTGTGGGGGAGAGAAATGGGTGGTAGGATTCCTAATCTTCTTCTTATGAGATATTCCTACATATTACAATAGCACATTGGAGACACCTTGATTCCGACCGAAAAAACTGTAGGAAAATCAAAATGCCCTGGAATAACTGCTGTTAGACCTGAACTGCCCAGAACCCAAAAAAAATGGTGCTCTAGCACCTAGTTCTCTTGGCAAAGTTTTTCATTGAGACCCAACCCTGAATTTGGAACTCAAGAAGACCCCTTATGAGCCGGAAATGGCTCCGTGACATAAAGGAATCCAAAATAGACAATCCCTAATAGAAGGGACTCAATCTAGAACCAACTACGCCAACGGTAGCACCAGCACTAGGATTGGTCTCGTCAAAGTTTCATGACTACTGTGGAATTAGTGTTGATGATAATCGTCACAATAACGTTTAATGGGCGGTGGCTTGAATCACCAAACTGGCATATCAACTAACACCTTGGAATGCAAACGTGGAAAACCATCATTTGCCCTCAATGACAGTAGCACTAGCATTAATGCTAATCTCAACAATGTTGATATCCAATTGGCTGAAATTGCCACTAATCGCCCGAAATTGGAATGTGCATATGGAAATGAAAAGAAACTATCATTACAATAACGATGGCTACACTGTAATCAATGTGGGCATCAGCCACCATAGTTCTCGATTGCCCAAAATCACCTCCCAATGTTAGACTTTAGGATGGCCAGATGGCAGCAAAAAGTAACCATCATTGCTTTAATGATGGTGTTATCCGTATCGACTTTAGTGATACTAGAGTTTAGCTAAATCTTAGCTAGAAGATACTGGTAATAGCACCAACGCTATTGTCCATATCGTCGCTCGGTTGACACACAACTGCCCAAAAATCACGTCAACCATAAAAGTAGAGATCGTGCCTTACTCAAGCCGTAATCATAATGAATCAACAGTACTAACATCGGCTTTGAGGAGACCAACAATGACGTTTGCAATGAACGACCTAGATTTATTCATAGACTCTAGATGGTGATTAAGAATGACATGTTTAAGGACCCGGACTTTTCTGGCGTATTGCAGTGCACCGGCAAGTCATCAGCACAAGACAGCTGGCGCGAGGGCACTTGTGAGAGCGCTGGTGGCTCAATGCACGATTAAGTGCGAGCAGGAGATTGCGTGCAGATGGGTGTGCGTTAAAGCATACGCGGGGGCAAGTATGTGTGAGTGTGAGAGCGCGGGTGTGAGTGAGTAGTAAGGTGCGGGTGAATAAATGCGCTGTTGAACGCAATGGGCGCTTGATGATGCGCAAATGGTTATGGCACGCTGGCGAGCGCGGATGGATATGGATGCGCGTTGTGAGCGAGGGTAGATGAGTTCATTGGTTGGGAGCGTGGGCGTTTGTGTGTGCTGTTAGGCGTGGTTGGTGTACATTAGTCTAGGGAGCTCCTTCTCTCTCTTGTTCTCTCCCTCTCCATGCATGTGTGCCATGTGGCACAAGCATGCCCCAGCTCATAATGATGATGTCTCTCATACTTGCTCCCTCTCTCTCCTCTTGTATGCTACTTGTCAATTGCATACTTCTATCACATGATGATGTCTCTCATGCTTGTCCTTCTCTCTCTCCTCATGCATGCCCTCTTGGATGCCATGTGACAATTGCATGTTGCCACCACTTAAGCTTACTTATACCCCATTCACACCCATCTATTGGATTTGCTCTCTCTCTCTCTCTTTACTCCCTGCTCCTTCTCACCCACATTCTCTCCCTTTTGCCTTAAGACTTTGAGCTTTGAAACCTTTCCCAGCCTTAAGCTTTTGAGCTTGAACCCATCCTTCGGAGCTTGTCATTTGGAGTGAAATCTGTGTGGAGCACTTTGGAGCTTCATTTAGTGTTGTAAGTGGATTTGGTTTCTATATTTTCATGTTTTAGATTGATGCGTATTTGCTTAACTTATCAAAGTATGAGATTTAAGTATGGGCGTGGATGCATGTTACTGAAATTTTGCTCGAGTGTACTCTGTTTTCTAGAACTGTGGCTCCGGTTTGAGAAATTGTTTGAGTATCCTATATATCTCCTTAGATCATGAAATTTTTTAAAAATGTAGCTCATTGAGTCTATTTTATCATGGAACAGACCTGTTGTTAATATCCTTTTTGGTTTAAAAGTTATTTACCATTTTCTGAAGCATGTGAGATTTGTGAAATGAAATTTTAGGGATTTAATGTATTTTTGTGTAGAGCTTTTTAATAACCAAAACATATCAGAATGAGGTCAAACTATTTTTAAATGATAGGTAAATGAGTCTATTTTGAAAATAGTTCTGGAATCATAATAAAATTCCCTGTGGTTTGAAAGTTATGCATGTTTTCCTCTAAGTATACTATCTTGGATTTCTTGTTGTTGTGAAAACAGGAATTTTGTTCAAGAACATCAAATAGTTTGGCAAACTTCCCAAAATTTGGGGTTACCCCCTTCATGAAAGTTGTGTTTTCATGAGTCTATATTGTTATAGAAGTACTCTCAGGTCTAAATGATATTTTTATCTCATGATATACCTTAATAAGTGGACCACGTTCACTGTGAAAAATCAAAAAAATAATCAGAAGATGTCTTTTGAGCTAATGAGCCTGATGATATGTAGTATGATTTGGACATATTGTTGTTTCATATGAACCTGTCTTTGTTATGATATGTGTGCATGAAAGCATGCTCTATTATGAAATGTTATATTTTCATTTCATAATAGAGTATGCTCTATTATGAAATGAAAGTGTGCTCTGTTATTATATGAATGCATGCAGTAAGACATGCTCAGCTATGTTGTGAATGCATGTAGTAAGACATGCTTTGTTGTGATATGAATGCATGATAATGAGATATACTCTATTATGATATGAATGTATGTAGTAAGACATGCTCTGTTATGCTATGAATGCATGTAGTGAGACAAACTCTGTTATGATATGTGTACATGTTATGATACATGTTTTTTTGTGATATGTGTGTATGATTTTGAGACATGCTATGTGATAAAGGCCCATGTGGTCAGTGATATGTGTGCATGATTTTGAGATATGCTTAATGCTATGTGATAAGACCTGTGTGGTCAGCTATGTGATAAGCGCTTTGTGATTGATTGGCATGCTTTGAGCGTATTGCATGACCATACTGTGATATATGATTAATTGACATTCTTTGAGTGTATTGCATGACTATACTGTGATATGTAATTGATTTGCATGCTTTGAGCGTATTGCATTACTATACTGTGATATGTGATTGATTGGCATGCTTTGAGCGTATTGTATGACCATATTATGATATGTTATTGATCAGCATTCTTTGAGTGTATTGCATTGCCTGACTTGCGATCTCTCTGACTCACCCAATGATAGGACGGGAGTCGGGGTAGATGATCTTTGGGTGGTCGCTCTCCCATTCATAGTGATTGGCACTTAGAAGGTATAATACTTCTAGCTAAGGTGGCATAAAGGTTAGTGTCTTACAAGGCCATCGCCTATCAAAAGCCACAAAGCATGCTGGGGACTGTGTGTGTGTATAAAAATATTACGAAATGGATTCCCCCATTTGTCATTGTTTTCTCTCCTGAGTGATGGTAGAAGTTCTAAGCAATGGGATTGGCCTGACGGATAGGGATTCTATTTCGGGAATAAGCGAATTAGGGAGTGAGTTAGTTGGTAATTGTTAATGTTTACCTTCAAATATTGATTTGCTAAGATTTGTATGGTTGAATGATTTGATTGACCTCTACTTCCTATCATATATGATTGATCTGATTTGTTATTGCTTTACTATGAATCATGCATAGCACACTGATAGATATGATTATGATGCACGACTCATGTTTTATAAGAATGACATAGCACCTTGAGCATTGTTGTGAGATGATATTCATAGGCAGGAAAGCATGGCACCATGGTCTACTTATTGGGCTTTATAGCTCACCCTTTTAACTTTCCTCTATGTAGAGTGATAGCCGCGGGTTGTGGACGGGCGGTTTGGTAATCGCGACTGGATGTTAGAGCCCCATACTTCTTGTGGAAGCCTCTTTTCAATTGTATGTAATAGATGATATTTTGGCTATATAGTCCACTTGTATTAAAACTATGTATTTATGTTGGGTCTTTGGTGCCTTGGACTCTCTTGTAATATTTTGGATCTACCTTATGAAATTTTGGGACTTGGATTGCCCAGTATATTTGTGGATTGTGTGCTTTGTGTTTTGTTAGTTTGGTTTTTATTTTGTGGTTGGCTTTGATTTTCATCTTTTCAAAACGTTGAGCGCACTCCCATATGAGTGGCATTTGTTACATGTGGTAGCGATCCCGCACCCTATCGTCCTCCCACGTGTGCAGTAAGGGGTAGGGGGTGGGGCTGTGACAACATGTTTATAAATAGGGGTCGAATCCCCTCATTTTGAGGATCAAACATAGAACTTTATGCCCAGATTCTGCCAAACTGGATCCAGACCCTACCTAAATTCGCATTAACCCTAGACCCTTAGGCCAAGACGCTGACTTAACTCGACCTGACCTCAAGATCTTGCATATGCGGACCCTCTAGCCCTACTAATATAGTTCTGCCACATTTGACGAATCCCCATAAGGCTGGGGAAAATCGTGCTTATACTAGTTCTGATAGCGACACCGACTCCAAGTGTTGGACATGGGGGCCCAGACTCAGGTACGCCCCATTTTCTTTCTCATTTACTTATTTTTTATATTTCTAAAACTTTTCTAAATTTCTCCCCCATTTTTTACCTCGATTTCTAAAACCTTTTACGAAAGTTCTAACATTGTTAGGAGCCAGCACTACCAAAGATTCGAACGAGATCGGTCTTGTGGCATGTCTCTTGCCTGAATTGTAATTTTACATGGCTCATTTCCCTACCAAACCCCCTCTGATGAGTTTATGCCCGAAAACCAGCCGGGAACCACGTTCCCTGCTAAAAAATTTAGTATAAACACGCATAGGGATCGAAGAACTTGTAGAGAGAAAAAGTGAAGAATACATTATTTTAGCACCCTGACAATGCCAGTACAATGGCTCTTCTTCCTCTTACTCTACAAATGATGAATGAAATCCACGAGAATCTATGCAATAACAACCTCATCATCCATACATAAAGAATTAGAACCCCATTTCTATGATGGTGGTTTTCATCAAAGGCAAGAAGGAACGGCCCCAAACTAGAGAGAGAGAGATAGAGTGAGAGAGAGTGTGTGTGAGTAGAGCATGTATTGGTTTCAAAGAAAGATAAAAGAGATCACCCATCATAAGAGAGAGAATGAATGAGATTGAGGTCAAGGTGGTAGCACCACCAGTAACTAAACTACCCGTATTGATTTTCATTTTTACCAATGCTAACTCCATTCAAAAACTACTAATGATTTAAAAAATTACTCGTCCACTACCAATAGTTAACATTCAAAAGTGAGAGAGAGATGGAAAAAGTGCCAGGCTAGAGAGAGAGGAGCTTTAGGGGGTCTTGCTACTGCTTTAAGACCTGAAGGAAATCCATGGCCCCAATGTGGGTTGTCATCATGTGTTTATATTTGGACGGTGTAAAATTTGATGTGATTCTTTTTCAGCTCTGAGTCAAGAAGGTGAGAGGGTGTTATTTCTAAAATGTCTTGAAATAAAAATAGTTAGAGATTGGATATGGGGAGGGCAATTTTGGTGGATAAAAGGGCCCATTTTGATGGATAGAAGAGCCTCTTTGATTTTAGCGTTTAGGATGAAAAACATTTAGTGTCTTGGATGTTCATCTTGAAAAGCTGCAGTAGAGAAAGAAAGTAACGGTGGAGAGAGATTGAATGAAAGGATAACATGCATTTTTCTATAAGAAAGGAGAATAAAACTCCAATACATGGTATTAGATTGTATGTAAAATACATTAGATCATTCCTATTTATATTTTACACTTGAATTCTAATTTTTTATAAATAATCCTATTTTTCATTCTTTATATATTTTGGACATTCATACTTCTCACCATAGCACACTGGTAAAAAGTACCGAAATATAATTGTTAAATAAAAATACCCAAAATGGCCCTATAAGCTTCAATATGTCAGGGGTATTTAGGTTGTTTTATTTTATTCTAAATATTTTGATTTTTGACAAATGTGAGATAGTGAGAAGTGTCAACTCTACAAATTTGGGCTTGGTCCGATATATAAAAAAAGATATAAAATTAAAATATAATACAAACGTCTTCAAAAAGTGGGACTTGAGCGTAAGATACAATACAATGGACTATTTTTAATTTTTATAATAGTATAGAAGTTTTTTTGAAGGAAAAAAATTATGTAAGGGTGAGGCCTTAAACAATCAAATTAAGGTGCACCCCAAAAAATTATTAGAAAGGATATTTTAATGCTGAAAAACCCTCACTTCAATCATCTTGACCTCAACATGTATGGACATGATAAAAAAATACATTTCAAGTATTGGAAATAGTGCATTTCGTAATGTATTATCTAAACTGTTAATTTTCACGATTTTCAAGTGTTCATACATATGATCGATCTACACTATTTTAAATTTTAAATTTTATAATTAGAGATAAAAATAAATTTTCATGCCATCATATAAAATTATGATACTAAAAAAACATATTTGGGGACTATTTGAAGGTGCGCCCTACGTTGATTGTTTAGGGCCTCGAGCTTATAGAAACCACACCCTTTTTTAAATTTTCCAAAAATCAATGGGATTGTTAGTTCAATATCTACCAACGAAGTGGCTATTTTTAAAAATTATTTTATTTAGGTATCTCTTTAAGAATATATCAAAAATGCTTTGTACCCCTAAACCACTTGAGCCCAAGGATCTAAATGCATGCTTGTTCCGACTTCTAATCCTTGAGCATGTTTTAGAAAATCTTCTTCCCAAATTCGAAATCCAAAAGAAATGACAGCACTTTCATATATAAGTCACCCTAGCACAAAAAAATATGAATACTTTTATTTGTTCTAGATTACAAACACCAACAAAATCCTTTAATCAGAAATATGAATATGGTATTCAGAACAATCAGAGGTGTTTATGTCATTTGGCTCAATTAACTTAAGTTGCCAACTTACCAAAATATGTTCACTTGTTCAGAGTTCCAAATACAAAACAATGATGATTTAAGTATTTTCTAACAAATAACTGAGAATAATTGAGGAAGTACCCAAGTGAAAATATTTTTAAGAAAAAGTTTATATAAGAATGAGGCCCTAAACAAGCAAATTAAGACACACGCCAAACATGCATCAAAAGAGGTTGTCTCAATGCTGAATCATTGACCTTAAGATGTATGGACATGAGAAAAAATAGATTTCAAGCCTTGGAAATAGTGTATCTTCTAATATATTATCTAGACTGTAAATTTCCAAAATTTTCAAGTGTTCATATATCTACTTAGATAACACTATTTTTTGATATTTAAAATTTATAATTAGAGATAAAAATAAAATTTTAAGCCATCACAAAAATGTTTTATACTGAAAAAAAAAAAATTCAGCACTATTCGAAACTGTGTCTTACTTTGATTGATTAGGGCCGCAGCCTTATACAAACTGCACCCTTATTTTTAATATAACTACTTTGTTGGTAAAGGGAAAAGTTTATATAGAGCCTACCTCAAAAAAAACAGGATCAAATTAGAGCCTACCTCAAAAATTTTACTAGAATAGGTTGTTTTGATACTCAAATATCATCAAATTGATCATCTCGACATCGAGATGCATGGACATAAGAAAAAAATGAATTTCAAGTTTGGGAAAAAATGTATTTGGTAACTCACTTTTGGACTGTCAATTTTCAAGATTATCATAGATCTGTCGATCAACACTAGTTTTGGAGCTTTAAACTTTATAACTAAAAATAAAAAGATATTTTAAGGCTATCACAAAGATTTTCAGTATTAAAACCACATTTCTTAACACTATTTGAAGGTAGGCTCCAATTTGACCGTTTAGAGTGTAGGCTCTATACAAACCGTACTTGTTGGTAAATTCATAGATTAACAATCCCAGTAATTGGTAAATTCATAGATTAACAATCCCACTAATTGGTAAATTCATGGATTAACAATCCCATTGCTTCCTTAAACATGATTTGACCTTTTTGTTGGTATTTTCCTTCTTTTTTTTTTCTTATCTTCTTGGAAGTACACTTTCAAATGCGTGAACATATAGCATATCGCCATTCCATCAATGGACAGGAAGGGGATGAGAGATTCAGAAGAGGATGCTCAAGTGCCATCACTTCCCAATCAAGGATTTGACACTGAGAGAGAGAGAGAGAGAGAGAGAGAGAGAGAGAGAGTGAAATGAGGAGGATACTCATAATTACATTTGTTATAGTGAGTATCATAGTACAAATTGCCTTTCTAACTTTCCCTTTGGTTTATGGTGAAGTATCATATATAAGAACTTGAAAGCCTACTTTTCTTTGACAATCAACATCATTATTGACTAAATAATCAGGGAAATCGCAACAAGTTGCAAGAAACTCAAGAAAAGATTACCAAGAAGCATCCAACGTTGAACTATTTAACATTTTTAACTAGGGGAGCTCATACTATAGGAATAGAGAACCTTTCTACTTTTGATTATTTTAACTGTGGGATTCTTATAAATGAATGGCTTATGAGTTTTGGAACAAGTGGTGGATCCCACAAGGACAAGCCACTTCTCTATTGCACTAGGCAGGGAAAAAGGACTTTGTTTATAAGTGGTGGTTTACTAGGTGAGCTCCAATAATAATAGTTCAATTTGGATTTGGCTTGTTTTTAGTGGTGAATTGGTCAATTCGAAGAAGAGGAAGAGGAAGGTTTTGATCCGTCACTTAGAGAACAAGGACTATATATGTAGTCAATCTTTGGCCCAATGCCAACTATGTGAAATATAAGAACCTGTGTCAACAATGATAATAATAAAGTTTTTTTTTTCTTTTTGAGACTTATTAACAATTCTCAAACAAGTTTTTTATATCTGCCTGTAGGCCCATTTGGATGTCTATCGATTTTTTCACGAGTAGACTTCTTATTTGGAATTAATATATAGAAAAATATACAAGGATATCATTTATTTTTCGTACAAGAAGATCACAATCATTCTTATCTTTTAGATTTTAAATCAGGACTTTGTAAGTGTATCATTAACAGACTCAAAGTTTAAAAAAAAAAATAATATCGAACTTCGTGATACTACCTAAGCCATCCAATTTAACATGTAATGTCAACGAGTGATTTGTAGGATATATGACCTTTCAAGGCCTTATATGCAATGACCAATAACATGGTGGTTGCCGGTATCCTTTCATACTAGGATTTGGATAAGCCAAAATAACCATGTATGATTGAGGCCAGGCTCTTGAACCGAGAGGTTTTAGGGTATTCCTTTAGTCAAGGTCGGTATGACTGAGTTCATTTCATGTGAGCCAGAGCTATTTGAGATATGATATGCAAAAGCCCTTTGTGAACATAGCTAGGCTAAAAGGTCATAAGTCCAAATCCATTACATATGTAGCTTGCTCATAACGTTTGCACAAACATTCACATTTTGGTAAGCCATTTTAATAATGTAAGGTCCACCTATCAAAACTGTGCACACGTGTTAAGAGAGGACCCTCGCCTCCGCAAAAGTGCATGTCCTTGGGGGTGCCTGTAATCCATTGAACACTCTGGAATCTGTAACTATCGGTTAGCTTTGATTGGTCCACTCATGTCTAGAGTCTGGACTGAAGCATGTGACGCATAAGGGCCTATTGGGTTGGTTTGAAAAATAGATTGAGTTTCTGGGTCTAGCCCATTGACGTACCATATAGCCCAACCTCATGTAGAGCCAGGTTTTTCTACCCTAGGCTTATTAGAAGTGCCAAATCATAATCTTTTGAGAAGAAATAATGAAAAATGATTTATAATGATTTTTTAATATTTTAGTTCATAGGAAAAATACTTTGACAAATTTGTTGTGTGTGAATTTCGAGTAAGGATACCCGCACATATGGTGTGTGGAACATAAATAGCCAATGTGTGTGCATCTTATGAGACAATCACATCATTTTCCAATGGACAAGCATAAATTTTTGCTCATGTTGTTAAGCATAACTCTATTAGTTGCTAATTTGAATTTGGAGCTAGAACAATTTGATATTAAAACTGCCTTCTTGCATGTTGATTTTGATGATGAAATTTATATGTGTCAACCTAAAGCTTTTGAAAATAAAACTAATTCTAACTTGGTTTGCAAGTTGAAAAATTGATTGTATGGCTTGAAACAAGCATTTAAGCAATAATATAAGAAATTTGACAGTTTTATACTGGGTGAAAGCTATTCTAGATGCGAATTTGATCATTGTGTGTACTTCAAGGGTTTAGCATATGATTCTTTTACCGTTTTGTTGCTTTATGTCGATGATATGCTTGTTGTTAGCAATAATCTAAATAAAATCAAGCGTTTGAAGCTTGATATGTCCAAGCATTTTGCCACCAAAGATCTTGGATTAGCCAAGAGGATATTGAGCATGCACATCTATAGAGATAGAATGTAAGGTAAGCTTTGGTTAATTCAATCTGAATATATTTTTAAAGTTCTCGAGTACTTCAATATGATTGACCATAAATCTATTTCAAAGCCATTAGCTACATATTTTAAGTTGTCTAAAAGGGACTCTCCCATAAATGAGGTAGATAAAAGTAAGATGAAGAATGTTTCATATAATTCTGCAGTGGGTAGTTTAATATATGTGATGGTTTGTACTACACCTGATATTGCCCATGCAATGGGAGTGGTTTTCAGATTTATGTCTAATCTAGGTTGGAAACATTGGCAAACAGTTAAGTGGATCTTTCGGTATTTGAAGGGGACACGAAATGTATGTTTGTGTTTTGAAAACTCATTATTGGAAGTTGTTGCTTATGTAGATGCAGATTATTGCATGATCCCGTGACACTAAAAAGTCTACCATTGGGTACATTTTTAATGTGGGTGGTGGTGTAGTCAGCTGGATGTCAAGGTTACAAGATATTGTTGCCTTGTCATCAACTGGAGCCAAGTATGTGCATTGACAGAGGCAGCAAAGGACATGATTTGGTTGAGGTGGTTACTTGACCAGTTTGGGGTGAAACAAGATAAGTACGTTGTGCATTGTGATAACCAGAGTACTATTCATCTGGCTAAGAATGCTGCCTATCAATCCAAAACAAAATACATAGAAGTCAGATATTATTTTATTCGGTTGGCTTTAGAGCATAGAGATTTGCAGGTGAACAAGATCCACAGTGAGTAAAACATTGCTACCATGTTGACAATAGTTGTCTCAACTGAGAAGAATAGGATGTGTAAAAGACTTTCGGGGTTGGAGGAGATGTAACCTCGAATGGATGGAGTATGATGTATTGATGGTTATTTTAGAGGCTCGCTGATTTGTCTTTAAGTGTGAGATTGTTGCATGTGTGAAGCCAAATCACACATATGGGCTTTATTTTATTTTATTTTTTTGACATTTCTTCCTTTATTCTACGCCAATGGATTGGCTTTTAGTGGTGTTTTGTTTGCACCATGTTTAAAGGGGTTTCTCTTCAATGTTTTAGAGTGAGAAAAAAGAGAGAAAAAGGAAGAGAGAGACGGAGAGCTTATGTAGGGTTTACTGTGTTCTCCCCTACTTTCTAGTGAGAGAAAGTGAGTGAACAAGGCCATCTTGTGTTTTGGAGAGAGAAAGTGCACATTTTTAGTGTGCTTGGACCTTGTTTTGGGCCCTGTATTATGAGAGTTAAAGCTGCTGTAAATTGGAGTTTTGGAGCTCAATTTCTCTTGTAATATTTCAAAATTAATAAGTAAATCCTCACATTATTCTCTTGTGGATGTAGGTCACGATTTTGTGGCTGAACCATATTAAATCTTTATACTCTGTGAGTTGCATATTGTTGTATTTTCATTCTATGATGTTGCTTTGATATTATGTTGTTTCATTGCTGGTTTATGTGATTTATGATGCACAATAGTTAGTTTGATAAGCCCTGTTGTAATTCTACCACCATCGATCCCCAACACCTACAACATATCAAATCCCCATGACCAATGCTTCTCTGAGGTGGAAGTAGTTTAACTTACAATGGATTAGTTTGCTAACGAGATTTGCACCAAAAAAGCCTCAATTTGTCAAGGCATATATCTCTCAATACTGATCCATTTAAAATGAAATTTAGCCCATTGGATTACTCTTTGAGTCTTCTATCTGCTAATTTCATGGCCAAAATATTTTTCACCAAAACGTGACACTATTAGAATGGAACATATACGAACAACCAAAGTGGCTTGACAAAAGGAGTAGCAGGAATAACCAATTTCTTAGATTTTCTTGTGCGATGATCTAGTCAAAACGTGTTTGTTTTGACTTTTAAATTCAAAATTGATTTAAATATGGCCAAACTCTATCGATTTGAGTACTTTGGGGAGATTTAAATTTAAATGGGATTAACCCCATCCTATATCAGGGTTTGCTAGCCATGACCAAGAGCACTACCTCTGCCCAAGCAATCCAGAAGAGCAGGCACCATCACCTCCTTTTTGTAGTAGGAGTAGCCACCACATCCTCCATTGCCTAGCAGCAGCAGGTTACCATCATCTCTCAGCAACAGCTGCCTCTACCTCTGCCTTGAGAGAGAAAGAATCTTTACACATTTCTCATCTCCTTTGAGCTAGATATAGCCTCATGTGGGCCAGATCTCGACTCCGGCAAGGCAGATCTAACTTCCGGTTCTCTTTCTTATTGAGCTTTACTCCTCTCTATCTTTCTCTTTCTCTCTCTCTCTCTTTCTCATTTTCCTAGAGGATAGGTTTTTGAGCCCATCTTCTAAGCCTTTTTTATTTGTTTTCCACTTTTGAGGTAGTACAAAGTTTCTTGGTGTTTCCCCCCCCCCCCCACCTTTCCCATCTCTTTCTCTTCCCATCTCCAACCTTCGTCCTAGATCTTCTAGCTCTCCTGCATTCTATCTTTTCCCTCAATTTTCACCTCCTCTAGATAAGCTAACGCCTACGATATGGTTTTCCTTTTTTTTGGGAGTCTGAGATCCTATCATCCCCTGTTTTAGGTCATTTGTGGTTAACACCCTTGTTGAAAGTTATTTTTTTATCCCAGTCATGGAGGATAACACCCTTGTTGAAAGTTATTTTTTTATCCCAGTCATGGAGGATTTTGCTTCTCATGGTCAACGCCTAAGATAGGATTGGCTTGTTGAAGGCCATGTTGCCGCTGTCGTAGAGGATTTTTTTCCTTCTTTGAAGTAAGATCTCCATTTTTGACCTAGACAACTACGTAGATGAGTTCTCAACGACCTATTTCTCTATCTCCTTGTCTTGGTTCTTGTCTGCCCCCTCTCTGGTTCTTCTTCCCTCCCTCTCCCCTCCCGACATGTGTGACTCTTGCATAAGGGATGGTGCTTTGGTGCGGTGTCAAGATGATGAGGTTTGGGCTCAGGGGCTAGAAAGGAACATGCTTTCTTGCTTCTAGATAGAGTAGGGTCTTTGAGTTTTAGAAATTGTTTTTGTTTCAAGAGTTTTGGTTGGTCTTCCTTTGAAGCAAGGTTCCTTCCTTATTTTTCCTCGTGTAATTGTAATATTGAAGTTTATCTCTCTATATTAATGAATACTCACCTAGTTAAAAAAAAAAAAAAAACTATCCTATGTAACAATCACGTGAGAGGAGGGAGTCAACTACTTGATTTTGTGAATAAGTTTTGGAGTATTGATACTTTAACATTTTGTACTCTCTATAAAAGACTTCCTTATGAAGTGGAGGGAGAACTCATCCCTGGCCATCCTTACACGAACATACCCAAGGAGAGAGAGAGAGTTACATTCCACAAAAATAACATTTCCTTACACGTCTAGAGAGAGAAACCCCCAATAGTGTGAAGGTATTTGCGACTTACAGATCATAAGAGAGAGAGAGAGGGGCGCTTGATAACCAGGCTCACTAGGAGGAAAATAGACTCTTGGGAGGAGTAGAGAAGTAAAGACAATGCCATTATAAGCCCACAAAGTTGATATTTTTTGTTCTTTTCTGCATATTTTTTCCTTTTTTGAGTTTGTAAGACCCAGATCAAATGTGTCTGAACTTGTATACTGCTTGGGAGTAAATTGTAATAAGGATTGAAAGTCCTTGGACTCCTCACGAATCCAATTATATATAAAGGCTCCTTGTTTATCCGTTACATGAAAAATAAGGACGAATTAGTTCCTTGTGTAGTTATCTAGTAATTCCTCATCATATTGGAGTCATAATTACATAATTTTTGCCTGCACATTTTTGGGGAAACACACGCACATACACACATATCTTTGCTTGCATATATTTAGGACATACACGTGTTGTGCATGTGCGTCACAAGTAACTTAAGTAACATTTTAAAAAGACATTATAGACACCCTTTAAAAATTCTAGCTAAGGGGAAACCTTAGATTTGAGTCCTAAAAACCAAAATCAGTCTAATAAATTGTAGTGAACTTATACTTAGTAGAACCGTTTGAAATCACCTAAAACGTGTCCCAAGCCATAGTACACCTCAAGAGCTTTCCATCGGTTCAAAAATTGATTGAATCTAACTTACCCGTTGGAGAGTTCGGGCTTGGGGAAGATTATTCTGTCTAAATGACAGAATGGTCCCTCCCACGTGCCGCGCAAGTCGCCACGCATAGCACAGTTTGATGGGTTCAGATGCGATGGGAACTTTTAGAAATCCCATTTTACGTAAGTTCAAAATGTACGAAATTGCTATTTTCCCATGACCATGAAACCTTGTTTTATAGAGACATGTTGGAGGCATTCTCCAATGTTGGGCTTTACTTCTTGAAATCTCTAAGAAGTGTCCAACAAAATCAGTGCCTTATCCAGTAATCATTAGGAAAAAGAGATTTCTCTCTTTAAGAACCTTTTAAAGATAAAATAATTATTAATACATATTTTTTTAGAAAATTGTTAATTAGATAAATCAAAGAATGTGCGGTACATGTGAGGCCCATGGCTACGCACACCAACATTAAAATACAAAGGAACCAGTTTTGTTGAGTCAACTGACTCACGGAAATGTAAGCATCCTCTTATGCTTACCGTCACTAAAAGTTAAAATAGATGGTGGAAAATGAGAATGTCAAAACATATCATTTGTATTTTTCTAAAAAAAGGATTCCAGATTCATTATCATCACCATCGTTGAGATCAAATTTTAAAAATTAGCAAACTAGACCAGAATCGGCCGGTTCGGATCAGGAATTATCGGGGCCAATCCGGTTCTACCTAAATATCGCGAACCGCTCAGTTTTCACTTTTTTTGCTCCCTAATTTTTTATTCACCGGTTCACTAAGCCTTTTTATCGATGTAGACAATTGATCTTCCTATCCAAACAGGTTTTCCAAACGGACAAACCTGGTCACTGAACCGTGTTTTTAAACCTTGGTTAAGATTAACAAATCTTAAGTTTTTGGATCTAAAATCCGTGTTTGAAGTTGATTTTGAAGGTGGGGGGATCGCATCAAACACTATTCTATATGAGAAATAGATAGGAGGACTACTTTTAAATTCCCAAATAAAATGGGTATTTCCCATAAATATCCCAAAAAAACATAAGACAAACCACAAAAGCAAATCGTATATGATGAGATATGACAAAAGAGACAACTGAATCCAGTGCCACGGAGCAAAAACCAAAAAGACGCCCCCGGCTCCCTTCTTGGGGAGTTAATCCCAATGTCCAAAAAAACAACTCCTAGGAAAAAAAACTTCATAAAGGGACAATTTTTTGTTCAATTTGAGATGCCGGCCTCTCGTTTCTCTTGAAACTGATTTTTTTACTCTCTTCAAATTCAAACTCCAAAATGGTAGCTGGAATCGAAAAAATTCCGGTGTACATAAATGCAAGGATAGTCGGAAAATGGGGGCCTACATATCATTGGATACCCATTTTTGGAGGTTTTGTGGCTTTCGCTGCTTCTTTTCTAACCGGAGCCAATGAACTTCCACTACCGGTTTGCTTTTTTGACGATCATGAATGATTGATTGATTGGATACTCGTTAATCTCGCTTATTCATGTCTACTTGTTGTGAAAATAGCCTTGAAGTTGAGGTTGTGTAGCTATTTACGAGTTTAAACTTCAAAACAAGTGTCGATCAAGATTAGGATCAGATAAGAGTTACTTAGAATTGCATGAATTTTAATGGGCATGAACTTGAGCAAGAGTATTCAAAGTATATTCTTATTATAGTGAAGTTTCCGGTAAAAAAAATTCACAGCACTCAAGATTAGGTTGCCATAGACAAGGACTAAAGATGGGTCCTTGATTTATGGGAATCGAGAGCATGAAAACGTTTTGAGGGTTTACTTTTGGGATACTTTTTGGGTTTTTTTTGGAAAAGTCATAAATTAAGTATTATTTCAGTTTATGTTTTGTGAATACTGAATATCTTTTGATTTGTTTAGGGTGGCAATGGGTCTGGTAGCCCTGCCCCGCTCGGTCCGCCCATCCCTAAAACATTGGGGCCTGGGCCACATTTTGTGGCCCAAGGGTTGGGCAAGCATGGCTTTAGGGTAGGTTGGTTGGTCTGGCCTAGCAGGATCCAGGACCTCTTTGGTTTGCTCTAGCCTTGTTGGGACTAAGCTGGGCTAGGGCTAGGGCTGGCTTAGACTAGGTCCCGCCTATTGCCAGTTCCAAATTTGTTTGTATTTAATAAGATTATGATCAATGTGCTGGGACTTGCCCTTCGGTTGAGGCGAGTTACTCATCTGAGTCTATTACAAGGCCAGGAGGCCCTATAAGTTTTTTGAGAAAATTAATAAAATTTTTAAAATAAAATATATTAAAAAATTCAAACCTTAAACACCTTTAAAAAGTCAAGAACACAAAAGGCGGAGAAAATATGGATTTAAAAAAGGGTGCTATTTGTATAGAGCTGAGGCTCTAAATAATCAAAGTAAAGCACACTTTCAAGTAGTGTTGAGAAATGTGGTTTCGATACTAGGAATCTTTGTCATAGCCTTAAAATATATTTTCATCTTTAATTATAAAATTTAAAGCTTCAAAAATAGTGTATATCGAGCAAATCTATGAAAACTTGAAAATCTTGAAAATTGACAGTCCATAAATGAGTAACAAGATGCACTATTTCCAACTTGAATTCCATTTTTTTTTTTTTGGCATCTTGATGTCGAGATGATCAATTTGATGATATTTGGTCATCAAAACAACTTTTTTTAGTGAAATTTTTGAGGTGGGCTCTAATTTGATTGTTTAGAGCCTCGGATCTGTATAAACTTTTGCCTTTTAAAAACCCAATTTACAATTTGAGATATTTTTAAGAGTGATTTACGTACGGACCCTAACATTATAGGTAAACTACGAAATGTTCCACTTATATGTGGAAAGAAGAAGGTCAATCAACTAACTTTTTTTATTTTTTCAAAAACTGCCCCTTGGTCAACCTAAATTTTAAATTTTAAATTTTTTGTTAGTAGGGTAGTGTCTTAAAGCTTGGGGCACTACCCCATTAATGAAAAAGACTAAAAATAAATAAAAATTCCAATTGACCAAAAGGCAATTTTGGACAAAAAAAAGATAGGTTGACCGGCCTTTGTAATTTCTATATATAAGAGCATTTTGTATTTTACATAAATTTTTAGAGTCTCTATGTAAATCACTCTATTTAAAAAAAACCAAAAAAGTGAAACATAAAAATTTGATTTCGATAGAAAATACTCACTTATCTGTGCCAAATACATTTAAATCATGTAAAAAAAATTTGTATAACATATCTTTATATTTTATAGTTTTTCATTTTTTTTTTGAAAGTTTTAAATATCCTAAGTTGTACACGGAACTCGGGCGTAGCGAGTAAGTCAGCCGAGTCTCAATACACTTATTACGATAGGATTAGGTGCTAGAGATTAAGAAAGAAAGGGTTGCTAGTATTTTGCAAGAACTTTTGGGGTTTTCGGTTTAAAAGCTATTTAAATAGAAGTGAATATTACTTAATCTTTAAATTTTTTTCCAGATGGGTATTGTCAAATGTGGTCGAGAAGTATTTGGGTCTTGCATGTCCAACGTGGGTCATGCATGTCCAACGTGCATTTAAATTGAAGTTTGATGGGAGTTCAAGCTATTGAAGGGATGGTAAGGGATTAGAATGGGGTGTTCTTTCATAATCTAAGGCTCTTCAAAAGTAGACCTGTGGGACATGTGGTGTGGTTGAGGATGATTTGATGAATGTCATTAAGTGGTGTAATAAAGGTGTGGTTGAGGATGATTTGATGAATGTCATTAAGTGGTGTAATAAAGAATCGAACGTGACTTGGGAACTTAGATTAGTGTGGCTACAAATTTTTTAATTCGTAAAGTCTTTCACTATTTTCTACCATCACATTTTTACTAGGGGTGATAAGGGGTCGAGTCCAGTTGGACCCGAAACCGGACCTGGACCCAAAGTAACATGTATGTACCCAAAACCAGACCCGGACCAGGACCCGGACGCGGACCCGGGCCCATACGTGACAGGTTTATTTTGGAGGGACCCGTAAATGTACTCGACGGGTAATTTTGGACCCGGAATCGGACCCAACCCCAGACCTGCAGAGATTGAGAGAGGGGAGACGACCGTTTGGGGAAGATTGGGGTTTGGGCCTTTGGGGTTGCAGGGAGACTTTGAAGTGGGATTCTTTCTATAACTCTTTTTCTCAAAATATATGTTTCTCTCTCTAACTCTTCTTTTGCTTTGCTTTGCTTCTATCTTTACAAATCTCCACTTAGTTGGGGCTTTCATATCTGGTCCTGTTTCTAAGAAACCATGGCGAGGAACCCTCTAAGAAGCTTCCTATTTTGCTTTAATGGCTAATGCCTGGTTTTGCGTCTTTGCGCTGTTTTTTTTAGCGAGAGAAAGAGTTAGAGAGAGAGGGAGCGGAGAGAATAGCCAACCCTGAGACTAGTTTCTTCTCTTTATAAAATTATGTAAAATTGGTAAAAAAATAAAATAAAATAGAGGTGTCTTGAATTTGAGATGAGAAGTGGATTATTGACTATTACTTCTATGGAAGAAATTTTGAACCTTATCGCGAGTTGAACGCCTTCTCTAGTTCGTCTCTATGCATGAGTTGTATGCTATGTAATTTATGCAATTTCTAATAATTTAATATTAGGATCTGCATTGATTAGTATTAGAGAAGGAGTTCGTGTGAAATGCCATTGAGAATGCGTGGTCTTGCTGCAAATCAAGAGGAATTTGCACAAGAACTACATTACTTCTACCTCTCGTTAGCAAAGTACAAATTACCATATCAAAAAAGTAATTCGTAATTAAATAGTAATAAGTAAGTACTATTGTAATGGAGCAATTAGTTATTCTATTTCTATTTCAGCTTTCTTGATGAGCATCTTTTCTCGTTTCTTTACCCTTATGTAAATTTTTTCTACCCCTTTTTTTATGATTTGTATCCCCTTTTCTTATTAAGTTCCTAATTTAATTTTAATAATAATTTTGCATTGTTAATACATACAGTTCTCGACATCTGTGGGATCTGGTGCGCTATCATTTTTTCAAGCTTCAGTTGCAGCATGCCTCATAACTATTCCAGGGGTCACCTTCGCAAGTAACGACACTCTCAATTCATTTTACCATGACGTACGTATGATATATCCAATTAAAAATAATAGTATATGCCAAAGATTTAGTTCTTTTGGCAATCTGAATTAATTTGCATTTTGAAATCATCACATACATTTTGTTAGTTTTCTTAAGAATTTCACTTCATTTTTCTAAAATGTATTTCGAAGGCTAGATGACTTTTGATATTGGTCAATGACCACCAACTTGCGGAAATTTTTCTTTTCTTTATCCATGTAGAAAATTTTATTTTTGCTTCCTAATAAAATACATCAAATTTTACAAGAATAATACGCGTGTCTTAATTTTATTGCCTTTTTTTTTTCCTTTTTTATTTCTTTTTTTTATCATTTGTAGAATTTTAATCGTTTCAACTATAATCTTTATTCCTCTATAGTTCTTCTTAGAAAGGAGACTCTTTCTGATAATGAATAATTAAGTTCATCACTGTTCTTTTTGTTGCAGTATATGCAGGACGGGCAACCAAGTGTAGGCCTTGTGATGTGGAGTTTAGTTGCAATTCTTATAACAACAAGTATGGAAATTGAATATGTACAAATTCTTCAAATTTACATAGGCTCGGCATTCTATAACACCTCGGCCAAGGTATTCAGCCATTGGTCGAGGCGAGTAATTGGGCCGAGCCCAAGTACAACTCACTTTGGTCTTGAGCCTTGGAACACTGCATGAACTTTTACAAAGAAAATTTTTACAAGACCCTAAATTCATAAACAACAACTTCCCATTTGGCCTATGATTTTGAGCTCTAATTTAGTTTTCTGACAAGACATACTACTTTTAGGAATTGGATCCTATTTTCTTTTTCATAATAATAATTATTAAAGTCGAGATGATCAATTTGAAGGTATATTTTGTAGAAAGATCTAAGATTCGACTTCAAAAATCTCTGAGCATGCAACACACTTAGAAAAAAAAAAAACAAAGCACAAATTTATGGTTGGGACCATTTAGAAGTTCTGACAATAAAGTTATGTTGAATTTGTAATGTGGCTATTGATACACTAGGTTTAAAGCAATCGCATAACAGATGCCCCTGCCATCTGTGTAAAATTATTCTATGCCCCTGCCATCTGTGTAAAATTATTCTATGCCCCTTTTATTTAAATCATTTGGCTATTAATCTAATCTTTTCCTTGTCAATAGACATATATGTTCTATGTTTTCTTTTAAAATTTATTTACAACCTATAGGTTTAAAATAGTGGTAGATCCAATAATTTATACATTTTATTAGCAAGGATAAATTCCATCTCATTATTAATGTCTAGCTTCAAAATGCCACACCATGTAATGCTAAGGCCTCATCTAATGATGAGAGGTCTCCCTCCATATTTAAAACCAGTGTTTTAAAAAACGGCGAGTCGAACCGGACTCACCTAGTTCGACTCGAAAACACGCGTGCCCGTGCCGGTTCCAATCGAAAATCGGGAATCGCCAGATTCTAGAGTGGAACCGCCGGTTCCCATCCGTTTCAGCCCGGTTCTAGAGTGGAACTGTCGGTTCCCATCCGGTTCAGCCCGGTTCTAGAGTGGAACTGTCGGTTCCCATCCGGTTCAGCCCGGTTCTAGAGTGGAACCGCCGGTTCCCATTCGGTTAAGCCCGGTTCTAGAGTGGAACCGCCGGTTCCCATCCGGTTCAGCCCGGTTCACACATGACACACACGTACGAGCATGCCCCACACACACTCACACGCGCACACGGGTGTCCAAGCGCACGTGCAAGCGTGCCCCACGCACACTCACACGCACACACGTGTGTCCGAACGCACGTGCGAGCATGCCCCACGCACACTCACACGCGCACACGGGTGTTCGAGCCCACGTGCGAGCGTGCCCCACGCACACGTACACACGTGTGTCCGAGCGCACGTGCGAGCGTGCCCCACGGCACACTCACACGCACACACGTGTATCCGAGCGCATGTGCGAGCGTGCCCCATGCACACTCACACGCGCACACGTGATTCCACACGCAAATGCGAGGTTGCCCTAATATTTTTATACACATTTTATAATTCATATTGCATAGGTATTTATATACCAAATTTGAATACCTATATTTCGATGTGGGATAATTCCCAAACATCATTAAATGAAAACGAAATGTAAATATAGTCTATTAATCAGCAAATTATAATCATATGTAGTTAGATGGCTTGATGGTCATAACTTTGAATTTTTTACTTTAGGTCCCAATGTCGAATCCCCTTGGGCACCCTCTTGGGCATGTGTTGCATTTGAATCCCCTTGGGCATGTGTTACATTTTTGTTGTGTATACAGTGGTTGGTATAAATATTTTTGTTGTTTTCGAATCCCTTGGGTATGTGTTGCATTTTTGTTGTATATATAGTGGTTGGTATAAGTATATATATTTTTGTTGTGTATATAGTGGTTGGTATAAATATAAATATTTTTGTAAATAATAAAAAAGACATAAAAAAATGAAAAATAAAAAAATTAATTTTTTATATAACCTTTAATTTTTGTTGTATATAGTGGTATAATTATTTTTGTAAATAATATGAAAGGTATAAAAAAAATAAAAATAAAAAGTTTATTCTATTTGAAATCTCCATCTTTCTACTAACAATCTCTTTTACTAAATTTATTATAGAAACCTAAAAAAATAAATTTTTGAAAAATTGAAGTGTTATTTCTAAAATTTGTACGCATTTTATTAAGTTTTACATTGATAACCAAATCTTTTATTTTATTTATGAATTTTTACATTATAAATCATGTAATGTACTATTTTTCTTACAGTTGTCAATAATACATTTTAAATTAGATAATATTATAAAATATTTTTAATTTGTTATTATTTGTCTAATAAAATAATTATAAAATATAAACTAATAATTATAATTTCAGTATATAATATTATAATTAGTGAGGTTGTAATAATTTTGGATTATAGTTAGTTAGGCTGTAATAGTTTGGGTTTTTTTAGCGGGTTAAGGTTTTTTGCCAAAACGAGATTTTAATGGCCATTCTTTCATTGATTAGTCTACTCTTTATAATAGTCCATATATAATTATATATTTTATCCATGATAATTCTATGATTTTTCTTTTATGTGATACAAATTTAATAGTTAAAATAAATTTATACAGGGCAAGAACATCTCAATATTCACAAATTGATAAAAAAAAATGAAAGTTAATAATGCAGTACCCTCATTTTTTATTGGATTCCTAAAAAAAAATATTTATAATGAATTTTAATAATTTTTTCGGATTTTTTTGAAGCTTTAATCCGACCGATTCAGCCGATTCGCGATCTGGATCGCCGATTCGCCGATCCGGATCGGTTTTTGAGGTGCCCGATCCGGGTCACCGATCCGTTTTTTAAATCATTGTTTAAAACTATTGGTATTAGATTTAATACTTTGCATTTGTTTGTTTATACTAGGTGAATATAAAAATCGGAGCCAAAACATATATTGGATCAATTTTCTCTTTTACTTCTCCTTGGTTCTACAACTTTTTCATTGTTGTTTTTATGGGTTTGTTATAAGTATTTTGTTATTTATCTTGTTCATCACTTATTGGTAGAGTATTAACATTTTGAGGTCCGCCTTTATAGATTAAGTTGTCAAAATATTTAGCATTATTAGAGTCAATTATTGTGCTTGAACTTAGTTCGAAGAATCTGTATGTTTTACTATTTAGTGCATATGGCACAAATACAAATTTGTAAGTTCTAGGTCTTAGATTGTTTTTTTTTTCAAAGCTAGAAGTCTTCCATAGGCTACATTCCCATTCTTTAAGAATTCTTTAAGAAAATCTAATGATGGATTTTATTAACCTATAATTCATATTGTGTCTTATTTAATTTCTCATATGACACTCAATTGTTATAAGAGTAATGATCCTATGAGACCCTCCCACACCTAGGTCTGTAGGACCTCAAAAGATCACTATTAAATTTAGCACAAATCTATAGAAACGTTATAACAAGGGTGTGGGACTTGACTTTTCTAGAGATCTATGCCAAATTTAATAGTGATGCTTTGGGGTCCTACACATATGGGTGTGGGACGGTCTCACAAGGTCATTTCCCTTGTTCTAAACATATTGAAATGAAAATTTCACGCTATGGATTCGAAGGTAAACTAGAATTTATTATTGGATTAACCATTTCTATCAATGTTCCATTCTTTATTTTATTGAGGGGTATAAGGAGTAGTCATTTGTATTTTATTATTTAAAAACAAGTAGCCTTATTTGATGAATATTCTTGATCCTATAACTTCTTAGATTTCTAATTTTCCTATTAAGCTAATTATTAACATT
This sequence comes from Amborella trichopoda, assembly GCF_000471905.2. Next base: position 385,045 of record NW_006497025.1, read on the forward strand.
CACTTTGAAAATCTTAAAATTCTTGAATGCTTCATTATGTCTTAATAAGTGCCTAGAAATGTAATGAGAGAAATTATCTATGAAGAGTATGAATATCTTCTTTAACATTTTCCAATTCACAAATATATTGTTGGGTATATGAGGCCATTAAAGGTCTTATGAGTGCTTGTAAATAAGCATTTAATATAATGGTACTTGAACTCAGTGGGAGTATGGTCCTATGTGGACCATATTAGGCAAATGATATTTGCCGATACTGGATTGAGCTTGACGAGTTAGACCAGTCAGTTGGGACAAATCCATGTTACCTGGGCATAGAGATTAAACCGATAAAGGTTATAATAGGTCATCCCTTGATGATGTTGGAGTATGTTCGGATAAGTGAGCCGAGAGACTCTATGGCCCTTGTGTATGATGAAAGCCCCCAGAGACGGGGCCCAAATCCTCATTCCTAAATCACCATATTGAGACAGCGAACCACCATTGAGGGTGAAGCATATACATATGCGATAGATTACCCCTATGCACTATAGAGCTATAGTCCAGACTAGAATAACCTAAAATCTACGGACTGGGATTACCCTTCCAAACATAATATTGTGATTTTCTTTGATTAAAGAAAGATTGGTTTTAAGGGCATCAAGTTTAGATCCTAGATTTATTTTCAATGACTACTTGTAATTGACCTAGCAGGAGAAAGAAAAGAAAAAGAGAAGAAAAAAGAAGAAGAAAGAATACATACACTGGCTAAATCACATAAGTCCTCTTTCAAATATAGGTAAAAGTGCTAATAACCGAAATGAAAGATGTTCTTGTCATTTTGGCTTGTAGACACACCTCACAATTTTTCATTTGAAAAATTGTCATATTTAAAAAATTAGGCCTGAATATCTTAATCAACATGCCACAAATTACATTCCATAATAATTCTTTATTTCATTAATCAAGTCATGCTTGAACCTCTCATTACAGAAGTATTCCTTTTCAACAAAATATAACATTTTTTGTTACATGATCTTATAGACCTTATGACAACCATGAGACCCCTATCATTTAATAAATAATCAAATACGAAATTCCTTTTAACATCATGTACAGGAAGTACATTTTCTTAATTAACAACTTGCCAGAATTGAATTTCAATTGATATTATGTTACTAAGCATATATCCAATGATTTGAATTCCAGGTAAGACTTTCCCATTATATACTGGTTCATACATTTGACACATTGGTTCATATGGCTTAAAGAGGTCTGATTTGATACATGAATGGTAGTCCTGATGTTTACCCCCAACTTTATTCTCTGTTGATCATATTCACTTTGGTAACTACATTTAGCCATTTTTCTTTGGTGTTCATATTTGCTTGGTTTTTGAGATTTGGATACATCTTTTGATGTTAGCATTTCCTCGAATGGAGTTTGGGTTTAGCACAAATAAAAACAATTTCCTTTCATTAGTTTTTGTTGGAATTATATTTTAGATCCTTGGATGTCTCCTTTTGGATTGGAGGACAAAAAGGGTCGATTTGAGTCGTGCCCTTAGATTAATAGCCCATAAGGTTTGCCTAATGATTTATTTTAAGTATGATCTTTTCCTTAATATGAAAAGATTGTATTGCAGTTGAACCATATTAATATCAACTCTCATGTTCTTCATTTTCTTTTGATACTCTTTTTATGATGGGGTTAACTTGTGAATGGTAGTTCCCACTTTGAAGGACTCATCTATTAAATTCTTGTTCTTTAAGTTTGTTTATGATGAGTTGTATCTCACACATATTATTGAGTATCAATCTATTCTCAATGAATCTATATTCCAAATAACATGCCTCGGGCCCTAACTGTGGGCTTTGACAAGCGACTCAAACCCATCCTGGCTCTAGCACCCTGCCCAAAAGCTTGTGGGCTAGCCCAAGCACATTAATGGCCCTAGTCTCGTGGAAAGTTTTTCACTTACTTTGTTATGACCCTGGCTTTGAGAAAGTAAAACAAATAAAAGCTCTTATGTCCCTTGCATCAGATGATGTTCATTAATGATCATCATGGTCCATTTTTTGGACAGCTGGACTCGAGCCATGAAAGGCATGACTAGGTGATTTTAAAACTTAATAAATACATGATTTGTATATATTATGATAGAGTTTGGGTCTGCAACACTATTCTAACAGATTTCATAAGCTTTCGGATATAAGAAACTGAAGGCTGAGTATCATTCCTTGACGGACTTTTAGTGGGGAAATGACATGTGAACTTTTGGTCCATGACTTCAAACCATAGTTAGCGATTTTTTGAAATTCGTTAAGAACTCCAAGTTTTTCAAAAGATCTTCAAAAAAATCGTGTTTTTTTAATGAAAACGAGCCAAATCTATATTTTATCTTTTTCCAAAAAAAATTTTCAAAAAAAAGCTTTTTCACTGTAACTTTATATCTTCATTGATTTAATATTTTTAGATTTTGGTTTTGAGATAAGTACATTAAAAGTTGGAATAAATTAAGATTCCGAATTTGACAAAAATTTCACCAATATGTTCCCTTCAAAGAAACACAATATATTCCCCAAAAGTAATCCATCAAACCAATTATATATTTCATTAGAACAAGAGTAACCCAATAAAATGTCTTTATTTTCTTTTAAAAAGAAAGTGCCATCATAAAGAACAAGAGTGAGATTTACTAACAACCAAAGATTTAGGCAGCTAGGAATTCGTGATTGGCTTCGAATATTTGGATTGGCTTAAGTATTTTGTTACTATCTTTCTACATACAGAAGTTTGAGTGATTATATCTTTTCATTTTATTTTTTAGATTTCATTGCTGTATACAACATAGTAATTTGGTTGGACCACTATTTTACATTTTTGGGTTTTTGTGTTTTAGCTAAATAAAATCATATATTGAGGTTCTTTTTTTATTTTTTTCCTTTGAACAATAATCCCATACCTAAGTTGATTGTTCTTGTTGTCGTCGTTTTATTGTATGCTCTCAATAAATCTATCATATGTTAGGTGTCATGACAACAAAGTAAGCATTGTTATAGTACATACTAAAAGTTTAAGCAAAAATTTGTCGAGCAAGGTTCTAATGATACTAGATAAAGACATAAAATTATTTTTCAATGGTTTTAATGTACCCATACGTTAGCGACAACTCATGATTTTGTATTTTGTTATATTTAAATATACGCTTTTTTCACAACTATTTTTTTGAGCCGGACCCAAAATATTCACGATTCTTTAACTTACCACATTTTTTTTGCTTCCATATTTTTTACACAATTTTCTTCTTTTTTTTGTTTCTTTGACCATCGACCATGGAAGCCTAAAAATTATATGTTGGAAGTCATAAATTTTATTTCAATCATTTACTGTCAAAATTTTCATAAAAGGGGCAATACAAATTGCAATGGGAAATTGCATGTTGTCTATTTTCTTGTTCTTTTTTGTCCGTATGACTTTACTACTACTGCTACTACTACCAAGTAGTAGTCGTAGTAATACTAGTAGTAGTAGCAGCATTAGTAGTTTACTATTAACATGTGCTCTTTGAACAGCGATATGGCTGGCAGTTGCTACTTTCATGGAACTACCAGTTTCATCTCAACTCTCAATTCGGAGTGCCCTCTTCGGAACAATGTTGATCACCAAAAAGGTTTATTTTCTCACATTCTATCATTGCTTCCCAATTCTCTTATATGTTGATCCTTTTCATGCCTATAAAGATGACAGAAACTATCTAACTTTTTCTTTCTGTTCTTTTATTCTTCTTTTTTTAAGGACAAAACGATAAAGTTCCACTTCCGAGCTATTGGTCAGGTTTTTGCGGAATGGGCTTTAGCTCCTTTTCTAGCATGTGTGGCTGCTCTTTGCTTTTTCGGGGTCTTGAAGATCACCATTCTTCGTTCAGAAAACGCGGAAAAAAAGATAATTGTGGCACTACCATTCGTCTACGGGCTGTCAACTGGATTGTTATGCCTCTTTGTTTTGTACCAGGTTGGACTTCAGATAGTAAACTAATTGAAACAATGATTTTAAATTTTGGATCATATACTATGACACATGTAATTTAAAAACAATGTGATACATAAAGAACGTCAATAATTCATTATCAGCAGTGGATGGACTTCTCCTGTTGAAAATGATATTGATGGATAGAGTGGAGCAGTAGTTATGTCAAGCATTTTCCATAAACATCGGCTCATTGAGGTTACATGTAGCATAATGCTTGCATGCAACATACAATATGGTGTGATAATAAATAAATAAATAAATAAATAAAAATAAAAAATTTATTTAAGGGGTCAAAATCTTTACAAAAAGTGTATAAAGATATCATTTACTTTTAATACAAGGAGGTCACAATCATTCTTGTCCATCAGATTTCAAATCATGTGGTTGGGAGTGTATCATTAACTAGACTGAAACTTCAAAATAAATTTCCTCAGACTTTATAGCACAATTTAAGTCAATCCAATTTGACATCTAATGGGCTAGTAACAATTACGACCTCCTTGTAACAAAGATAAATGATCTTATAGTATAAAATCTTGAATCTTTAAGGGGGGAGAAAATAGGTTTACCTTCTCATTTTCATTTCACTCAGATATCTCTAAAATTTATCTCTAAAATATCCAAATCACCTTGTTTCAGTTAGGGAACCTAAACTTGAACAAGAAAGGGTAATGAATTTGCCCGCCTTGAATAAGCAGGGGTACTTATCGCCATTTGGTCGGGCCTCTTTGGTGGGTAAAATTACTAAAATATCTTTCTTTGTTCAATGTTTTCAATGCTAACACGGGTAATTTGGGTATTTTTGAAGTTAGCTTTTGAGAAGGCACATGAGTAAAAGGAAATTAAAAAGTAAATTGTATATTATTAATGGAGATGTTTTGACCCCTTTCATGACTTTGTAAGGTGTTTTGACCCCATAATGATATTTCTCCTAGTATGATTTTGCTCTAGAATCAAAATGATTATGTTTCAATTCTTCTTCTTCAAACTGGTTTAAATTTAATGAACATTTTTAATGGCAGGTTTTACCAGACATCATATTGATTAAGCAATGGCAAGCTGTAGTTGCTGTATTAGTGGCAGCCTCTATTGCTGCAATTTTATCCTTGGTATTCTTCTTTCTCTCTTTGGTTTTTTATTTTTTCTTCTTAAAAGTCATTTTCTAATATGAACTCAATTCGTTCTAATCTTAGGAAATAACATTTTCTTCCCTTGACTAAAATACACATGTAATATACATTGTAAAACATACCTTATAATTGCTTCTAATCATTATTTAATTGATGTTTTATTTTATTTTCATTATTATTTCTTTCGTTTTAAACAATCAGTTCGCAGTTGTCAGCCCTAGTAGAAGAAAAATCAAAATTTCCAACAAAATGATTAAGAAAGCAGATTTACCTAAGAAAGGAATGACATCAACAAGAAATGATGAACACCAAGATCAATTTGAGAATGCTTTGAAGGAATACAGGGAAATGAGAGTTTTGCACACAGTTTATGAAGGAGAAGAAGAGGAGAAAAGTAATGATGGTGGCTTATCCCCTCCGACAATGAGTTCAGATTCCGGCAAACCGCTTAAACAATTATTAGCTTCAACTCCAAACAAGCTACTTCGATGTGATGATCCTGAAGATATTCATAATTTATCGAAAACTCAGACTTGCTCGAATTCCTTGGCGAATTTCAAGAGCCGCATCTTCTCTATAGTAAGTTCTGTAAGCTTGGATTGGTAATCTAACTATATGCTAACCATGTTCATTGGATTTATATTGGTATCATTATTTTCAAGTAACCATTTCTTATTTGTGGCGTTGTACATGAACCTATACAAGTTGTAGGGGACTTGGCGTTCTTCATGATATGCTACTTCCAAAACTCTTCTCTCTTCCTTTCTAGAAAATGTTTTTAGTTCGGAAGTTCTTTTAATCAAATGTGGAGGTGCATGTGGCTTGATGCGGCCACGTTCGTATGAAATACTTTGACATGAACACTCTTGGAAGCATGTGGCATTTTGCTTTATGAATTTTTTTTAAAAGTAATCAGATTGAAAATCTACATAATAATCTGACAAAATAAAGTGGTCAGAATTTATATATAATAAATAACAAGCAAAATATTGGGGAAAGGAAAATCATACTTGGTTTTAAGTTTAAAAGTTGAAGGAGTTGTGTGCAAGAAGATGCGAATCGTTTGTTTTTGGTGCAGTACTAAATAAGGGTAATTCCCTTTTTTTTGAAAATTTCATATACTTTGAACTAGGGTTGGTAGTAGGGCGGGCCAGGGCTAGCCCTAGCCCGACCCTAGTTCCCATAAGGCTAGCCCTGATCAAGTCAATGAGGTCCTGATAGCCCCTATTAGGGCCGAGCCGGGCCAAATAAAATAAAAAAATATAAAAGAAAAACCTGAGGAAAAGAGGGCAGTCTAGGTTGAACTGAGCGCCATGGCTAGGCCCATTCCTACCCTTGGACCATGTTGGTTCGACCCTGACCCAACACTTATTTCACATTTCATTCGAGTAAAGAGCCTATCAGTCGACTTACAAAGGTTACATAAGCATTTTCACTTTTATTTATTTTAAAGTACCTTCAAAGCTTATTTCTTTTAATTTTATATTCATGTTTGCGTCAATCATCATTTTAATGACTTCACATAAGCTTCAGAGTAACATTGTATTGGAGACATCACCTTTTTCTTGGTATGCAGCAAGGAGCTGAATATGATCAGAATACACTTGTTCGACATGCTTTAGCAGAGAAGTTTGATGAGAAGATGGAAGATCTTTTCAGTTTTCCACAGGTTCTAGCTGCTTGCATCTTTGCGTAGGTTCCTGCTTATCACATTTTTCATTATTTTTGTTTCACCTTGTTTCTTTCAA
>NW_006497025.1:392355-412757 GCF_000471905.2 Amborella trichopoda
CCTTATAAACATGGATGATTGCAACCACCTGATTCTGACATATGTTCATAACTTGCAACCAATACTTCCATAAACTCTACGATGGCTTGCTAAACCCAGAGCACCAATGAATGACATTTAGAGAGTCCCCTTCCAGCAGCCAGCCTAAAGTCAGACAACGATCTTTCAACAATTCAAGCCCATGTACTATAGCCAACAAGTTAGCTTGATTGGTCGTAACTGTTCACATGAGCCGTAGCAGAAGAAAATCACCATGCCAGATGGGTCTCTCACAACACCACTGTAACCCGTTGACCCTGGGTTCACGTAAGAGCTACCATCAAAATTAAGCTTTGTACTACGGCTATTAAAAGGAAGCCATGTTCTATGAATTATTGGTCTATGCACCTTCTGTTGCATCAAATCCCAAATATTGTAGAGTATATCAATCTTTGATATACCAAAACCTTCTTTAGTATTGGATAACCATACCACCCATTTTGAATGATCTTCTCTTGGATTCAAGCTATCTCTAAACACCATCTTTCAAAAATGTTTCTATTGCTTTCAAGCCACACCTCCCATAAAATTGAAGCTCCTAAAATCAGCCAAATCACGACACCTAACTTCGAAATAGAAGGAATAGACAGATGATCAATAATTCTCACATGTTGTTTAGGCAAAGAAAGTGAGAAACTAATTAAACAAAAAACCTACCTCCATAATGATAAAGTAAAGTGGTAATAGAGGAATAAATGGTCTCCGGACTCTTCATCCTCTTTGTATAAGATGCAACAATTAATAATAAGTTTTCCCCTCTTCTTCAAATTTTCCACTGTCAGAACTTTGTTTTTTGACAATGTTTATAGAAAAATCTGATCTTGTATAGAATGCACCATTTCCAAATATCTTTAAGATTTGGTTGCTCCCATCTAATTCTATCATGGTATAACAACATATAAACATATTTCACCGAGAACCCCATCATTTGTTAGTTCCCTCACCACCTCATTATCATGATCTCGAGAGGCGTAGACTGTGGATAGATCATTCATAAGCTCACAAAATTGCATGAGCATACTGTCTGGCACCTTATTACAAATGAATTGAATATCCCAAGTGATCCTATCTGAAGACCAAAGATAGACATCTTATAACAAAACTTGCATCTTATAACACATTATTTGAACTGTCTATTTTTATGATTTTCAAATGCTTATAGATATTCTTAATTCACACTATTTTTTGAGCTGATATTTCATAATTAGGAATTGAAATAGATTTTCAAGCTATTGCAAGAGTTTATAGCGATAGAGCTGTACCTCTGGCAAGGTTTGGAGGCTCATCTTACTTCGATTATTTAAAATAGGCACCTTATAGAAACTAAACCCTTTTTTTAAGTGTGATTGACAAAATGGATGCAGAAGAACTCATAATTTTCAATATATGTAACTAAAACGTTATTAAAAAACAAACCAAAAAAAAATCCATAGTACCTTCAAGTTATTCTCACTTGCATCTACATCTTCTAGCTCATTACATTAAGCCCGTCCGTCCCCTCTCTCTCGCTCTCTCACGCACCACACACTAAACTGTACTTTATCTTGTAATTGAGTTTAGAAAGCCCAAAACTAAGCTATAACAAATTTGATATACTATTTCAAACTTAACCAAATTTAGTTTGTGGATTGATTTTTCTCATCAAAAAGTGATAAGGGTCTTAAAGATGATCGAGTATTGGGTTATTTAGGTTGCTCAAGTCTTTTTATTTTGCTTACAATTTATTATTTTTAAGAACAATCCTAAAACAATTCACCCAAAAGCAATCTATCGAAAAGTGTCATCTCTAAGATGGATTTTGGATCCAAAATTTTAGGATTTTATAATCTCAACCATGAAGATGATCATGAATCTGAAATTTTATTTTTTCAAAAATTAAAATTGACGTTCCGAATTTTTTTTTTCTACGATCCATTTTGTCTTTTAGTGGAAGCACCATTTTAGAAAAGAGTTCATTGGTGGGTGTTGGAAAAGAAAAGAGTCTCCAGATTCTATATCGACATGGAGAGAGATTTGTACAAAGGTGCGCTAATTAGTGTGCAGATAGCTAGTAAAGATATAAGCGAGTTTTCAGTGACAACAGGCATACACTAAGGATCAACATTGAGCCCATATCTTTTTGTTTTAGTTATGGAGGAGTTAGCTAGGTATCTATAAGATGAGGGACCGTCGTGTATGTTGTTTGTAGATGATATAGTTTTGATCAATGAGACTTACAAGTGGTGTCAATGTAAAGTTAGAACTTTAAAGGGATGCTCTAGAATCTAAACGTTTTACAATTAGCCGATAGAATATTTAGAATGCAAGTTTACTAATAATAGGAGTAGAAACAAGGAAATAATTAAGATTGCTAGCAAAGAAAAACCTAAAAGAGAGCATTTTCAATATCATGAGTCAATGATATAGGAAAATAGTGAGATTGAGGAAGATGTCGCACATAAAATTAGAGTTGAGTGAGTGGGGTAGAAATATGCAATCAAAGTTTTATGTGAGTGTTGTATATCAATGAAGCTAAAAGGGAAGTTCTATTGGATAATTGTAAGATCAGCTTCGCTTTATGGGACGGAATGTTGAGAGGTCAATAAACAACAGACCCATAGGATAAGTGTAACTGAGATGAGACTGTTGAGATGATAGACTTCAAAATGTATACATTTGAGGGGATTTAGGGGTGGCTCCAATAGACGACAAGATGGGGAAAAATCGACTTAGGTGGACTGGCCATGTCCAGCGTAAACCCAATACAGTATCAGTTAGGAGGTGCGATAGGAGTGATTCAGTTATTAATATATATTATATAATGTATAATATTATATAATTTATAATATAATATAATGTAAAATATAATATAATATAATATTCTAAATATAGAATATATAATATTATATATGATATTATATATATTATATATTTGATTAAAAAATAACTACAAAAAGAAGAGGAAAAAGAGAGGCATGTGGGCCTAGGAGCCCTTGTGGGCCTCATGCCCCATATACCACTTGGGCCCTTGGCCACTTTCCCCACATGAGTCATAGATATTTTTAGTGGCTATAGACATATTTTTAAATCCCTTTCGGTACTTTTAAATTGCCTGAATGTTTTACTGCTGAAAAATATATTTATTTTGAATGAAAACTTCATGATGCCAAATAAAACATAGAAAGCACTTTAGAAATTCATTTTACAGAATAGATACGTTTAAAAGTGAATTAGATCCTTTGAGTTAGGAATACATGAAATTACTAAGGCACCCCACCTATGCTAATTCCCCTGGTCCATTAGTCTATCTTCTCAAAATAAACTAATGGAATCTATGACCCATAGTTAATTGCAAGGGCTTATGCTTGGTCCATCAAATTTGTCCAATAAATAGAGGGAACACCGTCAAGTCATATGTAATATACACATGCACACTATTGCAATGGTACATGGGCCCGCTCTTTAGCACATGTACTTCTATTACCTTAATGGATGGCTTCCATAGATGAGGCTATCATGTCAACATGTCGCGCATCGGTAATGTTGAAGTTTTATCCCTTGTCCTCACAAGCTACTAACCACACGCAGGAGACCGGCTACTTCCATACTAATCTACCTGGGCATCTCTCTAACCTCAATAAGAGATAACCCTGCAAATCATCTATAGTAGTGCCTTACAACTGGGACTATAAGGTTTTAGGCTCAAATCTCAAGCCTAGGTCGCCCAACCCCGATGAGTCTACAGGCATTAGGAAGTATCCCTCTCTGGTCCTATATAGACCATACTCCCACTAGAGCATAGTATGACTATAGCTGTAATTTTTATTTGCTCGTAAGGTCTTTAAAGGGACATATCCAACACTCCACTTGGCCCATCTTTAGCCAACTTGGGCCTGGTAAGTTGGCAGCACTAGGTGAGATTATCTAGCATCACCTGAAAGTTATAAGGATATTTAATGCTTAGTCCTCTATACGATGAATTGTCATGCATCTATTATGTTCAAAAATAGAAGCCAGCTTAGTGACAAATATCTATGATAAATTGAAATTATCAACAAAATTTTATTGAATAAATAACTCTAATTATATTCAAGTAAAATGAGTGTATTAGAAAATCAGTTTGGATTTATTACAGGGAGGTCAACAATTGATGCTATTTTTCTACTTAAGAAATTCATTAAAAAGTTCAGGGAGAAAAGAAAATACCTCCATATAATCTTCATTGATTTAGAGAAAGCATACAATAGAGTTCTTAGAGAGATGATTTGGTGAGTGCAGGAAAAGAAAAGAATCTCAAGAGGATATATTGACATGGTTAAGGGTGTATACAAAGGAGCGTTTACTAATATAAGGACAACTAGGGGTTAGAATTACATCTGGGTTCAGTGTTGAGTCCATATCCCTTTGCTTTGGTTATGGATGAGTTAACTAGGTAACTATAGGATGAGATCTTGTGGTGGATATTATTTGTGGATGGCATTTTTTTATTTATTAATGAGACTAGATACTGCGTAAACACAAAGCTAGAAATTTGTAGGAAATCTTTAAAATTTAGGATTTTAATTATCCTGACTAAGACTCGATTTATTGAATACAACTTCAGTAATAATAGGAGCAAAACAAGGGACTAATTAAGATTGATGGCCAAAAGTACCTAAAAGAGATTATCTTGAGTCGATAATCCATGATAAAGGAGAGATTGATGAAGATGTTGCTCATAGAATTAGAGTTGTGTGGACAAGTAGAGATGTGCTTCGGGAGTCTTATGTGATTGTCACATAGCACTGAAACTAAAGAGGAAGTTCTATAGGATGGTTGTAAGACTAGTAATATGTTATGGGAAAGAATGTTGGGTAGTTAAGAAACAACGTATCCATAAAATGAGTATAGCTGAGATGAGGATATTGAGATAGATGAGTGAAAATTCAAAAGAGGACAAAATTCAGAATGAATATATTTGACAGTACTTAAGGCAACTCCGATAGGCAATAAAATGAGGGAAATTAGACTTAGGTCGTCGACCTAGAGTAACACTAGTTTTGAGAGGTGATTTGGTTCAAGTGGAAGGCTCTAAAAGACAAGGGGAATGCCCCAAAGGACATAATGAAAGTAATACAAAAAAGATATAGTGACTTATGGTCTAATTGAGGGTATCATCCTTGATAGAGAGGAATGACAGGGCAGGATTCATACAATTAAACTCTAAAAGTTGGGATAAGGCTTGGATGGTGATGATGATTTTAAAGCATGTAATTAACTAAACAACGACCTTTCCTCATAGTAGTATGTATTTAATTTGAAAGAAAAATTAGAAATTTGAATTTAAAAAGAAACATTTCATCGACTTAAAAATATCTCAAAAAAATAAAGAAGGGACATGTGAGGAAGTTTATAAGGAAATGATTACAAATATAAAAGTTAAAACTACTAAATTGGGTAATGAATTTTGACATATGAATTAAAAGGGAAAAGATGGGATTAGCCCACTAGCTCATATGAACAAATGAGCCCAACGGCCTAGATTGAATCTGGGCCGATCTGACGATCACGGATGTTCGGTAGTACTTGAATTTTATTTTTATTTTTACAAATCCAAATCACTTGAAATTTTAGATGTGTGTTCTTCTCATCAAGAATCACTTAATAAAAATATAAAAAAAATTATCCATGAAAATAAAATAACCAAAATACCCCTCAAAGCTTTTCAGGGGTATTTTCGTCAATTTATTTCATGTAAAATACTTGTTTGATATTTTTTGAAAATTCACTATTTTTGATGAACACAGGCCTAAAATTTCAAGTTATTTAGATTTTTAGAAAAAAAAATTAAAATTCAAATACTACCGGACATCCGTGATCGTCAAATCGGCTCAGAATCAATCTGGGACGTTGGGTTCATATATTCAAATGAGCTAGTGGGCTAATCCCATCTTTTCCGGAATTAAAAATCATTTCTTTGTCCCTTGTAAAATTTTTAGAGATTTAAGTGTTTTATTGTGTATAATTTGAATTCATATTTGTTAATCCCAATAAAAATTGTTTAAAAAATAACATCTTTAATTTAATATATTGAAATTTGATAATATTGAAAATTGATATTATACAGTTAACTATATGCAGGCTCGCTCAATCTGCCAATGAGATTGCAACAGTTATGGCTCCTTTTGGCGCAATTCTTGCTATATATGGGCACAAAGCTGAGTTTTTAGGAAATGTAGAAATGGTGAGTCAGGGCAATTTAGTGTTTGTTCTTTCCCTCTCATTCAATCTGCTACTACTTGTTTCTTTTGTTCATTAATGACACATGAATGTTGAATTCTCCCTGAGACTAATTGCAGGAATTTGTTTTCTCTAACTCACAATTGCTTCCAATATCTTCATTTTCTTCTATTGCCAAGCCTCATGCATTTGTATTCACTTACAATTGCTTCCATTCAATTCTATAAATGAAGGCATATGCGAGTCGATACCACCCATTCTATAAATGAAATCATATGCAACTCGATCGCATGCTGCAGTTGCTGATGAAATTGTCCATTTAATTCTATAAATGAAATCATATGTGACTCGATCCCATTCTATAAATGAAATCATATGCAACTCGATCCCATGCTGGAGTTGCTGATGAAATTGCACACTTCCTGACCTATGAAAATCTGCCTGTTAGTTCGTGTGATGTTGCATAGCATGAATACTTTCCTCCGATGCCTTTACAATTTGATCAAGACCCAATATCTCTTTAAACATTCAATCAAATAGATAGTTCTGGTGGGGGTCGGCCTTAGTCAACTTCAGAACATGTCTTTTTGGTTGTGGACTAGAATGCCATACTATTCCACCATTTCACTAGGATAACCCTCTTAAGTATTTTTAACTCTCTCTAGCAAAGTACCACAAATACAACTCCAAATCGCGGTTTATTGTTTAGGGCTTTAAGACCACTAGGCAAGAGTTCATGGAACTTCAGGTTCTCCCATGGTGTTTGAGTATATTTTGTATCAAGACATCTGAAATTGACATTAAACAAGTTTGATCAAATACAGAGCACAAGAGTGGGCTATAATGCTGCCAAACTATCCCGACAGCATGGTATTAAAACCCAGGATGGACATCAGGATTCTGTATTATCCAATAAACTCTTAGAAGGCAGGGAAAGTGGGGGGATGGGGGATCTAGAGAACAATAACTTGCCAAATACAGAAGCATGGGTTTAACCAATCAATCAAGCAGATGACATCAAATTCACTAGAACTTCCAGAAACCACTGAAGACATCAAAATGGTCTTATATAGGAGTCAAATCATGATGTTCCTTTTAATATGCGATATGGTACCTCTAGAAAAAAAAATAATGAGTTTCAGACGGTGTCGTGATGTTGAAATGACACATAGATGATGGATGAGAGTGATGATTAGAACCAAAACCAAATGCACTTAGAATACAATCAAAATTTGCTAAAGTTTGATCTAGTATGTCCCTATACCCTCCAAAAATCATGTCATTCTCATATTGGATGCTTGAGGTATGGGATTCCAAAGTCAGAAGTCACTGACCGGGCTCTATTCATACAGTCGGGGGTCCAGTTATAATTGATGTCTGATGAGGATCATAGATGGACCCTAAAAAACATCATGTTTGAAATTTTATGGAGATTTGACATCATTTGATACTAGTTTTGAGAGATGTATTGAAAATATAGGGTTGATGATTTGTTGGGATATGATCGGTAGTCCAAAAAATAGGTTACTTAATAAAATTACCCCTCAATGACCCTACTTGTTAGAGGAGTAATATATAAAGAGAATTCCAAATAAACAGTCTTCGATGAAGTTGAAACTTGGTGGGATGAGGGACAAACTCCTATAAATGTTATGTCACAAATTTCATGCGATCTTATAAATATTACGGTACAAATTTCATGCGATCTGACATCTTTTGGTTTTCAAAGGAGTTATTGAAAAAATACAGTTGACAAGTTTCAGGGATGTGATCAGTGTGTTCTTGGGCATACAGTAGGTGAACATTTTCAGTCCCCAACACAAGACCTTCTGGACCATTTTGGTCATATCTCCCAAAAACCACAGTGAGATTAGTTGAAATTTAGATGGATTATTGCTTTCTTACCATCACTTTCTTATCTGTGCATGCGTGTGTGTGTGCGTGTGTGTATTGGGTGGGAATGGGGGGTGTAGGGTGTGTGTTATTTTCATGGATCAACATTAGGTTGAAGATCAAATCAGGTGATCAATAGGGCCACTGCTGGTTGTGGGTTGCTTGACCTCAGGCCCCTTCTTTATAATTTCTCGTGACCTACATGGTAGTTGGAGCTGAACATTTGCATATAAGCTCCTCACTCCATCCTCTAAACATCAATATAACTCAGGAAATGATTATTTGCAAGATTGAAAAGCTGATTAACTCCATTATCATTAGGAGTGTTTCATGCAACTCAAGCCAAAAGAACCTAAACACAATCTTCCACAAATATATTGAGAGAAACGCCATGAATCCCAAAGAAAGTATAACCAAAATATGATGGGAAAGTTGTGGTATGAGGTGACTTAAGACTACTAAAATGTTCACACTAAAACTTTATCCTTTAGTTCAAAAATCGAGGCAAACTTTGATTTTTCACCTGATACCCCAAGGCTTGGCCATTTTAGGGGTCAGAGATTGGTGGGTTGAAAACTTGCTCAGCCCTAACAAATAAACTTCTATCATAGACAACCCAACCACTTACTCATCCTAAAATTAGGCTAAACTAAGCTTGAAACCTAGTTAATAGGCAATCGAACTTGATTTAAGGCCCAGTTTCCTTCAACTGGATCAAACCCACTCCAAATGGAGCACACTGCCACCCTTTGCACATGAAACAAAGGGCAAAAACTAATAATTATAAAACTTGATTGGGAGATGTACTGTGTTTCTTCTACGTCCCCCTACTCCTCTAACCACTTTGGTGAAAAGCAAGGGCGACCATGGATATCATATATGTTAGGGGTTTAAGAGGGCTTAACATTTACAGGATCGAGAAATTCCAAACAGCTTTTGTAAATGTTGATTTTAATTCGAATTGTTGCTTTCTAGTGGTATTTTCTATAGTAATTTGCAGTCTCTTTTATGCTTTAACAAACAATCACATGTATGCACACACCATCCCACTAATTCTTTTTCTAACACTTTTTCTCTCTACAAAATAACCAATATATAGAGAAAAACAACCCCCAAAAAGTGGTACCTATATCCTCCTACACTTCTCCTAATTTTTTAAGAAACCAAACTTGATCTTTATATCAGTGGACTAATGCCTCATCCTAATCTAAATAAGACCGCCTAAGATAAACTCCTAAAATTAGTAACTTAATTGGAATCCCAACTAAATAGGAAACCACTAAAAAATAGGAGACAAAAAAAAGTAAAACCAATCCATAAAAATCTAGGGATTCAAGCTAACTTAACAGTTATATCCTGTGAAATTTGGCAGCAATGCTATAAGAGGAGTCATAAGCCTATGGTCAAAGATTTCAAGTCATTACCTCAATTGAAATTACACACTTTCTTTTATAACACAGAACATATTTTTATACCCAAGGAGCATTGGTTATTATCTCAAATTTCAAATGGTTCATCAGCTATCGAATGAACAACCGTGGCCAACTGTTTGTTATTTTCATTTGCAGCATAACGGCTTTCTTCACAAACTAAGTCTTCTACTTTTCATAACTGCAACGCTTGTGCTGATGCTAGAAACACTAAAAATTGACATGTAGGTGTCTTTCAGGGGGATGTGACGATTGCGCTATGGATTCGATTATTGGGCGGAGTTGGTGCCGCACTGGGATTCTTCCTGTGTGGCTTGAAGCTTTCGCGTTGCTTGGGCTCAAAGTTGACATATCTTAGCAATACGAGAGGCTTCAGTGCACAGATATGTGCAGTTATTATAATAATCGTTATGACACAGTGCAATCTTCCTCTTTCAAGTACCCATGCTCTTGTTGGATCCATCTTAGGAGTTGGGATAGCAGACAACTATAAGGTAAATGAATGTTGTGCTATGTTAATCACCAGATGGTGTATGTCACAGCTTGATTATAAGAAATGTATATAAAGAGATTATTTACTTTTAGTACAAAGAAGTCACAATAATTCTTGTCAGGTAGATTTCAAATTGGGTGGTTGTTAGTGTATTATGGACTAGTCTCAAAGTTCAAAAATGAATCTCTCGATCCTCATGACACACCCCAGGCCATCGAATTTGAAATCTAGTGGTTATGAGTGATTGTGACCTTATAACAATAGTAAATAGTTTCATAATTTATAATCCCCTTAATTGCGTACTTCTTTTTTATAAGTTTTGTTTTATTTTAGTTATTTATTTATTTTTGTGTGTGTTTGTGGTCACTTGTTTCATCTTAATTGTCTTAACAGAATGTGAATTGGAAGCTATTGCTAAGATTCATAGGAGGGTGGATTGGCACTCTCTTCATTTGTTGTGGGCTTGCTTCTGCAATCTTCGCATTTACCATATATTCACCAGCTTATGTAGTTCCTTGAAAAGTAAGTGGTAGGAGAACCTGTAGCACAAGGAGTTTCACTTCTATATTCTTTGAATTTGCGATGAAAGAAAGGGGATCAATTTTACAGGTCTCGGTTTTTTTTTTTCAACGTATATTTGCAAAACTGTTGGGTGTTATGTGCCCTCTTATATTGCGAAAGTAGGAACCCCAAATATTAGATCCCATCAAGACTGTGTGTTTAACCGAATAGAAGTAAAATTAGCGAGAGTACAGACCATAATTCAAGCATGAGAAATAAAACACAAGATCGCACATACCACACAAGCACAAATATGTATGTGGCTCACCCTAAAAGGGCTACATCCAAGGGCAAGGATTACTAAACAATAATAACTACATGATTTGGTGGTAAGAAAATACCAATACCCAATACCTATTGGTTCACCGAGATCACTGATCACATTCATCTCTCTCTCTAGAAAAGTAACATCGAGTAGATACCTTATTTGTTTCGAGCATTGTCTCTCTTGCCTCCTTTCTTCAAGAGGATCTCTCTTAGCTTCTTCTTCAAAAGGTACTTGCTCTTGGATGTAGGATTCTCAGGAACCCCTCGTATGTGGAACCGGAAATATCAAATATTGGGATCCCACCCAAGATCGTGTACACAATTGTAAGAAACCAGGAATCTCAAATATTAAGATCCTACTCAAAATCGTGTACACAATTTGCTAAATGTAAAGTAGATGAATACAACTATAAATCGAGTGTAAGAAAAAAAGCAAACACAAAAAAGTACACCCTCACAACACTCTATTTATATGTTTAAACCCGTTGGGTTACATCCATGGCCTTAGCAAGTAAAAATCAACTATTGCAATGAAGATTATATTTTTGGGTTATAAGATATATATATTTCTTTAAACATCGGTAAAAAAAAACCATTACCAATCTTCCATTTTAAACTCGCTCTCTCGATCGAACAACACCATCAATCAATACATTTTCTATCACCACAATATGTTATCGGAAAGATAACTCAAGAGCAATCAAGAGATTTTCGTTCTAATCAACTCAAAACTCATGGGAATACTGCCTTTCTCTTGGATGTCATATATCTCTTTTAGAGATCCATCTCTATCTTGGAGATCCCTTCCTATAAGAGAGAGACCCATCTCCATCTTAGAGATCCCTTCCCATAACCTCTAAAAATATGACTCTAAAAAAGATGAGTATTATGCTATTCTTGATATCTTTTTATAGATATCATTTGAGCTTCTTTCTTGCCCCCTAAGAAACCCTTTTGCCTTTTACCTTAATACCTTTAATCTTTTAATGAAAACATAAGTACGGTAAAACTGACTATCACTTAACCTAACATTGGTTTCCTTTATTTCTTTTGTTTCCTTCTTTCTTTAAGAGGATTTATCTCCCATTACTTCCTTCACCAATAAGCAACTCACCAAGGCCCCTTACACAAGGGCCTTATATAAACTTTATTCAAATCCTAACTCAATCTCCAATAAACCCATAATATCATGATTCTCAATAACTTAGTTATAAGAAGATATTGATTGACTAAATAACGAGGATTGCATCCCACCATTATATAAAACAATATCAATCAAGTTTCTACAAAATAAGAACATGCAAAATCATGTATCCTTGTTTTATTCAAGCCAATCTTCGTTAATAAAAAAAACTTCTATGGCGTGGTAATTTTTGGTGTCACTACCTCAAACGAAGAGGAAAGAAAGTAAACAGATTTGATAGTGATTATTACATGCTCCGTTTATTTTGGTGGTAGCAAACCCAAAGTGTAATTTTAAAAAATATGAACTCCATAGAAGACGGCTATTTGATTTCCAAATTCAATATTTCCTTTTCCACTTTATAATCGTCTTAGGCTTTCATTTGAAATAAAACATGCTATTCGATAATTTCTCCTTACTTCTCCCTTCTCTTCGTCTCTTATTCTTTTTTCTTGTTTGGTAATTCAATGGGGACGATAGGTCCCTTCCCGTTTTTTTAAATAGTTTAGGAGTTAGCATTTTGAAAGTGTCAGTGGGGTAGTGTCAGTGGGAATGAAAACCGTGGTGACTTGGGTGTGGGGGGGCTACCACCACAACCCCAGCCCCTTTCCCTCTTTTTTTCATTTCTTCTTAATATGATTGTATGCCCTTTATCTTTGGTATAAAAATGTCGTAATCGTACCTATCCATCGCATGGGATATCGAATGGATGGATACGTGCCATTCTCCACAGTCCAAGGATGTTTTTTTACCCGTACAAAATCGACTTCGAGTGCGATCACTGGGGCTAAATACTAACTACTCCATTCATATCTAACAGCTAAAGATGACTGTGATTTTTTTGGTCCAAAAGAAACAACCTAACTATAAACTCTCTATTTCTATACACAACTAGTAAATATTAGTTGACTTTAAAAAGTCACCACGCATATACCCAACTCTTGGGGTCAGTATGGATATTTTGGCAATTGATCTTGTTGGACGTCTTTAGAGAACTTAGTTGGACGTGTTTTAGAGAACTTAGATTTTTCATTGATGCTTTGTTTTGTGTTATCAAGAAGTATATGATTTGATTTTGGGTGATTTTTTCATTTGCCATTTGGGATGTCTAAGTATCTCTTAGACAATAAGAGGTGGTTTGTGAAGAAGATAAGGTGGATTGTGAACTCCCCAGAAATTTCAGATTTTTGATGGATGATATCACTAGATTGTATATCATAAAGACCCAGTATTTGACAGAACTCTCAAAGGACGCTTAATTCTAATCTTTCATGATCCAGATGACTACCATTTATAGAGGGTTTCAGTTACTCCCACAATCGGATATTTCTGTTATCTCGAAAAAGGCCCTCAAAATCTGGGAAAGTTATTCACCAACAGTTCGGGAAGTTATTTCTCTTTCTAAAAAGCCTTTCTAAATTAAATATGAAATACAATATTTCTGAAAGTAGAATTTTAGTAAGAAAACAAAATAATATGTATCATTTGTGAAGCCCCACAGCCACACACATACTGACATTTTAGTTAATAGTATCACGAAAGAATAAGAAAATGAAATCTTAGCCTAGAAAGTACTCTGTGCATACCACACCACTAACCCTTCCATATCTTAACCTCAACTGAGACCCTTTCCAAACTAATCACAAACAGAGTATAATAAAAACAAGGATTATGGTTAAAGTCTGTCTTTTCTGGAAGGCGGATGTTGAAAATAGGGACTATCTTTTTCTTCATTGCTCTTTTACATACCGAATAAGGTGTTAGGCTTTTCAAAAAATAGGTATTATGCAGGTCTCAAGCAACTGAATCTTGATGGTTTATTGAGATTTGGAAGAGTTATTTGGCAAATTTTCAGGGCATCTATTTTATGAGAAATTTGGTTGGAAAGGAATAGGACTTTTAAATGAGTACCTGTGAATGGTGAATTATTGAAAACTAAAATAATGGATACTCTTTAGAGTTGGTTTTGAGCTACCAAGGAGGGGAAATGTGTTTCTAAGGTAGTTGTGGCTCTTAATTTGTCTAATTCGATTAATCAAAGAGTGGTCAAGGTTAGGCCAAAGGGGATGGGAGCCACCGATGTTAGGGTGTGTTGAATTGAAATTTGATGAAAGTTCTTTTGGAAACCTAAGACTGGTAGGTATTGGGGGAATCACAATAGTGACGGTGGTATTTCTTCTGTTTCGCTAGTCCTTGTGCTAGCGTCACAACAGACCAAGTGGAATTGCTTGCTCTTTTACAGGGACTACAAATTTTATTGGACCGACGTATTGAAGATCCTTGCATCATAGAAGAGGATACTTTGAATGTGATTAATTGGTGTAACAAGAAGACAAATCTATTTGGATGCAAATAATGGAGTTTTTGTAATATGATGGAGGTGTTCTTTAGGCATGTTTATTGAGAGGCAAACAATGGTATGGATGATTTGGCGAAGCGAGGAGTATCTTTGCAAAGTTTACTTGTGTCAGATTATTTGCTGACCTGATCTGATTGTAATCACTCTTTTCTCTCAATAAATAGAAAGAATAAAACTTTTTGACAAGACAAAAAAAAACTTAACATGAGGGAAGAGTAGAAAGTGGTGTGTTGAGAGAGCAAATATGTGAAAAGGAAACTCCCCAGTCTAAACAATCAAAGTAAAGCGTGCCTTGAAATGGTGTCAAGAAATGTGATTTCAATAATGGAAATCTTTGTCACGGCCTTCAAATATATTTTTATCTTTAATTATAAAATTTAAAACTTTAAAATAATGTAGATCGAGCAGATCTATGAAAACTTGAAAATTGACGGTCGAAAAATACGTTACAAGATGCACTATTTCACTAGAAGAGGTTGTTTTGATGCTCAAATATCATCAAATTGATCATCTCGACATCAAGATGCATGGACATGAGAAAAAAAATAGATTTCAAAAAAAGAAGATTTATTAAGAGGGACTTTTTCAATCTGAAAGTTTGGGAACCATTAAAAATTGTTACATGATTATTCTTAAAAAAAAATTTGAAATTTGAGTTTTTTAACACTTAGATCTCACCATCTAAATCAATATTAAGAGTGCATAGAGGGAAAAAATAGGTAATTTCTTTTATTGACGTTAATATATTAGTTTAAAAGTTACATCCCAAAATTTGAAGGCTTAGTTTTACCCGAGGGAAGAAATGTACATTCAACTTTCGTCAGAGTAAAAAATGTCTTTTGGGTTTCATAATTACCCAAAATGGGATTTAGAGAGATGAAAGGGGACAAATGTGCCCAACTCTTGTAATCAATAAGAAATGGGAATAATCCATAGAATGCATACAACTGTTTGGAAAAGTAAAATAGAGTCGAAAGATTCTATGTTCCGGCATGACCAGCTTGTCCATTTACTCCATCGAGTAAAATCTCATCTTGTGACTTTTTCTAGAAACCCAAAAATTTTGAGGATTTAACTTCTTTAACCGAGCTATTAAATTCAAATCAGATAATTATGAAATCAAACTTCACGTTTCAAAATTGAATAAAGATCGTCTAATTCTAAAGGGGTGAGATCAAAGCCTGGAAAAAATCAAAAGTAATTTTTTTCTAAAAAATAATCTTTCGGTAGTAATTCCTACATGAATTCCAATCTTTATTGAAAATTTTCGCTAATAGCTATTTCACCTAAGATAGCAAGTTCTATATGTGGAGCATAGCATTCTTACCCCCTTACCAAAAATAAAAAAATAAAATGACATAAAATAAAATTATACATAGGCTACGTCTAAGTCTTGAAAGCCGTGAGACCGATTCGAATCACCGATCCGTATTTGTAAACATTACTTGAAGGTATCCTTCCCTCACGCGCCCCAGTTTTTGGACGTGGGACCCAATCAATAGTTCAGATACGAAAAAGCCTTTGAATTCTCTCCCATATAATCGATTTTTTCCTATTATTCTCTCTCATCTCAAATTCGCACTAGTCTCCTTATCATAATCCTGATTGCTTTTTTGCCACCACAATCAATCCCCATATACAACTTCCTCTTATCAGGATCTATTAATATTATATAATATTAGGCACCTTCGGTGCAATGAGTTTGTCGAATTTGCTAAAGATGATTTAAAGGGAACTTGGACGGTTGATATGAAAAGGTCGAATCTGCGCCGCCCAATCTTCTTGCCGCAAAAGGGGGTGTGCCGTTGTTGAAATATATGCTAAAATATGAAATGGATAAGGTATCTTAGGGCTTATTTATTTATTTATTTATTTATTTATTTATTTATTTATTTTATGCTGGACTTTTTATTAATTTAATCCATTAGAGGCACGTGTGCAAATCAAAGAGATGCTTATCTTCCAATAGTGAAGGTTTCCTTCATTATATGTAATTCCTTCTGTAGGGTTCTTAAGAACACCTTGTTTGAGAAATTAGGAACTCTTAAGTATTGGGATTCTACTGTAGTTTGTGTACATAATTGGCCCACTCACCCGATCAAACAACATCATCAATCAACCTCATTGTTGTTATTGCTACATTGCTATTGGAAAAAATATTGAAGGTAATCAAGAAATTTTCTTTCTCTAAAAGTGGAACTTTAACCAAACCAAAACTCCGAAAGGAAACCCTGTCACTCTATAAAGTCATGTCTCTCTTTTGGAGACCTACCTCCTTCTTAAAAATCCCTTCTCATGAACCCCAAAATGGTGACCTTTAAAGTATGAGTATTATGTCTTTTTTGACTCTGATTCACCTAATCTAGATCAATGATTCTTGATACGTCCGATCTAGATCGGACACCAATCGGTATATTCTTAATCAAACCGGGGATTCGGGTTTGACCCAATGATATCTGCTACAAACTAATCTTTAAGATTTAAAATCCAAATTAGAGATTACTTGAAACCCAACATATACATCAGAAAAATTTTCACATAAGATGCATTTTATACGAGAAATTGCATAAACGACACCAATAATTTGTATTTTGTTAGGCCAACTCGGATTTTATTGCATTTAAGGGGTATGATCGTAAGCCATAGCCGTGGTCACACAAAAAAGAAAGCAACATATGCTTAACTCCTTTAGCAAAGTAGTGGAAAATCATCGGTCCAATCAAATGCAAATTTACTCTCGAATTCCTTCTAAATAGAGATACCTAATTCTTGGCAAGGTGGCCTCTTTTTTCTTTTCTTTTTTTAACCAAACCCTAATTATTCCAAATAAAATTCCAATAATATATGGAAAAAGTTTATAGATGGTTTCAACCTTACACTGTTGACATAAGGTGCAACTCATAATTATTTAGAAGACAGTGTTTTAATATTGGAAAAACCTTCGAATTTGGTCATCTCGACCAAAAAAGTTTTCAAGTCTTAAAATAATACATCTTTTAGCAAATTATCTGCACTTTATATTTTCATGATTTTCAAATGTTTATAGATCTTTTTAATTTGTACCATTATTAAAAGTTTAATTTTCATAACAAGCGATAAAAATAGATTTTTAGACCATCATAACATTTTTTCACACAAGAACTACTGGCAAAATTCAGAGGTGCACCTTACTTCTAGTGTATAAAGAGGCGCTTTATACAAACACAAACCCCACCCATAATATATTGCCTTTACAAAACTCTAGTTGTAGGTGAAGTGGGTAGTTAAAGAAGGGTCCCTGAATCCCACCACCACCAAAACTATCAACCGCGTGTCTTAGGACTTGTGTGTGGAATGAAAACCCCAAAGATGTGATTGACTAGGCAAGGATATGCCCCAAATTCAATGTTTTTGGAGGACTTCCCCACCATTGCTCACCCCACGCCAAACCTGCCTTTTCCAATTTCCATTTCTACTTCTTATCCTAGCAACTTTTGTACCATAAGTTCCGTCCCATGATTTTATACTAAAATGTCAACATTCTCCAACCATTTAATTTCATATGTGATCATCATAATGGGGCATGGTACAATTAGGTCCTCAGTCCTCAACTAGGGGTAACAATGGACCCCAAGACTCAATTCGATAAATTGACTCAACCTCAGGTTTAGGTATGGTTTTAAATTTTGGACCTGAATACAATTAGGGTTCGGGTCTGGGTCCAGTCGGACCCAACCCGTACCTATAGTTATAGGGTATATGCTGACAATCACGTATCTTTAAGTGTACACTAGGTATTCATATTGTCACAATATTGACAAGATTTACACTATTATTAGCTAAACAAAAATTGGATCCAACCAGACCAAAGATCCTACAGGTCAGGGTATGGGTTTGAAATTTGGACCCGAATACTATTCAGATCTAGATCCGGGTCTAGCCGGACCCGACCCGTTGCCACCCCTATTCTCATCTCATTTTGGGTGGCCAAATGTCCTCTAGGTTTTAGACATGTCCATGAGAGAAAGAGAGAGATTTATTCAGTCATTCCCACAAGGGAGAGAGAGAGAGAATACTTGGTGACTCCAAAAACTTGAGATGTTTACTTTTTGGAATTTGGAATTCATTCCAAAAGGTTGGTACACCTTTTTCCTGTGCAATTTTGACCTTTAGACACTAGGAGGCTTCCCCCAATCCTTCCATCTCTATAAATATTGAACTCACCATACCTTCACATCATTCATTCCTTGAGGACTTTTTTGTTCTCCTCTCCACGTGAGTAAACTTGAATTGAAGCCATGGCCACCATAAAAATACCTTTGTGCCTATATCTTCTACTAGTCTTCATGACTTGTCCAGCTTTAGGTGCAATAATCCAAGGGCTAGACATTGAAGCAACCCCAAAGCAAACTCAAGAAATTATAGCTTCAAAGGAGAAGGAGGTGGGCTTAGAGAAGGAGAAAACCGTAAATTTTGGTGAGATGTATCTTCATGTGTTGCCTAGAGGACGAGTTCCACCATCTTCACCTAGTCGCAGGGGCCACAAAAGGGTTAGTGGAAATCGCCACCTTCTTGATTCAAGAACCCCTTTGATCAATATACAACATAATAGGAGAGGGCTGAAAAGATCAGTTCCTAGTCCTGGTATTGGCCATTGATGGCTTCTATTGCGAAGTCTAACTTTATTGTGCGCAACAAAATGGTGGGGGGAGGTTTATTTTATTTTATTTTTTCTTCGATTTTGTTGGTAAAATGGTGGTATTGGTATTGGGATTATGGAGCTCTTCCCATCTCCACCCTAAGGTTTTG
The DNA here is from genome assembly GCF_000471905.2 of Amborella trichopoda. The sequence goes on from NW_006497025.1 coordinate 411,567, forward strand.
GATTCTCTTGTAATTGGGAAAGGCAGTCTTGTTACAACGAGAGAAACATATTTGATTCTATATTTTTATTTTTTTTGGTAAATATAAAAAGTTATTTTTTGCTTTTTTTAGGTCATGTCTTTATTGAAAATGGAATTGAAGATGTCATGTTGTAGCACAATAATTCTGAGATGTTATTAATGGGGCAGCTGCCCATGAAATAGCCTTGCTCCAAAAGGAATTTGTCCATTATCGTTCATTATTATCCCATTGGTACTTGGGTAGTCAATCAAGAACATAGTGAAGGCATCGTGATCATGTTGAAGCATATAATAATCCAACGGAGAATGTATTAAACAAAACTGAATGCATCATTAGTGAGTTTCAAGCAAGCTGAATTGCTGGTTCTGAACGAGATAGGTGGGAGAGCGATCCATGTTTACTAACTTGGGTGGTTTCTCAATTCCTTTTGGAATCATATACACTAGTTGAAATCACAAATTGCCTAATTCAGATTGGACGAAGTCCGGTTGATCTTTTGACAATCTAAGGTCTAATTCGAAAGTTTTAAACACCAGTCACAAGCCAACCCCTAAGTAAGAGATAGTGGGATTCACCATAGAGTTTGTGCCTCATATTGGTAGATCCTACTATCTCCATGTCAACTCCTGAGTAGGAGATAGTGGGATTCACCATAGGGTTTGTGCCTAATATTGGTAGATCCTACTACCTCTATGTCAACCCCTGAGTTGGAGATAGTGGGATTTACCATAGGGTTTGTGCCTTTGATCCTACTACCTCTATGATCATAACGGATGGGGTTAGAGAGAGATGGGACCCACCACTAAAGAACTATTATGAATTGATGGACCCTCTTTCCCTCACCATCACATCACTTCATGGTGATGATGGGATTTTTTATTAGTCATTTGAATTAGGTTGTGGTTTCTATAAGGCGCACCTCTAAATTTTATCATAATATATAATTTTGGTTTAAAAAATTCTTAGGATTATTTTAAAATTTATTTTTCGTATCTAATTATAAAATTTTAAACTCTATAAATGGTCAAAATGAAGTAGATCCATAAACATTCTTGAAAATTGACGGTTTAGATAATGTGTTGCAAGATGCACTATTTATGGGACTCAAAATCTTTGTTTTTTCTTTTCACATATGGAAAAAGTTTATATAAGGATGCTACCTTATAATGT
>NW_006497025.1:421371-433305 GCF_000471905.2 Amborella trichopoda
GAGAGAGAGAGAGAGAGAGAGAGAGAGAACTCATATTAAGAATGAAGGCTCTAGAGGATATTTGCAGGTTTTTAACCCTTAACTGCATAGATACTTCTAGATTAATGAAACTTGGCCCTATTACCCATATGCTCTTTACATTTAATTAAACAAAAAACTAAAGTGGAGGAAAATAGCCTAATGGTTATTTGACAAAATTCTAGCAAAAAGCAATATCAAAAGTTCCCTCCATTTTATAAGAGCATGTGGGGCTAATGAAATCATACCGCACAAGCTAAGTGGTTAATTACATTTTAACCACATATATTTAGGGTTAGGATTATAAATACAACTCATATGCCCCTTCTAGAAGCCTCCACACATGTACACAAACTCCTTATATTTTGCATCAAACATGTGCTAAATGTTTTTTCTAACATTGTAATATTTCATAAAATACCAAAATTTAATGCCTCTCACTAAATACCACAATATACAAAAGGACATGGGGGTCCTCTAGGAGCATTAATGTCACCTTCACGTCATCCTCCACATGGGGTGATGTGAGACCCCCTAGGCCTCCACATAGACACTTATTGGCCATTTCGGTGTCCCATGTCTATCATAAATTGTTAAATATTTTTTTGTTCAGAAAAATCTAAAAAATCCACAAAAATCATTTTAATAATTTTACAAAAAAATAAATCATTTTAATATTATTTAAAAACAATTACAATAGAAATTAGGATCCATGGAGTTGAATTGTGAAACAAAGCACTCCACTAGGCTAAACCCAGAATCCAAAGCCACCTTCTCAGTATGACCCAGCAGACTCATGACCTGTAGTGTATAATCAGAGCTGCATGATCTTAGATTTTGAAAACAAACTCATGACCTATAGTATATAACCAGGGGCTCATGATCTTAGGATATCAAAGTCAAACTAATGAGTGACCTTGAATCCCAAAGTATAAGTGGATTTCAGGTGTACCCCCAAGGGAACATATGCACACAAGATGCGGTGGTTCGTCCCTTAGCACATGTGCATACCTCTTACCAGTGGATCTTTGGAAGAACAACTTACTATGCATTGTTATTGTATATGTATATGCTACAAGAAGGTTCTAAGAGTCGGGAATTTAGGCCAATGGCCCTTTATAGGCCCTAACCTCATGTACATGGCTATCTCATCATCGAACCCATATCATATAATCATATAATCACATAAACACATGAATCGTATCGCCTTGGCCCATCAGTCAATCATGAGGCACAAACATATCAACTGATCCTGACTAAGAGGTAACCCTCAACCCTCTTGGTACATCTCATGTATATAAGTCATCTTCATGACTCATGTATAGAAATCCTCTTCATGTATCAGTGCGCCAAGATCCTAGAGTCATGTCGCTCGTTTACTCCCACGGAAGTTTAGAGCTAACGAAAATATCATAATTTAAGGCATTGAAAGGACATAGTCCAACAGCATGTGCATATGAGATAGTTTCGGGAAGCTTCCCTTTCGGTTGATCCACCAAATAGGGATCACAGCTCGTGCATGAGAGAGGAACCCTCGCACTCACATAATGGTTCTTGTGATACTTTTTAATTAGGGGTCCACTTGCAAATCACTAGATCTTGGAATTATGCCATCTATCAATAGGCTTTGATGGACTAAGCATGAACCCCTATTTGAAATCGTAGTTATGGACTCTTTTGGGTAGATTTTACTAAGTGATTTAGGGTTTCGAGATGAGTCGGAGTGGAGTGCCTTGGTATTATGCATTTCTTTCAAATCTGAAGGTACCTAATTTCTCTCCGTGATTTTTTTTAATTGCCGAAATTACTTTTTTTTTTTGATAAATTAAGGGTGAGCCAACATGCATTTGCTAGTAGTTGCCAACTAGCCAAAGTGCTTTCCAGCTTGCTCTTGCCAACTTTCTTTCTCTTCTCCCATGCCAGTCCAGTCGAGTACCTTAACTTTCAGTCTGTATTCCGCCAGTTAAGCTTTACGTCTAGGATTCAAACTAGTGCCTTAGGGCCTTGACGACGCTTCTGAGGCATAGATCAATCGGAGCATCAACCCGGTCTTTTCTACAGGAATGAAGAAAGAGCCGACGGGTGAGCTCGACTGGGCGCTCGACCCTCTAGGGGGGGTGAGTTTGCACTTGCCCCTAGTTGATACTTCTTTCTCATCCAATCAGCCACTTATTACTGCCTATAATAAGACGAAGATAATGTTTCATCAATAAATCATATAAATTATTTGGTCTTTTCGTTTAATAATTATAAGTGAGTGATTAGTCCACGCGGTGCCCTCCGATTCTTCCTACATCCTCGATGTGGATAGCCCCCCTTCCCCTGCTTCGTGAGTGAGCCCACCCTTGTAAGGTGGTGGAACTAGATATTAAACAACTAGATCCAATCTCAATCTATGACTAGCATATCTAAAAATATTATGTGGAATTGCCTTTGCTTGGAACTAGATCTGCTTCATGTTATGCCCTCGGTGGTGGTGCTCTGGATCAACGCATGATCGACAAAAAAACTGGACTAGAAAAATAGATTGATGCTCTTACGTATGATGCAACTGGCTCTGCTGCTTCATTGAGGACTGGATTGAGATTGGGATTGACAGAACAGTTGCCGCAACATCAAGGTCGAAATTTTTGAGAAATTTAAATAATTTTATTTGAGACCATTTAAGAAAAAATATGTTTAGAAATTTTGGAACCGGTCATGCATGTGAGATCGTACACATGTGGGCGGCCTAAATGGCCAATGGTCCCCTAAGCATTTGCCACATGGGACCACATGTGGACTTATATATCTCACATGTGAATGACATCATCATAATGTCATTACTAGGGGGGGCATGGCCATAAAGCCTATTTCGGCGGCCAGACCAATAAGTGTTATATTTGTGTTGAAGTACAAAGAGAATCTAAACACTAAGGCTTCAGGGCAATGAAAATATCCACTTGCATACCAGCATGCTCTCCTTTATTCCATGGATATCCCGTCTGCTAGTGAGAGAGAGAGAAACTAAAATTCAAATTTCAATTCTAATAAGAGAAATTTAATTTCATATTTAGGGCCATACCCTCTCTACAAGATCTCTCTCACACAAATTGAATTTTATGATCGCAATTAAGTCTTTGTCCTAAAAATTTAAATTTGGTAAGAGAAAGAGAGAGAGAGAGTAAAATTCAAATAGAAATGCTAATAAGAGAAATTTAATCTCATATTTAGCGCCATACCCTCTCTTCAGGCACAAATTGAATTTTATGATGGCAATTAAGTCTTGGACTTAAAAATTAAATTTGATCAAATGTACTTAACTTTAACTAGTACTATATTTATTGGTGGAAAATTTGAATTCAAAATTGGAGGGAAATTTTGTTTTGAAATTAGCCAAGGGATAATGGTGTTAATATCGAGCCCTAAATTGTGATAGCCAACAAGGGAATAGATATGTACAATCAAGCCTCTCCCACCCCCATAGAATTTTTAGATCAAGGGCATTAAATGACCATTACGGTATGCTTCTACGCACTCTTAGCAAAGGTATTTAAATAGGGGTGCGGTTTGTATAGAGCCTAGGCTCTGAACAATCAAATTAGAGCCTACTTTCAAATAATTTCAAGAAATGTGGTTTAAATACTAGAAATCTATGTGATAGCCTTAAAATGTGTTTTCATCTTTATTTATAGAGTTTAATGCTTCAAAAGTAGTGTAGATCGACATATCCATGAGAACTTGAAAATCTTGAAAATTAACAGTCTAAAAATGCATTACAAAATACACTATTTCCAAAACTTGAAATCCATTTTCTCTCATGTCCATGCATCTTGATATCAAGATGATCAATTTGAGGATATTTGGATATTAAAACAACCTCTTCTAGTGAAAATTTTGAGGTAGGCTCTTATTTGATTGTTTAGAGCCTCGGCACGATATAAACTTTTCCCTTTTAGGGGTTCAATATCTCACTTGAATGCATCTAATTCAAAGCATGGTCACCGTGCCAAATTGAAGAGGGAGAGAGAGAGAGTTGGCATGCCATGACAGAGCAAAACTTCATGTTCGACACCATGGACATGGATACCGAGATGATTTTTTTTTTTTCTTTTATATTTGTCAAAAGACTACAAGGTATTATCTCTCTCCTAGTGCCCTTCATTTTTTCAAGCCCTCACTAGGCTCCCATAAGGCCTTATCATGCTCTATTTTTCCAGACCTTAATTGGCATCATTTCGAGCCATGCATCTAGCTCTTTCGTTCATCTTCTTACTATTGCTTATCAGTCTTCTAAATGATGCCATGACATGTATTTAGATCATCTTGTGCGCTTTTTGGTAATTTGAGAGCAATAGGGCTCGGATCGTTGCACTATCAGAACGGAACTCTAGTATGGGATGCAGTGAGTCTTGAGGAGTGCAGTTCTGATGTGGGGCGTATTAAGCTCTAAGGTGGTAACTTCAAGCAATTTGATTAAGTTTTGGCCTCGTATGATTTATGCCTATCATGCATACATTTGTGAAAAGTGTTTGTAATGATTGAGATTGCAATTGAGTACTAATTCTATGTAAAAGTGTTCGATGTAATTCAATGAGAAGTTCTATGTAGTTGAATGGATATGGTGTTGGGGCCGCTACAATGCCCTAAATTTGATGTAATTGAGTTATAAAAGAGGGATCGTATGTCGACGAGCTTGTTGTAAGTTCCAAAAGAAGTGTATGCAAGTGTTTTGTATTTTTTTTTTTTTTTTGATAGAAATTCCGAAATTGTATGCAAGTGTTTTATACGGTTGTCTCCCTGTATAAAAAACTAATAATAATAAAATTAAAAAATTAAAAACATTATCCACAGCAACAATGATAATGATGATGATGACAATGCTACTCTAAGTGGACCCGTATTTACACCAAGAATAGAGACATTGAAAACAATGTTGAGTCGCCCATCATCAGAATGCATGGTGGATGTCCCTAATTGTGACAAATAACATACAGCACTGATGTATGGTTATAGCATTCCAAATTAATAATTGAATATTCCTCTCACATGCCAAGTGGAGGATATTTAATGTTAGACCAAAAGATAAAGGAAAAAGCTTGCATAAGGTTGCAACCTTATACTGTTGAAGAAAGGTGCATCTCAAAAATCCTATAGTAGATAGAGTTCCCACATAGGAGAACCCTCCAACTGATCATCTCGACCTTGAGATGAATGGACATAAAGAAAAAAAAGGATTCGAAGTTAAAAAAATAATACACCTGGTAAAAACTCATCTAGATCGTCTGTTTTCAAGATTTTCAAGTGTTTATTGATCTGCTCGATCTGCACCATTTTTTAAATTTTAAATTATCTAACTGAAGATAAAAAGAGATTTTGAAGTCATCATATGATTTTTGATGCTGGAACGACATCTCCAAGTAAATTTTATAGTGTACTTGACTTCTACAGTATGAGGAGGCAACCTTATACAAACCTCACCCCAAAGATCAATGCACCATGCACGATCCACCGTAAAGTAATAGAGCCTCGATTTCATATGATGCTTAGCCTTTGGAAAGGAATACTACCCCTTTCTAAAATGAGATCAGCATATAAAATTGACATAACCAATTTCCAAGATAAATTGAACAATATAATCGTCTAAAAAAGAAAGGATGATTCAACGTTGAATTAGATGCACTTTGGACCCGAGTTTTATGAGTCCCCTGAGTCATACTATTCTCTTGCGGGCTCTCTCTAACACCTATTTTTTATTTAGATATTGGATCCAAATATGTAGAGATTCATGATCTACACAATGATAAATATGAATAAAAAATAAAATAAAATTTCAAAACACATGTTTTGAAAAAATTTCCTATCCATTGGATAGGAATCTTTAGTTATAGACGTTCATCTTAGAGATGGACTTTTGTGAATCAGCAAGCAAGCTAGTGAGTATGCATACTCACAAAAAACTTTTAATGGGTGCAGTTGGCATACGGATGCATCCGTAGCTGTAGAGGTAAGGTGCACCTTCAAATCTTAAATTTAAAAAATGGTTAAAATCAAGTAGATCTATAAACATATTAAAATCTTGAAAATGGACAGTGTAGATAATATATAGTAAAATGCACAATTTTTTAGACTTAAAATGTTTTTATTTTTCATGGTCATACATCTCGATGTTGAGATGATGAATCAAAGGGTTTTTCAACATTAAAACTACCTTTTCCGATGGATTTTTGAAATGCATCCGTAGTTCTACATTATAAAATTGCATCTTTATATAAACTTTTTCCTTATTTAATTGGGGCTTGGTTTATCTTATAGAGACATAAGCATGCTTTATAACCTCTGCTGCTGCAAAAAATATCCCAAGCCATGCATCTTTGTAAAGGAAAGAGATATTTTTATGCATTTTTTATTTTATTATAACTAAAAATATAAAAGGAAAAATAAGATAAATAATTTTTAAAAAAATCTTCAACTAATCCAACGAAATTCAAAGAGTCATCATTTCCATAACACCTGTATGCAGCACTGACGCTGTTAAACAACCTCTTTTTCTCTCAAAATTTGCACATCTGACTACGTCTTTTGGTACCCAAAATGCCAGGAAATTTATGATCCATGATGGGTAATCAACTCTACATTGAATTTGGACTCATGGACGGTGATAAACTACGAGTGGGACCTATCAGAAGGGAACATAATTCTAATGAGAAAATATCATTGAAAGGGCTGAAACCCCGTACAGTATCGTATCATTAAATGAGTCAAATTTTTTCTAGTAACATTTGAAAGTTTTTTTTTTCATTTTAATTGGAGAAGGTCAAATTTTCTCTAGTAACATTTGAAAGTTCTTTTTTTTTTTTCCATTTTAATTGGATACCTTCTCCATGAAAATTTTAAAAACACTATTCAATATTTGGATTGCGGAACAATTATGAGCATTTATGTGGATCTCAATCAAATGGCAAAACAAATATGAGCATTTCTATAGACCTCAATCAAATGGCAAAACAAACCCCTCATTTTTGCACAGTTCAAATAAGGAATACACCGGGTATTTTTGTTCTTTCGCAGTTAAATACTTGCATGTATCAAATCACAAAGCTGTCCCTAGTTGTTTCGCATTATTAATACTGAATAGATTCAAGATTCATAGAATATTTTGACAAAGTTTTACATTAACTGCCTACTTAACACAACCTACTTAGAGATGGGTCAAGAGAAAGTTTTAGATCCTACCCTTCTTATACCTTCTTTTCTTTTTTTAATTGAGGAGATATCTAATAAAAATTAATATATATATATATATATATAGTACAAAAAATCTGACCCATTTAATGATATTGTAAGGGGCTTCATTGCCTTTAATAATATTTCCCCAATTCTAACTCTAATGGCGGGCATGGCTCTCTCTCCATCGCCTTCATCAAATCTCACCTACGTATCTGCCTTTTACCTCATAATAATAATTGCGTGGTATGAGTCAATTTTCATAAATTTTCCTGACTAGAAAGAGGAGAAAGGGCATTCAAAAGGCAATATTGTGGTGTGAAAGAAAGGGATTGAATTGAAACACACACGATCCCATAAAGACACAAAAGAAAAAAGAGAATAATAATATATGATAAACAAGAAAAGCTGTGTAAATTACAGCAGTCGTGGACAGAGTAATAAAAGAATATGATTGATTTCCTTCATAGGAAACTACAAAAAAAGAATTAATCTACTGTTGCATGTACATACTCTTCTCTACCAAATCATCAAAAACTTTAAATAAAGAATATTAAAAAAAAAAAAGAAAAAAAAAAGAAGAAAAAAACAAGAACAAGAAGAGGATGAAGAATTAGCTCAATTGCTTCTGCAAATTGGTTTCTAGACTCTAATGACCAACGCCTGGACTTGGAACCGACGATATCAATACCCTTTCTGTGTCCCTGTGGCCTCGACCGCTTGGCCCTGATACCGGGACAGTGCCCTTCGGAAGGGCACTAAGAAAACTGGACAACCATGAGTTGGTATCATCGCCATTGCTCGAGCTAGAGAGAGAAAGGTCCTTCTTTTCACCAAAAGAATGGTTATCAAAAGCCAGATCTTGGCTTTTCGGCATTTGGGTATTCTCGACAAGAAGCCTAGCAGAAGTGCTACCAGAGAAGAACACTGAAACGAAGATCAAGATCACCAGAGATTGGACCGACAACCCAGCCATGAGAGAGAGAGAAAGGACCTCGTGTGGGGGATCTACTTTTGATTTGATGGATGAGAGAGAAAGAGAGAGTTGTTAAACTATGGATGTGGGGATATGATTTGTTTTAGAGAGAGAAAGAGTTTTGCAGAGAATGTTGAGGAAGATGATGGAGAAGGGGAATAGGGGGGGGGAGGGGGGATTTGAAGGGGGGAGAGAGTGGACTTGTTGGCCTGCAGCTGAGGTCACAGTCGATGGTGGGGTGTTTGTAGAGAGAGAAGAGAGAGATGGTGGGGGTGTTTGTAGAGAGAGAAAGAGAGAGAGAGAGACATACGTGAAGAAGAAGGCAAGGTTGGTCTGGTCGGGTCAAAAGTCGGGATGCCATTTTTTGCGAGTTATTAATTGAATTTAGTTGGATTGAGGGATAGAACTCGGCAGCCGCGTGGAGTCATAGATTGTGGGGAAAAGGCCGCCGGCTTAGACTTCCTTTTTCTTCCTTTCCTTTTTCATTTTTAATGTAGTTTGTATACTGTGGCACCACGTGCATTCCATATTTTTAACATTTTTATCTTTTACAGTTTCCCGTGCTCTGCTTTTTTCTATCCGCAAAAAGGTTCTGTCTTTTACTCTCATAATCAGTAACTAACTCTCTCCCTCCCCTTAAGGGTGGCAACGTGCCATGTTTGGGCCGGGCCGGGCCGGACCAAGAACAAATGAAAAAATAATAGATGAAAAAAAATGAAAAATGAGGGCTGGGCTGGACCGAACAGGGTCGGCCTTGACTCTATCCCAGCCCTCCTGCCACAGTTTGTAGCCCTAACCCTACTTTTTGACGGCTGAGCCAAGCAAGTCGGGCTGCTAACTCTACTCTCTATGCTTAGGGGTAGCAATGGACCCGATTAGGTTTGGTACCTGATGGGTATACCCGATCTCGAGTCCAAGTATGGCTCCAAATTTTGGACTCTGGTTTGAGTCCTAATCTAGCCGGACCCGACCTGTACCCATACTCATAGAGCATATGATGGCAATCGTGTATCTTTAGGCGCACACTAGGTATTCATATTGTCACAATATTGGCAACCTACTGTATTATTGGTAAATAAAAAAAAAAAACTCGTAGTCATAAGGTGTATGATTGTAGAAAAAAAGGCAAAAAAAAAAAAGAAAAAAGAAAAAAAAAGAAGGCTCAAAGTCACAAGGTGGAAATGGATCTGACCAGACCCGAGACTTGATGGGTCCAGATACGAGTCCAAATTTTAGACATAAATACTATTTAGATCCGGGTCCATATAGAGCCGACCCCCATTGCCACCCCTATCTACGCATTTGAGGGGTATGATAGCTTTTCTTCGTTCCCACCCAAACGGCCCGGTAATAAACAAAGGCAAAGCAAATGAGGTTTTTTCATGAGAATTGATGCTCAAAACAATATTCTCTTTTTGCCATAATTTTCTACTCTTTTTTTCTTTTTTGTCTTTTTCTTTTGTCCGATTTTGGTTGAGTCACATAACGTAGAAGTTGAGGGCATTCAATAAATGGGACCATGACACTTAATTCCCATTAACTATTTCTTAATCAAATTGCCCCCATTTCCAATAGCCTATGGCACGTAAATTTCCCCAATTTTTAAAGCAAGGTTGTACATGCACTTAGATCTCGTAATATTTTTTTAATTGCTTCATTTTGGATAGTGTCCATAAATTATAGTTTTAATAGCAAAGGGAATTCTTTGTTATGAAGTTAGAATCTCTCTTCTAACGATCTCAAAAAGTGACTTAAAATGCCCCACTTATCACTAAGAGAGGAATTCAATGAATGAAGAATGGTTTAAGAAATTTGACTAACAAATCTCTCTCTCTCTCTCTCTCTCTCTCTCTCTATGTTTCTCTCTCTCTTTAAAGAAGCCGGCTCTATGGATGCTACAAGTCCTTGAGAGGGATTGGTTCGCCCATTTCTTTGGTGAAACTTTTTCCAAAGAAAAACAGAAGCGTGGGGTAGGGTTGTGCTACCCCACTATGCTACATTGGGAATGGATTGAGCCTCTTATGAAAAGAGAGATAATGGTAAGGGAAGCCGACTCTTGGGGAAACATGGAGGAACATGCAGCAAAAAAAAAATTATAAAGGAGATTATTAAAAAAAGTTTGAAGGGTTAAAAGATCTCAAATTGCATTTAAGAGTATTAGATTGATATATCAATGTGGTACTTTCATTATAAAAAAGAATGTTGAACAAAAATTCTCAAATCACCCCTATTTAGTGTTGGGAAGCTAGGTGATTCAGCAATTTTGCCCCAAAAAAGGCCTTAACCAAGTAACAGATTTGGGAGTAAACTTATCAAAGTACCCCAAATTGTTATGGCTTCCCAATACCAAATAAGGATAGTTTGAAAAATAAATTTATTTTCGGACTACTTTCAATCATGTCTTTTTGGCCCTACTCCCTGTCTTTTTCAGTCCTTTCATGTGAACTGATTCGCACATCCTAACATGTGTTGTACTTGGTATGCACTATACATGACCAACCCAACTAAGCCTATTATCTTATTTTATCGCCTATTGGTGCCACGCCTAAATTCTCTCGAATAGACTTATTACAAATTATATCTCTTCTTGTCTTGCCACTCATCTATCTCAACATCCTGACATATGCCACACTCATTCTATGGTTTTTTTTTTTTTCCCCCAACATTCTGCCCCATAGAGCAAAACTAGTCTCACCATTTGTCCTATAGAACTTGCCCTTTAGCCTGCAGTTGCATATGCCTACTTTGCCCACCTAGTTCTAATCTTGTGTGCAACATCGTTCTCGATCTCTCTATTTTCCTGTATTTATCGTCCCAAGATATCGACAATGCGGTCTTTACTCCTATTATTACTAAATTTGCATTCTATATACTTTGTTTTAGTCCAACTAATTTAAAACCTTTAGACTCTAGAGCATCCCTCCAAAATTCTAACTTTGTGTTGACGTCGTCTTGGGCCTCATCAATCAAAACTATGTCATCTGCGAATAACATGCTCCACGGTACCTCATCCTGTAGGTGCCTAGTTAAATCATCAATAACTAAGACAAAGAGATATGGGCTCCATGTTGACCCTTGATGTAGACCTATTGTCATTGAAAACTCACTCGTCTCTCCTCTAGTTGCTCATATACTAGTAACCGCTCCATCGTATATATCTCTTACCAAGTCAATGTAGTATCTAGAGACGTCTTTCTTTTCCAACTCCAACCAAGTCAAATCTCTATGTACTCTATCATCATTATCATCATCCAAGTCTTATCCCCATTATATGATGTCGGTTACATGAATCATATTCCTTCATTCTTCTTTATCAAGGGTCATACCCTCAGTAAGATCAAAAGGCGTCATATTTTTCCTTAGTACTTCTATCTATGTCCTTTTGGACATTCCTCTTACCCTTTTAGAGCCTTCCACTTGAACCAAATTACACATCCTAACTAGTGTTGCATTAGGTTTGTGCAACACATGACCATCCCACATAAGTCTACTTTCACTCATCGTATCACCTAACACCTAAGTTCCCTTGTATATAATTATTCTAAGTTCTATCATTTATTGTCTTATCATGTATCTATTTCAATATCTTCATCTCAGATATATACATCAAATGAATATGCTATTTCTTGACCATTCAACATTTCGTCTCATAAAAGTATATATTGTCTTACATTCGTCCTATAGAACTTTCCCTTCAGTTTCAATCAGTGTTTTAAAAAATGCCGAGTCGAACC
>NW_006497025.1:433799-446832 GCF_000471905.2 Amborella trichopoda
TTGATATACTTATTCCATGATAATTATATGTTTATCCTTTTGTGTGATGTAAATTAAATGCTGAATGGCGGTTCATGCAGGGAAAGAACATATCAATATTCGCATATTCATTCAAAAACATGAAAATTCTTAATGGAGTACCCTCATTTCTTATTGAATTCCTAAAAAACAATATTTATAATGAATTTTAATAATTTTTTCGGATTTTTTTTAAGCTTTATTCTGACCGATTCACCTGATTCCCGATCCGGATCGCCGATTCACTGATCCGGATCGGTTTTTTGGAAGCCCGATCCAGTCACCGATCCGTTTTTTAAACCATTGGTTTCAATGGTATGCAGTGATCACATAAAGCTCCAATTGCACAGCTCCACTTTGCCTATGGAACTTTAATTGTATGCACGAAATCTTCCCCAATCTATCAATTCTCATGGATTATCAATGTAGATATCAGAAACAATCGTTTTAGGTATTACTTGATGATCAATATTAACTACTTCCTCATTTCTACTCATGTTATTATTAAACTTATATTTCATATATTCTGTCTTGGTCCAGCTAATTTTAAAGGGTGTGGATTTCTATAAGGTTGCAACCTTAAACAATCCAATTAAGGCACACCTCCAAATTTTATCACAACATGTACTTCTAGTGTAAAACATCATTAGGATTATCTGAAAATCTATTTTTATATCTAATTATAAAATTTAAAACTCCAAAAATGGTTAAAATCAAGTAGATCGATAAATATATGACAATCTTGAAAATGGATGGTCCAGATAATATGTTGTAAGATGAATTATATCTGAGACTCAAAACCATGTTTTTCTTTCATACTCATATATCTCGATGTCAAGATGATCAATTAGACGATGTTTTTAATATTAAAATAATATTCCTGATGGATTTTTACTGTGCATCTTTATTTCTACATTTTAAGGTTGCAACCTTATATAAACTTTTTCCAATGTTAAAACCTTCGGACATGGGAAACCATCTCTTTTAGGTGTTTATTGACTATTAATATTAATTGTTTCTCATTTTTACTATATTATTATTAAACTTACATTCCATATATTCTTTCTTATTACTAAACTTGTATTCCATATTACCAAATTATGCGTGGTCTAAAAAATAAAATAAAAAATTTATAAAAAATATTAAAAAATCATTCAATTGTAATTAGAGTTAATAGAAATCACTAGGAGGTGAAAGAAGATGAAAAAAAGCATAAAATATGAGCTATTGGAATTTTTGATTTAAACTAATGCTTCAAAATATTAAAAAACAAACAAAATATGAAAGATCTTGAAGCATCCTAAAACCTATCAAAATCATCTAAAAGCTATTTCTAAGCAATATACTGCTTACTTCTATTTTTATTTTTAAACATTTTTTTATGCTTTTTTTGAGGGACGAGTTAGAAACCCAACTTGCCCAAACTTGCCTCGCAACCGAATTACTCAGTCGAGTCCGAAAGAACACCGAATGGCCCACAGTCTTTACCTGAAATCACTAGAGAATATTATATATAAATTTTCCATTCTCGTAGAATTGAACATGGAGGCTGATGCACTCTGGTCCCCTAATTTTTAGTTAATATATATTGATTACTGTGCTACTGTCAGTTGGTACACCAGAAAATATGAGTATCAATAAAAGAGAATCAAATTACCATTAAAAAGAAAAGCAAGAGGAGCGAAATTAAAGGAACCTGAGGCCTATTTTTAAATTGGTGTTTATTTAAGACCAGGATTAATTGTTATCTCCATCCCGTTTAAATAGGGAAAAACCTTGTTTACAAAAATTACGCACAGTAAGCATCTGAAATACTTAAAAAATAAATCCTTTAAAAACTCTTTTAGTTGGAGCTAGCATGGAGCCAAGTTAAAGAAAGGGTCAGAAGCCAGGAGAATCCCAGTTATGAGTTGAATTTGGATTCTTGACAAGGAACCACTTCCCATTTACATGCACCAAACTGCTCACCTCCGGTTCTGTTTGTTTCTTTTTGTCTTTCTCCTCTATTATGCAAATCCATCCAAAAGGCCTTCTATTATAGTAAGAATTACAAAACAGACCCAAAATTAGACCTCCATAAGTGCCCTCGATCGGAAAGGGGCTGGGTCTGGTGGTAGGGGCTTGTCTTTCCTATTGAATTATCCAAAAATAAATAAAAATAAACAATGTTTTGATATTTGGTGGGTGAGCTATTAGTCTATCGATCAGTGTAGGAAAAATCTAACCGGAACGATTAATCGAATATGGGTGTGGAAGCAGTTTAATCGGCCTAAACGGTAAACTGGCCGGTTCAATTGGCCTAACTGGGCAAATCCTGGGTGGCAAAAAAAATTTAAAAAAAAATAAAAAATACAAAAAAAATTTAATAAAATATAAAATATATATTAAAAGCATGATGAAAAACAAAAATTAATGAAAAATGGATTTTAAATAATTGATTTGTGCCTATAGGTATTTTTGAATTTTTTTAAAAAAAGATGGGAAAATGTAGAATTAAGTATTAATGGCTGAAACAATTCCCAATCTTTGCCAAATGATAAAAAAATTTAAAAAATATTGCAAATAGAATCCTTTGTTTTTTGAAATTATATATATATATATATATATATATATTATTTTTTTATTTTTTTATAAACACCAAAATCGAAACCAGCCAATGCTCTGTTCCGATCTAACCAGACTGTTAGAATTTTAACCGCCCGAATTTTCCAACACTCCTACAGATCCATTTTCCTTTCCATGGAATTTTCGCCCATTTTCTCTTTCTTTAAAGAGTATAAGGCTTCCTGTTTCTAAAAAACCACCCATTTTCCTTTTTGAACATGGAATTTTGGCCCATTTTCTCTCTCATTAAAGAGTATAAGGCTTCATGTTTCTTGAAAACCATGGTGATAGCTAACTGGAACTCTCCCTTTTCTTGTTTAAATGCAAGTAAAAAAGAAAAGAGTCGCAATAGCCCTAGCCCTGGCATGTCCTTGGTTTCCATAGGGCTGGGCTTGGCCGGGCCAAGCTATAAGCAAATAAAGAGAAAAAGAAAAAAAAAAACGACGGGCTAAGCTGCATCAAACTGACGTTGACTTAGCCTGGCCGGTCGTTTGTTGCTTAGGCCCTAACAACGGTTTGTGGCCTAAGCACGGCCGACTATTTGCGTTTTTTTGGATTGAATTGGGTTTGACGTGGACATATCATATTTAACCTTTAAGTTGAAGGCAAATACCACTTTATTTTTTGAATGCATGCGTGTCATTACACGATGACCAAACAGCTATAAAATCGGGGCATGTTCACAATTTTTTCAAACTTAAGTGGCCCGCCATAGCCATAGAAATTTATGGCTCCAACTATTACGATTTTCTCCCTCTTGGAGTATGATCTGCGTATCTAACCGTCCCGTCAACCGGTTCGTCGGTGATGGCGTGAGAATAATATGTATGACAAAAGTTTTATGCGACCTGGATTCTATGCGGTTAAACCCGCACATGTAGAAAATGTGGGCCTCTTAATAAATCTATTTTTGAGATGAATTTTAAGACTTAATTTTTAAGGACATGGAATCTCTAACATGACGTTCAAGATCATGAACATGAAAAAATAAATAAATTTTAAAAATTAGAATAATAATTTTAGTAAGAAAACTTTTGGACATTTAGTTTTCATTGTTTTTAGATCGAGCACCTACTTGCACCATCTTTAAGATGGATGCTTTACACTTTCTCGACCGCAAATGTAGATATGCGGTCCAGCCCGCATGAAACAATTTTCCAAATTTTATGACATGTTTTATCCTACACGTATTCCATAGAGTTCTCAGGTTCTTGCTTTGAATGGGACTCTCATAGGGACAAGTTGAGGAAGAGAGGTCGTAAAATAGTTAATATTTGTAGTATATGGAAGAATAATGAGGAGTCATCTTTTTCTATTTTGGCATGTAGCTTATGAATTTTGATTCGGAATTTTAGATAAGAGCGATCCTTTTGAATATGGAAAAAATTTATATACGGTTGAGGGCCTAAACAATCAAACGTATGCACACCACCAAAATTCATTAGAAGAAGTCGTTTCGATGTCAAAAAATCATCAAGTATGATCATCTTGACCTTGAGATACATAGACATAAAAAGAAATGGACTTCAAGTCTTGAAAATATTGCATCTTGTAATGCATTATCTAGACCGTCAATTTTCAAAGTTGTCAAGTGTTAATAGATCTGCTTGATCTACACTTTTTCTTAAGCTTTAAATTCTATAATTGGAGATGAAAATAAAATTTCAATCCATCATAAATATTTTTGGTGTTGAAATGGCATCTTTAAATACTATTTGAAGGTGGCCTTACTTTGATTATTTAGAGCTTCAGGAATATAGAAACCATACCCCTTGAATATTTTGCAAAGGACAAACGATGTGTTTGACCCAAGGTTTAAAAAAAAAAAATCGGTGACCCGAATTGGCCACCCCAAAAACCGTATCGAATCGGCGATTTGGATCCACATTATATTAGTCAATTATCACTCAAAAAAGGTTAGCCATTAGTACTAATGTCATGAAGAAAAAAAGATAAAAATTATAGGTATATTGAATTTGGTAGCTGAAAAAGGATTCTTTGCCTATGAGAAATGCTTGGTCTTGATTCTTGTTTTTTTTGTGCCGGTTTCAATGCATCTACAATAGGGGAGTTGAGAGAGTTTATTCTTGACAATGTTGTGAGGGAAATAGATCCCCAATGAATGCATTTCTTCACCACTTGACGAGAAAGCTAACGAAAAGAAAAAGAGAGATCACTCTGAGGACACACAGCTCCATTAGGGCCTAAGGATTCATTAGGGACTACATCACCATTGTGCTTTTTATTATCACTAATTGCTTGATAGCAAAAAGTCCAAGAAATTTTCAATGATGTGATTCTTATTTATATCGATACTTTGTATTTGTGAATCTAGAAAAAATTAAAAATTCTATTAAATGGTACTCCCTTACAAATTAAAATATGGATATAATTGAACTTTGAGAACCTCAACAATAACATAGTGGAAGGTGATCTCATACGGTAAGGGATCTGCCATATGAAACTCAATACCTAAAAACCAGATATCTCAATCTCTTCATTGGCCCATATACAAAATCGTTCCCTCGACTACGGAACTTTCTAGCTTCCTTGCTCCGTGCTTAGGTGCCCGATCCTAGAGCGTCTTTCGCTTCCGCCCCCAGTAACTAGTTTCACTATCCATTCAAATGGACAGTCCACAACTGATTTTTCATTTTGTCATAGATAATATTCATAGCCCCATGCCAGTTTTTCTTCATGAGATTATTTTCTTAGTCGGTTAAGCTCTTATAAAGTTCTAACCCCTTTTCTACATTACCCATCAAATGGACGGCATACATTTGAGTTTGGTAGTGGCAATAGATTTGAAGAATCTCCCACTTTTCTTATCCAAGGAGACTGCTTTTTTTAACACAAGACAGATGTTTCTGGATCCCAGCAGGCTAAAAAAAGGTAAATCTCAATGTGTGGGAACATTACTGTCTAATAAAAGTGTCCCTTGTTTTTTCACCCAAAAGAAAAAAAAAAATGCCTTCCCTCACCTGAAAAGTGCGTGAAGGTGTCTTTGACCACTCAAATACTTTGATCACAGCATTCCCATTCGCAAAAAGTTTATGTATAAGGTGTGAACTTTATACTGTACGAGTAATGTGCACTTAAAAAACCCACTACATAACTATTGTTCTATGCTGGAAAACCCTCAAATAGATCATCTCGACCTCGAGATTCATAAACAACAAAAAAAGAGGATTTGTAGTCTAAAAATAATTCATCTTTTAATATATTATCTGGACCGTCCATTTTCAAGATTTTTATATGCTTTAAGTTTCATAATTGGGGACAACAATAAATTTTCATATCATCGCCATGCTTTATGGCTCCGAAACTACATTTTTCGACATAGTTCAGTAGTGTAAGGTAAATACCTTATACAAACCTCATTCCCCACCGGCTGGCTCCCCAAAATGGAGATGGCAGCCCAATTTCAAAGCCCCACTTTTCTTGGTTTCCATTGATGATTGAAATCTGCAGGCACGGTTTCGTTGCATTGGGAATTGGGATGGTGTGTTCATGTGTGTACGTACTGCTGAAAATTGAACACGTTTTTCCAAAGGGCGGTGATTTCTTTTGGTCAACAAACCGTGCACTCCGCGCTGCACTATATCAGCACGTTATACATGTCACATGACATATTATGTAGCCTGCAAAATGTTCATGATCAAACATTGATTTAAAATTGGGCTTGGATCCGAGTTTACATGATACTAGGGGAAGCCCTTGGTGCAAAAAAGTGATTTAAAATTCCACATACCTATCAATTCTTCTTGCTTATTTCACCAATTTTCCACAAAAAAGTGATTTAAAATTCCACATACCTATCAATTCTTCCGTCTTATTTCACCAATTTTCCACAAATATGCGTTTATTTTGCCCCCATGAATTCATACATAATTTACCTAAGAGCAGTTTTAAAATTATATAATGAAACATAATCTCAATGGGAGTGTGGTCCCTTATGGAACATACTAAGCAAACGATGTTTGCTGATACTGGTTGTGCTTGACGTGCTAGGTTAGTCTGGTTGGAGAAAACCATGTTACATGGGCTAAAAGAAACAAACCGATGATATGAGTTATCCCTTGATGAAGTTGGAGTACGTCTGAATGAGCGAACCGAGGGATTGTGTGACCTTTATGTGTGATGCATGCCTTCAGAGATGAGGCCAAAACCTCATCATTTGTACCATCACACGGCATGAACACCGATAGACGTTTTCGGGAAAGTGTACCACCGTTCAAGGTGAAGCACGTGCATATGCGAGAGATACCCATTGTGCACCATCGAGCTATGGATTGTATCAGGTCAAGATGACATTGGTTTCGTCTCTAAGGGGGACTGAAAAATCAATATATTGGGACTACGATCCCTTTGCCTATTGGCTAGACTTTGGTGACCCACTAATGATCCCCTGCATGGACTGTGGGTCATGGGCAATGCTGGGTCGGTTTGAGAAAGCATGTGTGGTTCGCAGTTCGCGGTTGGAGATAGACTGCCCCAGTGGATATTTATTCCTAGACCATATGGATCATTTTCCCATCAAAGTATTTAATTTTGTTTGTTTTAATAATATATGATTTTTAAAATTGTTATTTGAATTTTTTTAAATCTTTGGATATTTTATTTATCAAATTTGGATTTATAAAAACATAGATATTGATTTTATAATGATTTAATTATTCAAATAATAATTTTGTGTATTTCTAAAAATATAAAATATAACTTAATTGCATTGGAGACCCAATATGTCTTTTGGGCCCACCATTGCATATTGGGTGGGGCCCATTATATGCCACCAATAGTGGCACGCCTTACTTTGAGAAACTTTTTATTTTTTCAATCAAACTTTAAAGCTTGAGAGATAAGTTTGTATTGTTTCAAAAAAGCTTAAGCCTTGAGAAAATTTTGAATGATATTTTGGTATGTATGAGAATGCTTCTATATAAAATAAGAAAGGATGCTATTATGATGAGTAATGATCCTATAGGACCTTGCCATACCCAATGGCATGAGACCTTACCGGTTAAATTACTCCGAAGCAAGTAACCAGTGATCCACAAGAACTTTGTCCCATTCTATTCAAAACATGCACTTGTGAATTAGCCAGCAAGATGTGGTGTGATGAATCTGCCAAAAAAACTCATACGCACAAATTTTATTTCAAAATTTAAGGGATTTTTCACCCGTGAAAGATAGTAATTGCAATTTGCAATTAAGGTTTTTTTTATTTATTATTGATATATCGTCGATACAGTTTGTTTTCTTGGTGTGAAATTTATGGAAAATGAACAAGATTAGATATCGTTGAAATCGAAGGGGTGTTTGGATTAGTGGCTGCTAATGACCATCTTTGAATATTGTGCATTTGATTGTATTATTGGATTAGTGGCAGCGGATGAACAACATTGTATTTGATTCTATTCCTCTGATGATTGTATTTTAATTGAAGGACTGCTTAATTTTTATTTGAAGAGTGGTTATAGAGCTTCTTACAGCTCATATGAATTATTTTTCAAGTGTTTTATGTCTATTTTGATAGTTCACAAAATCTGATTATGTTTGTTGCTAAATTCTTATTCACCCCTAAAATTCTTCTAGTTCCCAATCAACAAATTCTTGAGCTAGTGGCACAACTGTAGTTGTAGACTTCTAGTCATTGTCGAGTACCATAACTTCTGCTGCAAGTGAAATGGGCTTAATGTAAAATGAATGATACAATGTTGAGAAATATCTCTTGGGTTGAAGTTAAGAGGTTTTCTAGCAATTCAATTTTTCCTCTTGATAGTGGAAGATTTGCTATCCTTTTGCTTAAATTTTTTCTATCGTATTATAATTAAATTTGGTCACCTATTTTCTATTGTGATGTTCCTTTTGTAAGTTCCAAATCATCAACGAAAACGACGTTTTTTATTATTATTATTACTAAGATCATCTTTGCTTCTTTCTTCTTGAAGAAGAGAAACATACCCTAGCCTGTTTTTTATTACTAAATATGTGTGACTCGAATTGGAGTTCAAATTCTAAATTTGTCTATAGAGAAAAAAAGAGAATAGATGGAGATACTTGCAAGCGAGTTAAATGTCATAATGGAATAACTTTAAATATTATGGTACTCTTCCCAATGACATACATGCAAGCTACATAAATGTCTTTTGTTTTACGTGATCATTTTTTTGTATATGTCTACGATTTATTTTGGTCATGAAATTTGGAACTCCTTAATGATAGTTTATTATTATTTTGATGGGTGGTGATTATTTTTAACTCTTTACATGCAGTTTGATGCAACTACAATATTTTATTCCCACCCTTGTGGATGGATCCCACATTCATCTCATGTAATCTGTGCTCTCTCGGTAATTAGTTTGTGCAATGTTGATGAACTACTTGTGTTATGACTTAACAAAGCCAGATTTCGTTTGTTCAAATTATTATACATCGATTTAGAAGTTGTGTACAAGATTTGGGATTTATGTTGTATAAAAAAAAGGCATTAGGGAATGTCAGCAAGGCACAAAATTCATTGGTTTCTTCATCCGCGTGTTTCCTTGTAAATTTTGGGCACCAAACAATCAAGGGATTGGAATGGCGCCAAGCTTGGTTGCATCATTGTGGGCATGGCATTGGACTTCATGTTTGATGCAGTCACCATGAGAAATGTCACCACGACAAACATCCAAATTCATGCCAACCGCCAAATTAATGAGCATCAGTGCAGAAGGCATAAGCACTTATGCACAATGGCCCATACAGGGCCATACAAAGGGCATTTGGCAACTCTCTTTCTCTCTCAAATACACATATAAACAACTAGTTTTCAGCTCATCTCTCTCTCACTCTCTCTCTCTCGTACCCAGAAACACATCAACAAGAAGAATGCCAAGGAAATTTTGGCACATAGAAAGCATAAAACCAAATTTCTATATCTGATAATCATCAAGTCATGCATTATGGACTGCTACAAATTAAGAAGCAAGCAAAACACAAGATATCCTTAGCAATTTTTTTGGATTGACATATGATTAGCTCAGTTTCTTCTAAAAAAGACCTTGTCTTGCTCAACTTCTTGGACCTCTACTGTAAGGCACTTGGAGAACGTACAAAAATTCCAACCAACAACCCATACTTTACCATTCAAAATCAGCTAAGCTGCAACTGATAGTGTCTCTTTTTGGATCCAAGGAACTTCTCAATTTTTTTGATAAAGAAGCTCAGAAATCCACAACATAAAAAAGTCAACAAAAAAAAAAAAAAAGAGATCCACAGCCCACTTGTTATAACCCTTTTTTTAGAATACACATTACAAATATCATGATTAGGTTTTATATCTTATAAAAAACATAACCATTTTTTACCCAAAATACAGGTCTTGCTCATGTACATTCATAGAGAGAGAAGGTATATCTATCTCTAAAACATGTGGCTCTTGTTGGATGTGTGTGGCCATTAATGGCTTTATGAGTGTTTGTAATAAAATATTTTGATGTAATGGAGCATGAACTCAGTGGGAGTGTGGTCTCTCGTGGATTATACTAAGCAAATTACATTTACTGATACCGAACTGAACTTTACGAACTAGGTCAGTCGGTTGAGAAAACTTATGTTACCTGGGCATATAAACTATCCGATAAGGATTCTAATAAATCATTCCTTGATGAGGTCCAAGTATGTTCGGATGAGTGAGCCAAAAGACTGTGTGATCCTTGTGTGTGATGGTGGCCTTCCGAGACAGGAGCCAAAGCCTCATCCATGTACCATCACAAGGCATACGTATATGATAGTCATTTCGTGAAAGCGTACCACCTTTCAGGGTGAAGCTTATGCATGTGCAAAAGATACCTCTATGCACCATAGGAGCTGTGGTCGCATCAAGTTTAGGTGACTTTTGTATGTCTCTAGGGGAGAACCTGAAATCCACAAATTGGAATTATGATCCCTTGGCTCAACTAGACTTTGGTGACTCACTAATGAGCCCCTACATGGACTATGGGTCATGAGAAACACTGTGTCGGTTTTGATAAAGCAAGTGTGATCCGTAGTCCACAATTGAAGGTGGACTGCCTTAGTGTTTTATTGATTTAATTCCTAGAACATACGAATCATTTTCCCATCTAATAAATTTAGTTTTGTTTGTTTTATGATACATATGATTTTAGAATTCTTATTTGAATTTGTCTAGATCTTTGGATATTTTATTTATCAAATTTTGATTTATATTCATTTAAATATTTCAAATAAATTCTAAAATTATTTTATTGAGTTTTAAAAATATTTAAATTTACACATGGGCCTATTATGCATATGGGACCACCATGACCTAGATGGTGGGGTCTATGAGATCATCGCATGGGTAGCACACCCACTCATTTAGAAGTTTTCTATTTTTTGTAATAAGTGACTTTGGCTTGTAAGCCAAGTTGCTATGTGTGTTGGAAAAGTATTGGTTTGAGGAAGCTTTGACTGAATTTTTGGAAAGCATGAGAAGGTTGTGCATTATTTTGGTAGGCACAATATTATATTTGAAATTATTTACTTAATTGCTATTGATAGGAAAATGGCTTAGGAAAGAGAGATAAATGTTCTAGCACCTTCTATAATGTTGATAGCCCATCTATGAAATGGATGGCTCAAATCTCTCACCCTACAAGTTACCCAAGATCAATGATTCATGTTCAATCTCACAAGAAGAGACAAGTCATGGAATATCCTACAAAACCCTAATCCTATTTTTGCATTATAAATAGAGGTCCTCTTGCCCATAAAATATCTACACCAAAATCTCTCTTCTCTCTCTAAGTATTTCTCTCTCTCTCTTGGTGGCTAGAGGGCACGCCCCAACCCTAGAAGTCTCTCTCTCTTTAGATCATACTAAGGGGCACGCCCCAACCCTAGAGGTCTCTCTCTCTAGATCATACTAAGGGGCACGCCCCAACCCTAGAAGTCTCTCTCTCTCTAGATCATACTAAGGGGCACACCCCACCTAGATGATGGTTTCTCTTTCTCTCTTATCTTGCCTTGATGAACCTAAGGGTTGGGTTGTAGTAAGAACATGTTATCTTACTTAGATTAGGTCTTGGGGGTTTGGACCTAAATTTGTTTTTATGATCAAAATGAGTTCATAGTTCCATTGGAGGACTTGGCCTAAATTTGTTTTCTCGGTTGAGATTAAATGTTGATCGTTGATCCCGTACCATCGGATAGTGGTGACTTGGTATAGGTGTAATAAGTATGATTGAAGTAATCTCCGACATCTTCTATTTGTTTCTTGCATATTTAATTATATTGTCTTTACATTCCCAAGCATAAGAAGTAGTAGTTATTTTATTTGTTTAAAGAAAAATGATTTAGTGGCATCAAGGTTTTAAGATCATGGATTTGTTGGTTTTATTTTTCTTTGAAGCAAAAACGTTATTATAATAAGGCTATTTGTAAGTGATCTTTGCCACAAGAAAGAGGGGTGAAAATATATAAATATATGTATTCTCTAGCAAAATCATATTAGTCTTTCTTTTAGCTCTACCGAAGAAGAAGGCACCTTGCTTGTTTCACTTTCACATATTAGTAATTCATTGAAACTAAATAAAAAAAATCATAATATTAAGAGAGAGATAGATAATACATTTGCCTTGGTTTTTAAAAAGGGAGATTCACCATTTTTTTCTTTGCCCTGGTTTGTAGAGAAAGAAAGATATTACTTTTCTCATTTCCCTTAGTTTTTAGAGAGACAACTTGTATGCGCCTTGCATTGCGACTGTACATCCATAGAGAGAGAGAGAGAGAGAGAGAAAAGTTGCTCTTGTAAAGAGAGAACTTCCACTCCTCTGCGCTGCTTTTAGAGAGAGAAAATTTATTTTCTTTCTCTTTTATCCTAGTTTTTATAGAGATAACTCTCTGATCTTGTAGAGGGAAAGATACTCTTGTTGTGATGGTAGGGAAGATTTGTCTTGGTTTTTCCTTCATTGGCAGAGAGAGAACTCTAACTCACCATTTTTTATGAGAGAGCACTGCTCGTGTAGAGACAAAGACTCTTTTAATAGACTGGGGCAGAGTTCTTGTGGGTCACGGTTACCTGCTTGGAAGTAGGTTAACCTATAAAGCCCCTTCTTTTTCTTGAGATTAGAATCAGGATTTGATGGTGATCCTTTGAGGTCCCATGCCATTGGGTGTGACAAGATCCTATAGGATCATTACTCAAATATTATATATAATATGTAATATATAATATAATATATGATATATATTTATAAATAATGTGAATAATAAATAAATAATATATATTATACATATTTACATATATTATTTATATAATATATTATTATATAATATATAATATAATATAAATATTATGCATAAGATGCAATATAGTGCAATATAATATAATATACAATATAATATACTTTATATTTATGATAAT
>NW_006497025.1:457078-588855 GCF_000471905.2 Amborella trichopoda
TATTATTCATTTCATAAAGTAGCATGTTCCATCTCATATATTCCATAAGCATATGTCAAATATTATCAAGTTAATATATGCTTCTATATTTAAATAAGATAGGGTCAATGTTTATTATATACCCAAATTGACCATATCCCTTAAAACATACTTTCCATAATACAAATTTCTTGAACATAAAGAAACAAAAAGAGAATCCAATGGGTAGTGCGTGCCACCGTCATGTGGCACCTATGGTCCCCACCCACATGTCATATGGTGGGCTCATGTGCACTATGGGCCCTCATGTAATTTTAAAATAACAAAAATAATTTTTAAAACTTTTATTTGAATTTTTATAACTTTGTAAAATCAATAACTTTATTTTTATAAATTAAAAAATCACAAATAAAATATTTTAAAGGATTAATAAAAATTCAAATAATAAATCTAAATAATTTCTATAATAAAATGAACACAATTAAATTAAAATGGTGGGAAATTGATCTTCTATCAACGATCATGGGGTACTCCACCTTCAACTATGGACTACAGACCACACTTGTTTTATCAAACCGACTCAGTGTTTCCCATGACCCACAGTCCCAGCAATGGCTCATTAACGGGTCACCAAAGTCTGGCCGATGAGCCAAGGGGTCGCAATCCCAGTCTGTAGATTACACGTCCCCCTTAGAGACGAGTCAAGGTCACCACGACCTGATGCGCCCACAGCTCTATGGTGCATAGGGGTATCTCTCTCGTACGTGCATACGCTTCATCCAGAGGTGGATAACTGACTTTCCCGAACAATCTATCGATATGCATGCCGTGTGATGGAACATTGATGAGGATTTGGCCCTCGTCGCTGTAGGCCTACCATCATACACAAGAGTTACACAGTCCCTCAGCTTACTCATCCAGACATAAGCTCCGACCTTATCAAGGGCTAATCTAAAACTCTTCTCAATTTATTCTTTATACCGAGATACTTTGGGTTTTCCAACCAACTGACTTAGATCGTCAAGCACAGTCCGGAATCAGTAAACATCATTTACTTAGTATGATTCTCGAGAGACTACACTCCTACTGAATTTATTTCCACTATAATAAATGTTTTTCATTACCCAACAGCAATCCATTCGTGTACTTTATATATATATATAAAAAGGATAATAATTGTCAAAAAAAAAAAAACCAACACTCCAATAACCATACTACATAAATAAAGAGGTAAAATTGAATGCCTGAATTCGGAGAGAGAGAGAAAGAGTGCTAAATAAAACTGAATTGCCTAATTTAGAGAGAGAGCGAGCTGAAGAAAATTGAATGCCTGAATTTAGAGAGAGAGCGCACTAAATTAAATTGAATGCCTGAAATGTAGAGAAAGAGAGCGCTAAATAAAATTGAATGCCTGAATTTAGAGAGAGAGAGGGAGCTAAATAAAATTGAATGCCTGAATTTAGAGAGAGAGAGCGCTAAATAAAATTGAATGCCCGCGCGAGAAATCCATGAACATAGACTAGAGAGAGAGAGAGATCGATCTCTTTATACGAGAAACTCGTGGAACCCTAGCTCATGCCCGCCCTGGAGAGGATCCTATGTAAATTACCACGACCCTGCCCCTTTTCTCTCTCTTCACAGTCTCTGTCCTCTTCTCGCTCTTCGCAGGCTCTGCCCTACTTCTCTTCTGCTGTACTTGATGAGATTGGGGATTCTGATCCCATTGAACCAAGAGAGTTAGAGATTCGTATTCGAGCTCTCTGTAAGAGGAACCATGGTGGGTTGGAAGAAGCAGTCTCTCTCTTCAAAGGTATGCTCCATTCATGCTCCAAGCCCTCTCTTTCCACTTGCAATTTCTTGTTTCTGGCTCTCTCTAGAGCTGGCCAGCAAGAATTGGCTTTGTGTCTTTATGCATCCATGGCTGAACTGGAACTGTCACATGATGTTTACATCCTCCACACCTTAGTTGATTGTTTTTGCGGCTCGCGTAAAACCCGTTTCGCACTTGGTGTTGTTGGTCTTATTCAGAAATTAGGTTATCCTCTCTCTGTTACCTTATTGACAATTGTGATAGGAGGGTTTTGCAAGGAGGGGGGGGTTGCAGGGGCCATGGAGCTCCTCCGTGCTATGGAAAACCAAAAAATTTGGCCTGATTTTGTTACTTTTAACACTCTTTTGAATGGGCTCTGTAAAATCAATAAGGTGGAAGAAGCCCTGGATTTGTACAGAGATATGGCGAAGAGAGGGTTGTGTTTAAATATTGTAATGTGTAACACCCTCATTGATGCCCTTTGCAAGGGTGGGAGAATAGTGGAGGCGGCGGGTTTGGTAGAGGAGATGTACCATAATGGCATGAACCCCGATGTTGTTACTTATACCACTCTTATAAACAGGCTCTGCAAAACCAATGATGTGGAAGGGGCTCTGAAATTATACCAAAAAATGGCGAAGATAGGGTGTAAGCTGAATGTTGTTACCTATAATGTACTCATTGATGGCCTCTGTAAGGATGGGAGAGTAGAGGGGGCAATGGGTTTGTTAGAGGATATGTGCAAAAGTGGCTTGAAACCTAATGTTATTACATATACTACTCTTATAAACAGGTTCCGCAAAATGAACAATGCAAGTGGAGCGTTGGCAGTATCGAAAGAAATGAGGAAAAGAGGGTGTTTCCCAAACATTGTCACATATAACGCACTGATAGATGGTCTTAGCAATGCTGGGAGAATGGAGGAGGCAGTGGCTTTGTTGGAGGAAATGCGTCACATTGGCCTGAAAGTAGATAAATTCACACTTATCCCTCTTATAAATGGGCTCTGCCAAGCTAATGAGGTAGAGGAAGCCTTGAAATTATGCAAGAAAATGAGAAAGAGGGGGTGTCACCTTGATGTTGCCATCTACAGCATACTCATAAATTATCTTGGCAAGGTTGGGAGAATGGAGGAGACAATGGCTTTGTTAGAGGAGATGTACAGCAATGGCTTGAGCCCAAATGTTGTTACATATAACACTCTGATAAATAGGCTATGCAAAGCCAATAAAGTGGAAGATGCTTTGGCAATACATAAAGAAATGGGAAAGAGAGGGTTTCACCCAAATGTTGTCACATACAACACATTGATAGATGGTCTTAGCAAAGTTGGGAAAATAGAAGAGGGAATAGCTTTTTTCTTTCAGATGCACCAGAGTGGTCTGTACCCCGATGTTGTTACATATAACACTCTCGTAAATGGGCTTTGCAAAGCTCATAAAGTAAAAGAGGCCTTCGCATTATGCGAAGAAATGAGGAGGAGAGGGTGTTATCTAGATGTTATTACGTATAATACGCTCATAGATGGTCTTAGCAGAGGTGGGAGAGTAGACGAGGCATTGACTTTGTTAGAGGAGATGTACCATATTGGCATGGATCCAAATGTTGTTACGTATACCACTCTTATTAACATATTCTGTAAAGCCAATAATGTGGAGGGAGCTTTGGCATTATCCAAAAGAATGAGAAAAAGTGGGTGTCAACCAAACATCATCTTTTATAATGCACTCATTGATGGTCTTTGTAAGAATGGGAGATTAAAGGAGGCAGTAAAATTGTTTTATGACATAAGCCAAGATTCTGTCATGTATAAGTATAACAGGTTTAACAATGCCAATAATGGGGAAGAAACCTTGTCATCACACAATGATATAGGAAGAAGAGGATGTCCGCCAAACATTGTAACATATAACACACTTATAGATGGTCTTTGCAAGAATGGAAGAATGACGGAGGCAATGGAGCTGTTGGACAAATTGTACCACAATGGCATTAACCCAGATGTTGTTACATATACCACTCTTATAATCGTTCTCTTAAAGGCTGATAGTGTGGAAAGAGCCTTGGAATTATGTAAAGAAATGGAAAAAAGAGGGTGTCACCCTGATATTGTCATGAACAATGCACTCATATATGGCCTTTGCAGGTGTGGGAGATTGGAAGAATTGAAGAGTTTGTTAGAGGAGAGATGCCAAAAAGGCTGAATTTAAAATGCCATAGCATATTATTGAAAAAAGTAAAATTATGCTCCCACATAATGGCCTTTATGACTTGGGTTTAGCTGATAACGCTGTAAATTTGGTCCTTAGCATGTTCGAAAAGGGAATTTTCCCTATACAGGTACAATATTTAATTCATGTTCTCTAGAAGAGTGAATCTTGCCAGAAAGCTACATAAACGTTAAATGGTGAGGCGGGCTTCGGTCTAATGCTATCACATAAATGGTGTATGGAGCAGTGGTCATACTGGTGGTTGTACAGGGGCATTTTTGTCATTGTCTGCATGCTACGTATTATTGTAATCTATTTTTGGTAAAGCCATAAATGTAATTTAATATGGGCTGATCTGTGTATATGAAATCAGTCCACATGATTGAAATTGTAAATATATTTAATTGCCCTTTTAAGGATAATGTGATATCTCTCATACACTCTTGAAACCCTTGTCTCCTAAATTTCCATGCACTATGATTTAATCTGTTAAATATCTGTTTAAAGATTTGGGTCTAAACATGCACTGGAATTGTTGAATGTTATAAAATGGGGATGATGGTTGATTGCACATTTTGTACCCTATAGTGTTTTTGCCCAGTCAAAACACTCTTCTTTTTTCCCTGGCCAAAAACAGGCTAGGCAGAGCATTATTACTCACTCTGCAATCCTTATCTGGAGAGCGGGTGAAGTGGCTAGATATACCATTGACAAAAGATGAGACCGTAGGGCAGTGGCTGATTTGGGACAAGAGTAGCCCCCGGGCCCATATCACTGCTGTGTTGCTTTGTGCCAGAAGTTTTAGGACAGCCTTGCCCCTGTTCAACAAGTTTTTTATGGAATTTTGATCATGAGCTGAGGGCTGAATGCCACTTTCAGATCCCAACTTATGTGAAAAAGAAAAGACATGATAGACATATGGATAACTGAGTCATAGTATGCCTAAGAAGCACTAAGACATTGTACATATGACACTATTTCATACACCATACACCTGGAATTAACTTGTATAAGAGGCTGTTCAACCTGTCCAAAATAGGCTGTCAAAATCATATAGAATATCCAGGTAAATCTGTCAAAACTATGTGTAGTATTCTTGAATATCAACATGGTCCCCATAGTTGGCCCTAAGATAAGATGCCACCCCTCATCTCCCTCCCCACCTCTTCTGGCCCCAACCTCCCTAACCTGTACAAATCCTCTCTGGTCGGCGTCTTCCACCCCAGCGCCAAGACCACAAAGGAGTAGATAGATGGGCTAAGGATTTTTGGAAGGAACCTCAGCTCGAGTGAGGCCATTAGCAGACGGGTCATACTTGTTCTCCTTTCCATCCATTGCAGTGGCGGTGTCCATTCCTCATTGTCCTTCCCTGAGCTCCTTCAAGGGAGTGCTTCTGATAATTTGGCTTGCCCAGTTTTGTTCAATTTCATTGGTATAAATATGTATAACATTACTTGTCGATAATTATAGTATTGCTATTTTATGCATATGATTATGATGGTGTATTGTCTAGATTGTAGTTTCTAAGTTACAGGTGCTCATATATGCAGATTGGTTTCCTCTACCTGCATTATGCTGCAGAGCCAAAGACCTTATGGGGTTGGTTCTAGCCCTACGTCAAAGATGAAGAGGTACCCATTCTATTGATATTGTTAATATGCTTTTCGTTGCTCAGTATGTATGAGATGTGGATCAATTCTCCATTAGTTCTTATAAAGATAAATTTATTTTGTTTAGGAGTTGCAAGCTTTCTTTATAGCTACACGATGATCTTCCACCTCTATAAATATACTTGTTGGAAGAGTTATTGCAGAGCTGATACATCACATGAATCAAATCTTCTTTGTTATGGAGAGATCTGAGTTTTTTATTTGATGGCATCATTTAAAAAATTGAGGTGTACATTCAAGACCAATCTGGTATATAAAGCATCTAAATGGGATATGAAATATAATGATTGCCTAAATCAATCTTAATCTCTATCATATACATCCTTGCACTACATTAAAATAGTTCTGCTGTGCTAGTATCTACAACAACCTCATGGTGAAAAAGTGAGATCGAAGGTTCAGGTTCAATATAACCATATTACCCTTTTTTATATACAACCATCTATTTAATATCTCCTCATTAAGCTTGCACTGTATGGGATCCCCAATGGCACGGCAGTTATATCATACCCCATTAAGTTTGAAATAGAAGAGTGCTACCCAATCGTATACCAAATTGGTAAACAGGTCTAACCATCCTCATCTACTTGATGATAAGATTTGCTTCGATGTTTGGATGGTATATGAGGGGCAGAGGCAGGTTAATAATATCTGATGGGAGATTCTATCTCTTGGTAGTAATGCACTTGCTTGTTTTTGGTGTGTTTTCTGCAACCCAGGATACTGGAGTAGCACTGATGTTATGAGCATACGAACAGTTTGAGAGTGCCAAAGGAGTTCATGAAGCCAAACAATTTGTTGACATAGTTTTGTTATGAACTTGTATGCCATGTCCTTGAATGGTAGATTATGTCCTGCTTTTCAAAGAAGCAAATGAATTTCTAGGAAATTTAAAATCGGTGATTAATTTGTTATGCATCTCACTGTGACAAATTTACTGTAGATTTTATTGTATGAATAGTAGATTATGTCTTGCTTTTCGAAGAAGCAAATGAATTCCTAAGAAATTTAACATGGGTGATTTAATTTGTTATGTGTCACAATATTTGACAAATTTACTGTAGATTTTACTGTGTGCACACACACACATATTTCTCAAAATTGATATTCACCATATTTTTTCTCTCAAGTGTGTCCATGACCGTGGTAATTTTTAGAGATGTTTAAAAATGCATATGAAGTGAGCTTGAAATATGTTAAACACAATGTTTTAATTTTGAATTGATAGGGAAACTATATAATGGCCCAACGTTTCTATTAATCCACAAGTTCCTTTAAAATATTTGCAATATTTTACAAATTCTATGCCTGTCAAAAAAGTAAAAGTTCTACAACTTAGCAAATATTTGTTATCTATGTTAGAGTACCATATGAATGGACAACCTGTTCATTTGTGAGAAGAAATGGTGTTTGGTTATGTGAATTAGGTTGAAGTGGGATTTGGGATTAAACAATGCTCAGTCTTATCTATGCGTAATTGACGTAAAAAACTTGGGAACTTTAAGTTCTTTTTTTCTTTTCCCCCCCTTTTTTTGACCATTGGGCAGCAAGTTGAGGATGGTATCTTGTTAGCTTGCAATAAGTTTGTTACATGTACTGTTTAATCATCTCGAAATGGTGTTCTAGTAAGACAGTTGCGTGCATCATCCTTATTGGTGGCATTACATTTTTAAGGTCATATGTTGCCTAGTTCTTTGAGTTCGGTGGCATTTTGATGCCAAATTTGACTGATCTTCTATTGCTTGTAAATTCTTTTAGGAAAAATACAAGTTTTATAACTGTTCCTCAACAAATTGTCTGAATAGTTTGACAATTTGTTAGCAAGTATATGAATCTACTTGTCAACTCCACCATGGCCAGTCCCAAGCTGGTCATACTGGTCCCAAGCTCAAATAATCGAGGAGGGGTTGTGTTAGGTAGCGCAGCCAGCTTAAAACTCTGCTACATCTTTTCATGAATCCTGAATCTTTGTTATTTATGGTTTGACTGAGGGTATGGCCCTTGATAGAGTAGAATGACAGAACATGATTTATGTAGCCAACCCCAAATATGGGTTAAGGCTTGGATGATGATGATGATATGAATCTAGTTTTCTTCAGTGAATGGTGGGAATGATTTAGCAGAGAACATTCAGCAGAATCTTTAGAAAATATTGGGTGCAAACATCTACATATTTGAACCTGCACATGTGTGCATGCTCACACACACACAGATTCACTCCTAATTGGCATGTTGACAGATTTATACTTAAGATTCTTCATTCCTAATTGATGCATGTAGAGGGATGTAAGCTTCACTTAAGATTCTCCACTCCTAATTGATGCATGTAGAGGGATGTGTACTTCACTTAAGGTTCTTCACTCCTAATTGATACATGTAGAGGGATGTGCATGTCACTTCCCATCTGATCACTGGTTCAATATCCCCCAGGAATTTTCTCTGGGTTCATATGATCGAATGCAGACAATGGGAGTCTATGTGTGTGATCTGCTTCTTGGACAGGTGAGTACATATCTTTTCATGCTTGCCATTTTTGGCTTGTTAATTTTAAGTTTAATTTCATCACCTGGTAAAGGCAGGCTATCTGCCTGATTATAGTATATATCTTCCCTTAAATTGACAGAAATTTATTAAAATCTCTGTGGTGAATGCGCAAGTAAAGCTACCACTGATCTTGGTCTGTGATTTGGCACTCATAAATTTTTCATTTGAGATCCTCTGCATGGGTCGCCCTTTGGAGGATACTGAAAGAGGATAAACATCTCTATCTGCTGCAACTAAGTAAAAGGTTTGTAATGTTGATCTTGAATTTGAAGCAAAGCATCGTACAAGGCAGTTTTCTTTACATGATATAGAATGTTGATTCGACTGTCTTAAGACGATGTTTCCTTTTCGATTTTTCTTATTATGCCTTCATGTTGCAATCTGATCCTTGTAGCTGTGCTATATTTGTTCATTTTGCATAGTGTAGTGGTCTCTTTAGGAACGTATATTCTGGGTATGGAAACCATAGAATATATTACACCATTGAAATGGAATATTGTCCGGAAAGGTGTCACATAATATGAGGGGCATGGTTTATGTTACTCGTGTATCAAAAAGCACTAGGCTGGTCCTAGGCGGCCTGGGGTGTGTCCAAGCCGCCCAGCCCCTAGGTGGGCGCCCAGAACCTGGGCGACTGCCCAGTTGAAAAAAATATACCATTATACCAAATTACCAATATACAATATTCCAAATCCAAGTTGAAAAAAAAAAAGAAAAAGGTGGACATCGAGAAGAGAATTTTCATAATCTATATTGTTAAAACAGTAAACTGTAAAACCATACAAGTGTGTAGGATATAAAAGTCAACACTCAACACAACAGAAATATACAGAAATTTAGGAAATATACAGTCTAACAAAAGTCAACACTCATGACTCGACACAACAGTCAACAGTGAACACTCAGCACCAAGAGGCAAGAGTCTTCAGTCGTCGTCATCATTCATCATCATCATCATCATCATCATCAGAAGGAATATCAATAGGGCAAGCCTCATCATATGCATCAGAGTCGAGGCTATCATCGTCAGAGTTATCTCCTTCTTCAATATAATGCTCATCCTCCTCTGTTTCTTCTGAATCTGCTTCATCCTCCTCTTTTTCTACCTTCCTCTTACTAGTACGTGCAGTCTGTACAGATGAGGCCCTAGGAGTCTTGGCTGCTCTACCATTTTTTTTGTACTTCTCTGAACTCAAATATTGTATAATTTCCTCCCTAGTAGCCTCAGGAATATTTTTAGACGGGGCAACATCCCCCTTAATATCGACAAGGTATTTTTAACCCGGTAAATGCCCTCATTAGTATCATTTCCACAATAATTACATTTAATACGATTTTTATCACTTGGATTCGGGTTATAACTATTCTTCCAACCCGGATCACAACTCTGACTAGAACCTGGAGAAGATACTTCAATAGAACAAGGCTTATTTTCATCTTTTTCTTGTTCTTCTAATCTAATCTCATCCTGAACTGCATCAGGAACCTTTGTACAAGAAGCAACATTACCTCTAACACCAGCTAGGTGTTCTTTGAATCGGCTAATACCCGCATTGGTATCTTTTTCACAAAAATTACACCTTATATAATTTCTATCATTTGGTTTTTGGTTGTACCTATACTTCCAACTCGGATCACTTCTTCTAGAAGTAAAAGAAATAGATCTATGACGAGGATTTTGTTCATGTTTTTGTTTTACAGAACTTGTATATTGCTTAATCTCATCTCTGATAACTTCAAGAACATTTTTACAAGGGGTAACATCCCCCTTAATTCCGGCAAGATGTTTCTTAAACTGGTTTATGCCTCTTTTTGTATTTTTTTTACAAAAATTGCATCCAACGCAATTTTTGTCATTTGGATTCGGGTTGTATCCATATTTCCAACCCGGATCTCCACTCCGACTAACTCCTAAAGAAGACATCTCAAAATAAAACAAGCAATCTAAAAAATAAAGCTTAGCACTTACTTTGGTTGCTCGAACTCCAAACTTTGAGAAACATTTTGATCCAATGAAATGTTGTTTTTTGGAGGTTTCTTTCTCTCTAAAAGGGGTTATTGTGGGTTTAGGTTTCAAATGAACCTAAAACCCATCGTTCTAAACTTTTGTATCTTGAAAAAAACGAAAAAAAAAAAAAAAATTTACTTTTTCGCCTTTGGGAGGGGTGCAGGCCCTAGGTGGTCCGTTTTTTTGAACAATGATGTTACTACAAAGGCCCATCCACCAATCCACAAATCAACTATAGCTGGGTGAATGCCCAGGTGGGCGCACTATTAATCTCTAGTTTCTGTCCGCAGGAACACATGGTATATCCCTTTGGAGTACGATATACCATATTCCATTGGATTATAGTGTATCTGCCCCATTTGGCATTGCTTGAAATCTTTGGCTAAGATCAATTATGAGAGCTACTCATATAGTGTTTGAAATGTTCTTTATTATGATAAAAATACAAGTTAAGAGTGTGCTTCTCTCATCTTACAAGTTTGTCATATATCCAGTCACATTGTTTTATACTCAAATATGCCAAACCCTAATATCATATTGTCCTTTTCCCGATTGCCCCATTTAAATCCAATGTGAAAAGTACACTGTTGCGATTGTAATCTTAGATTTGATTAGAAATAAAAAATGGCAAAAGAACACCTTTAAGAGTTGCTCAGATAGAATGCTTGATATGTTATTGATCAGAAGAACAACACAATAGTTTCTTTTGCTTAACCTGCAAATTAATCATATATGGAGTCACACTGTTCTGTACTTGAATAAAGCCCTACTAAGATCCTATAGTTCATTTTTGCAAATGCCCACATTTAGGTCTACAGTTGAAAGAGAACAAGAAGCCACCAGTCTATAAGATCGGTTATGCTTTTGCTGTTGAATCTTTGGATTTGATAGAAATGTTTACTGTTGCTGCTGAGGCTAAGAAATATTTACTGTTGCTGTTGAGGCTTTTTTTTATAAGAAATATTGAAGGTGAAATTCCTCACATCTCGTACCACCTCAACAACCTGGATACCAATTCAACATTCGATTCCTGCGGAACCATGCCTTCTAAAATTGCAATTTACCCACTCTAGCAGTTCTGCCGAGGACTCTCTCCCCACCCCCCCCATTTTCAAATGAAGCACTGCCTTCAGCTTCAACTTCATGAACCCCATGCATCAAGCTAAACACCTCATTTTCTAAAGGGAAAAGTTGACATAGAGCTTAGTCAAATATCGTCAAATCGATCATCTCGACATCAAGATGCATGGAATGAGAAAAAAATGGATTTCAAGTTTTGGAAATAGTGCATCTTGTAACGCATTTTTGGACCGTCAATTTTTGAGTTGTTCAAGTTTTCATAGATCTGCTCGATCTATATTATTTTTGAAGCTTTAAATTTTATAATAAAAGATTAAATTATGTTTTAAGGCCAGTCAAAGATTTTCAGTATTAAAGCCACATTTTTGCGACACTATTTGAAAGTGGGCTCCAATTTGATTGTTTAGTGCCTCGGCTCGATACAAACCGCACCCTTTTCTAAATTAGTACTCTTTCTCAAATGTTTCTCCCATGTCATTTTCAAATGAAGCATGCTGATTCCCATGCATCAAGTAGAATGCCTCATTTTCTAAATTAGTCCTCTTCAAAAAAATTTCTTGATGGTAGAATGTTATAGACTTCTTCCTCATCTATGGCAAGGAAGAAGTCTACTATATTGAACATAATTCTTATTCACAATCATTTTTGGCTTTATTAGGATTGCTTGAATTCTTCCCAGTTCACATTTGTACGTAACAGAACTGAGGCGCACCTGTTGCTCAAAAATTGGCAATTTTCTTCTGCCATATTATTGACTGATCTTTTGATGCCTGTTTTGACTGAGAGCCTGACCAGGTATTAGACTACATGGATGAGTATGCGTTTAAGATGATCGTGAATGGGAATTTTAGTATACAGAAAATGTGACCTGACATCCCAACTGTTTGCTGTGGTGTTGTCTGTGCTCCTGAATGAGTACGAATATCTGTCTAGCTTTCCCTGGCTAATGAACTTCTTTCATGTGTCTTTGATGAATATCTGTGAGGTTGGATCTGCCTAGTGCATCTCTTGTAGCTTATATGATATTCCATGAGCAATTACCCATTGGATAAGGAGAGAGAGAGAGAGAGCAACTTCAACAACTTTAGTAGATCCATTCTTTGTAGAGCCCATGTCTTGGCCTATCTGACCTCATCTGATTTTGCAGTACTACTTCGACACCCTCTTTCCCCGCACCCCAGTCCCCGTCATGCGCCAAATGGTGGCCCACCTGGAGAGGCTCAAGCTCCACACAAAGCACTTGGGGTTAACTGGTGAATCACACTGCCATGGCTCTGATGACACTGCACGAAGGCCCCCCTCTGTGAAAGCATCTCCCTCTGTCTCTTTTGGTCAACGAGCCCCACATCGAACCTCGACCCGTGACTCCTCACCAGTTCATTAAACGTTGCCCCCACCGCGAGATCGGAACGAGAGCGATCGAGACCGAGATTGAAGGCATGAGAATGATGACCGAGACAATAGAGACTTGTACAAGTCGAGGCACCTAGAGAGAGAAAGTGACCGGCATGATTACGAGAGGAGCAGCCAAGACCAAGTCAGGGATAGAGATAGCTCTCATGCTTTCTAAAATATCCATTTAAAGCTTCCTTAAGGCAAAGGCTTTTCAAAACATTACAAATTTTTTTCTTCAAGCCAAAGCTTGATCCAAAAAAATTGGAAATCATGCCACCTTAGGTGGCACTCATGGGCCCCACCCACATCGCAATGGTGGGCCCATATGCTTATGTGAAAAATTGGTGAAATAAACGAGAAGAATCGATAGGTATGTGGAATTTTAAATCACTTTTTTGCATCAAGGGCTTCCCCCAGTATCATATAAACTCGAATCCAAGCCGAACTTTAAATCAAAGTTTGATCATGACACTTTTTTTTTGTTGGTTGAAAAAACAAACACTTTGGTTAGACTGTAATGTTCCCCCACATTGAGATTTACCTTTTCTAGCCTACGGGGATCGAGAAACATCCTTACCAGGGTCTGGTCTTAAAAAAAGCAGTCTCCTTGAATAAGAAAAGTGGGAGATTCTTCAAATCCATTGCCACTGCCAAACTCAAATGTGTGCCGTCCATTTGGATGGGTAGCGTAGAAAAGGGGTTAGAACTTTATAATAGCTTAACCGGCTTAGAAAATAATCTCATGAAGAGAAACTGTAATGGGGCCCATGAATATTATCTATGACAATATGAAAAATAAGTTGTGGACTGTCCATTTTGAATGGATGGATAGGGAAACCATAGTTACTAGGGGCAGAAGCGAAAGAAGCTCTAGGATCTAGTTCCATCCGTGGTGGAGGGAACGAGTTCTGTATATGGGCAAATGAAGAGATTGAGATCCTTGATATTTAGGGATCGAGTTTCATATCTACAAAGGTGCAGATCCCTAGTATGGGATCGTATTCCACAATGTTATTATCGAGGTTCCCAAAGTTCAGTTATATCCATATTTTAATCTATGAGGGAGTTCCATTCAATAAAATTTTTAATTTTTTCCAAATTCACAAATCCAAAGTATGATAAGCCCACTTTTTAAAAACATAAAGTGTATTTTAATTTTTATTTTTTTCTATTTATCGGATTAAGTTTAGATTTGATATGTTTGTACATGACATCATCACCTGCCTATAAAAATATTTAAAAATAAATAAAATTAATAAATAACGAAAATGCCAATACCATTGTTTAGAAAATTGATCCTCAGGCTCTAGTTGAGGTGGTTTACTCGGGCAAGTCCGAGTAACTCACTCAAGTCCAGCTCATTTTCTTTAAAGAAAATGAAGATCAAATATAGCTATAATATGAGCGCCTTTTTATCATCAAGCAACAGATTGGTGTGATGGGTAGTGCTCCCTGTAAATAGACCTCTGAGTTACATTTTGGTAGAGAGTACTTTTTTTTGTTAAACTCCAACAAAAAAAAAAAAATAAATAAATAAATAGGACGTTTTTAAAAGTGATGTGAGTTCCATTATGGTAAGGGCTATTTTTTTAAAAATTCCAAAAAATAAAAAAGGACGTTTTTAAAAGTGATGTAAAAAGTTGTCTAGTACAAGATTTGAACCCTACCAGCGTTGAACTTTATACAATAGTACAAACAAAAAGGCATTCTAGCACATCTAATTTAGATTTGGGATATTAGTATAATTAAGTTAAAAGACATAATATACAACCTACGCGTCTAAAACTTGCCTTGTCCATGGAGCGAGGCCAAGACGCAAAACGTTCTTGCACTAAACTATGGCGATTAAAAATTAACATTTCTAGCAGATTTAAATTAATAGTTTTGAAATATCTAAAATAATTTATGGTACCTTTACTATAAAATAGCAAACATGTTTTAAATTCTTTTAATTTTCTTAATTCTAAAATTTAAATGGTTTTTTAAAGTTTCATTGATTACTCCTTTTTGTTTTACCAGTTTCCCAAATATAAAATTTTAATGTTGTATTAATCAAATATTATCACTCTTTGAAAATAGTTTGACTAATTTTCAAATTTTTCATAATGACTTTTTTAATGCTTCTTAGAAATTGTGCTGAGTTTTTTTAAGAAACAAGAAATATGAAACTCTTCTTTTTTTCCCTTTTTCTTCCTTATAAATTAAATAACTCAATATTTTTTAATAAGTTTTAGGTTCTAAAAAATTATTTGTAACGAATTTATAAAATTTTTAAATACAATTAATTTCAATTAATAGTTATTATATTAAGAAAATACATTCTTTTACTATAAAAAATGAATACCAGTTTTGAAATCCTTTGTCCCTAAATTCTAAATTTTATTGTTTTTATTTACATTTATGATTTATTCTCGAACAGTGTTACAGAACTCTCCCAAGTTCACTCGATTCGAGCGAGTAACTTGGCCTTGCCTTAGAGTTACCCTTTGTGTGTACAATTAATGTACATAAAAAAATTTAAAAAATACAAGAAATAGTAAAAATATGGAATGTCGTATAAAATTTTTGTTTTGTTGTTTTTGGCAAAGATTGGTGAGTATTTTTTGCTACAATTCCTATTTTTATATTGGATGCAGTAGGCATACAGATGCATCCGTAGGTGTAGAGGTAAGGTGCACCTTCAAATTTTATCACTGTATATAATTTTAATGTAAAATGTCTTTTGGATTATCTCGAAATCTATTTTTATATCTAATTATAAAATTTAAATTTTAAAAATAGTTAAAATCAAGTAGATCTATAAACATATGAAAATCTTGAAAACCGACAGAGGAGATAATATGTTGTAAAATGCATTATTTCTGAGACTTAAATCTTTTTATTTTTTCATGCTCATACATCTCGATGTCGAGATGATCAACCAACGGATGTTTCAACATTAAAACTACCTGTTCCGATGGATTTTGAAGGTGCATCTATAGTTCTACATTATAATTGTAAAGTTGCAGCCTTATATAAACTTTTTCCTTTTACATTTTTCCCTTTTTGGATTTTTTCAATGTCACCAACCATAATCACTTTAATCCGTTTTCTATATATTTTAAGCTTATATGGACTTTTTAAGACTTCTTTTTGTTTTATTTTACTTTTCCTATCTTTATTTTATTTTTCCATTTTTATATTTTTTAAAAAATTTATAGGGCGTTTGGCCCTACTGGACTCCCTTGGCTGAGTCTAGTCCTGCAATGTTTTTAAGAATTTTAAATTATTTATAAAAATTAGTATTATCGTTCCAAAAACTTCATCCTCTAGCATTAGTAGGTGAACCATTTCTAGATTTTTACAATGAATATAATGATGCTTATTCTTCACAAAAATAGAAAGTAAGAAACACCAGGTGAACAATGGTTAGTACAAGATGAGA
Organism: Amborella trichopoda; assembly: GCF_000471905.2. Next base: position 473,199 of record NW_006497025.1, read on the forward strand.
AATTTTACTTAATTTTTTTACGGTTCAAAAATAGTTTACAACTAATTTTCCGGTATCTCGTATAAATTTTTTAGTATTTTTGAATTTTTTTGGGTCCATTTGCTTTCCTTTTCCAATAATTTTGAACTACAATGGCTTGGCATAATTCAAACCCACGTCTTGTAACTGCTAAAACGGCTCTCCAAGTCTTCCCTCTCTTACTCAATACTTGGAGAGAGAGAGAGACAGAGATTGATTTTTTTCTGAAGATTTGGAGAGACAGAGTGCAAAGCATCAGAAGAGTCCTCCTCTTTATGGACCAAAATGGGGAAGAAGAAATCTCGCTGTTTTGCCTCTCTACCCAACCCCTACGACTGGTTCCTCAAGTTCAAGAATGCAGCCGATCTAACCAGCAAACGTACAAATTGCTCTAATAACCAGAAATTTACTTGCAGAAGAAAGTTGGTTAATGATGGATTCTACAATTCCAGTGAAAGCGCCGTTCTCTCTGAATTTTCAAGTTCAAATCTGTCTCCGGTTAATATCAACAGTGACATCAGTCCAGAACAAGATGGATCAGAAGAACTGATAAACAATTCATTGCTTCCTCTTCTTGACGAGAATGAATCCTTTAAAGCAAATATTGATGGTTCTTCTGAATCTGTGAATTTTAGAAGGAGTTTGAGTGATGGCTGTGATAGTCCCAGATCAAGTGTTTCTTCAAGAACTTTGGGTGGAGGTGGACAGCAAATTCTGGTGAATGTTGCAGGAACATCTCTGCATAATGGGTGGGATTCTGCTGATGAGTCCACTGGAAAATCTTATCATTTGGCCAGAAAACATTCAAACGGAGAGGGAAACAGTTTTCAAGCAAAGGACAATGAAGAAAAATCTGCTAAATGCACAGATCAAAGGAAAAGTTGGTCCAATTCATGCTTAAGAAGCATAGAAGGAAGAAATCACAGTAGAAAAAGTTTTAAAGAGCCAAAAGCATCAGAAACAATAGAAGTTGATGCTATTAATAAAAAGAATGAAATTCTTAAGGCAGAGGATTGTGGAACACTCACTTTACAGTTTCTAGATAAGGAAAGAACAGATGTGTACTACAAAGAAAATAGGAGTTTGAAAAGCCATGGATCTGGTACTCGACATAGAACAGTCAACGACGAAAGAGCGGTGAAGAAGGGTTTCTATATATATGTTACAAACGGAAACTCTCAGAACTTTTCGACAAAGGAAGCATGCAAAAACTTTAGTTTTGAATCTCCTGGTCCTCCCATAAAAGAAAGAAGCTGTAAGTATTGGATTACAATTGTTATAAAGAACATACATTTATATGCAAAAGAAAACTTAAATTTGCAGAGAAACTCAGTTTATTTAGGATTAATTTTTAGGAGTTTGTTGGCAAGTAAATATTTTATTATTTAGTACATTGTGCCCTGTTTTTTACTTGGTTACAGATCTTGCATCGGAAAAGGGTGATCAAAGATTGCAACAAGAAGATCGCAAAGCCCTAAGAAGCGTTAATGAAAATTGCGTGGAACTCGAGCAATAATTTCAGGAGGTCAACTTCCAAAAAAGCAGATCAAAGAGAGGCAAAAGGCGAACCAGAATTTGGAGATTTTCAATCTTTTGAAGCAAATATACAAACTGACGAAGAGAATCACGTATGTACCATAAAAGAAGACCCAATACATCTAACAGAACATTGGAAACCTACAAGAACTCAATCAAGAAAAGTAGATCAAAGATTTGCGGAGGAAGATATCATGACAACACGCTTCACTTCTAGAAGGACCAATAAACCACGTGTAAACAATCAGAGGGTCCAAGTTCCACCATCAAGGAAAGCAGAAAATTTAAAGAAGAGCCCAAAAGTACCACACCAAAAAGATCAGAGGATCAAGGAACCACCATTGAAGAGAGAAGAAGAGTTCAAGAAATGCCAAAAATTACAAGCAGTGAAAGGCAAGAGGATCACAGATGCACATTCCAAAGGAACAAAAGATATTAATGGGAGTCCAGAACTAATGGCAGTAAAAAATCACATAATTAAAGAGCCACCCTTGGAGAGAGAGGAAGGGCTCGAAGGAAGCATGATACCTAAGGTTAGAAATAACCATTTGACACAGGGAACTATCAAAGGAAAAGGAGTTGCAGAGAGCGAGGCAGTGGTGAAGAGAACAATGGATGCAGAAGGAGACTTTAGAGAATCGATGGTGGAGATGATCTCTCAGAATGAGATTGGAAATCCAGAAGAGCTTGAGGAACTGCTGGCCTCATATTTATACCTGAACCCAGATGAATACCAGGACGTCATTATTAGGGCTTTCAGGCAGGTTTGGTTACAAGTCCTTGAAATATCACGAAACAACTGAAATGTATCGGTCTTTTCTTTAATCTCAAACAATTGCAATCGATGGTGAAGAATCAGATTTGTATTGCACTAGACTAAGGGTTCAATGCCAATACAAATGCATTACTTTATCCCTGTGTCATGGGCCTTATGCCTTATTCCATAACACTTTCATTTACCATTTTGGGTAAAGAGATTATGTTTTTTTCTAGAACCTTTCTCTGTTTTCTGCAAACTAGCAACAGGTTGCCTAGCCAGAAATCAGGAACACAATGACGTTCCTTTAACTTCAAGGGCTCCACAGGCTCCAAGTTGAAGAAAGAAAAAACAACAATAACAAATTGCAATTTTTTTGTGTATGCAAGCATCTCACATACACATAGGCATACATAGGTGTTCCACATTATGTTCCAGTCAAATAAGTTCGAGTCATATTATCTATTTATTGAAGTATAATTTGCACTTGAACATATTGGCCCTAGATGAAAATCTATGGATAAGATCACAATATATAAAATAAAAGAACATGGAGAATGATGCTTTTATGCAAATATTAGGGGTATGCATTTCCAGCATGAGGAACATGAAGAGTACAACTTCTTGGTATTTCTCATGCCTGAAAATCACATTCCACGTAACTCACAATGTAACTGCCCTTATTTACATTTGAATAAAGATAATTTGCAGATCAAAGAGGTGTGCCACAGGCATCAAAGAGGGGGGACCAGAGTAACTTGCAATGTAACTGCCCTTATTTACATTTGAATAAAGATAATTTGCAGATCAAAGAGGTTTGCCACGGGCTTCAAAGAGTGGGGGCCAGACATGAGACATTTTACAATCAAACCTTAGCCATCTTTTCAAGATTAATTACCTCAAACTTCATCAGATAACAACCACCACCGTACCTGTCAAGGTTACTGCTTTGTTTAGAATTTTGCAAGTATGGCTCCTAAATTGGATGCGATCTAGGAAACTAAACAAGAAAGTGGACAAGATAGTTAAACAACTACCTGGACTTAGTTTTACTAGAGTTTAATATTATATATCCAAAAAATATAATAATAATAATAACATTATTTTAGATTTAAAAACAGCAAGTGTTCTACTTATGGAATAGTTGCATTACTGCAAGTATTGAGTTCAAGAAGGTTTTATTCAGTTTACAGCAACGCATATTTACAGAACATACAAGAAGCATAATGCTTCACAATAAGAATAGAGTCCTCAACAGGGCTGATGAATTGACACTCAGAGCACATATTTTACAGAAGGAATGCATCAATTTCAAAATATTTGACCAAGTTTCTGCCATCTTTTCCTCATTTTTGATTTTCAGCTACTTGAAGTTCATGGAAATAGATAAACCTCATCATATCCTTTCCTGAAATTCAACCAAGCACAAAGATAAGAGTAAGGAAATTAATTGAAAAGCTAAGACTAATAATAGCCATGGAAGTAATACTATTGAACATAGATTAAAAAAATACTAATAGTAGTAGTAGCAGTAGGAGCAAGAAAGCGGAAAAAAACAAGTAGGATAGATGTTCCCCAATATAATTGGACAAAAAGAAAGTAATGGGCTCACCCAGCCTTCCCACAATAAGTGGGACTGTGATTGTAAATGAGGTTATCCAGTACTCTTGTCGTAGGTGGCCTGTTTGAGGACTTTCGTGCTTCACTGCGACCAATATTTGACATGAAATATGGTGACAGTGGGTCAAGGACAAAATGAAGATCCATTTTATTCCATTAATTGAATGAAACATTTTGGTGCTTTGAAAAGACAAAGAAATGCAGTAACCATGTATTTTAAATAAATTAAATGACTATGAGCTCTACAATTGATAAATTCTTCAGAAAGGAATATAAGATTTGAAGGTAAACACATGATTGGTTACATATTTTTAACCGATAATGTGTGGGGTGAGCTGCTAGAAAGAACATTGTAAATTGAAAGGAAAATAGTACAAATTGTCATTTTCTAGTGAGATAGAGAATCCATCTCTTCAATTGTTGTAAAACCATGGCCAGAATAATTTAGTACGTTGACAAAACATAAGTAGCAATATCAACTCAAAATAGTGATTCAATATCCACAAAAAACTATCTATGGGCAGCATATTCCAGGATTTCCAGTCAAATTCAGAACATTTAGATACATCTTTGATCACATATCCATTCAAAAGAAATAGAATATTTATGTCATTCTGAAGAAATCAAAGCAGTTATCTCATTTCAGATTTCAGGGTTGTCCCATCAAAGTAGTAATCTGGAAATATTGAAACAGAAACGAGTAAGGTTTTGAAAAACAAGAGACATCCCATCATTATATGCTGTACATGGGTATAGTATGTGGTTTTACAAGATTTGATGTCAGTAACATGTGTACCAGATGATTAATCATTTACAATGAACACCACCTGATAAAGGAAGAAACCACACCTGATGAAAAAGTTGGCAACATGTTGAGTCACTTGCACAGCATCTTCAGAGTGAGGAATATTTGGTAACCCCCATTCAAATGCATTCTTCTGTAGTTAACTAGGTAAAATATAAAATTAGTTCAAGTGATGATAAACAAAAGAAATACTAGTTTACTCTATCTATGGCATAACAAAAGTAAATGATTACATTGGTAACCAAATTCAATTGATAGATTTTTACTTTTCTCTATTATCGACCTCTCAAGATCAGTTAATCTGCACTACATTTGGTCACGGACAGTTCATAGTGTGAAACTTGTCGACAGCAAAGAACATAAGAGAAAAGAAATAGTGGGTGGAAGAGAAGGAGCATGAGTCTGTCCACTCAATTGATGTGGAGACTCATATGCACACAAGAGATTACAATCAGGGACATTTATAGGAATAATAGAAACAAAAATAGTAAATTACAACTATGCCCATAAAAGGACAAAATATCTCGTATTGCTAATACCCCCCCTTTCTTTTTCCTTTTTTCTCTCCCTAAGGGCAAGTTGTGTCATGGTCTGAAACAGTGTTTAAAAAAATGGATTGGTGACTCAAATCATTTACATCCATACTTGTGTCAGATCGGTAGATCGATTCGGAGAATCGGGCTAATCGGCAGTTTTTGTCCCAATTTTATTTTGAAAAATCACTATAAATCTCTAAAAATAGTGTGCTTTTAGTTTTTAAAAAAATTAGGAGTGGTATATTATGTACTTTCATTAATTTGTAAAAATAGGTAAATACTGAGACGCTATTTTCCTGTCTGGATGTCTGTATAATTATTAATTATAATAAATATTATAATATTACAACAAATAATTTAAAAATATTAAAAAATGCTTCTATATTATACGATTAAAAAAAAATCCCATATAAAGTAAAATTAGTATTATATCAAACATTTATTATTTCTCTTTACTCGTCCAAAATTATCACAACCTAACTACCTATAATATTATATATTGAAATTGAAATTGAAGTTGTTGGTGTATATTTTATAATTATTTTCTATAAAAATAACAAAAAATTCGGTTTGTATAGAGCCTAGGCTCTAAACAATCAAATTAGAGCCTACCTTCAAATAGTATCGAGAAATGTGGTTTCAATATTGGAAATCTTTGTGATAGCCTTAAAATATATTTTCATATTTATTTATAAAGTTTAAAACTTTAAAAATAGTGTAGATCGACAAATCTATAAAATCTTGAAAATTGACAGTCCAAATATGCGTTACAAAATGCACTATTTCCAAAATTTGAAATCCATTTTTTTCTGATGTCCACGCATCTTGATGTCAAGATGATCCATTTGAAGATATTTGGGCATCAAAACATCTTTTGGTGAAATTTTTGAAGTAGGCTCAAATTTGATTGTTTGGAGCCTTGGCTCTATATAAACTTTTCCCTGTATAATATCATCTAAATTAAAAAACATTATTTACAACTATAAGAAAAAATAATACATTACGTAATTTATAATGAAAATAAATTCTAAATCAAATATAAGATTTTTTTATCAATGTATAATTATTAATTATAATATTATAATAAACACGATTTAAGAATTTCTACATAACTTAATAAAATTCATAATTATCTTAAATTTTATTGCTGTATAAAGTAAGTTATTGTAATAATAAAAATTTAAAAATAAGTTATTTGTTAATCGTTGTAAAAATTATAAATATTATTTAAAATTATAATCTAGACTAAACATGAAACTCACATAATCTGTATGACAATAATAATTTATTACATAATATAGCAATTTCATATATTAAATTATGTGATGTTTTAATGCATTTATAACAATAAAAATTTCAATATAGCAATAACAATTTTAATATAATTATATTAAAGAAGTTAACAATTTTTACATAATCATATTCATTCAACAATATAACTTTAATGTGGTCATATTTACATAATTAAAATACTATAGTAGAGAGAGAGAGACGCTAATGTTATGGAAGACAATAGCACGAGTGATTTTGTTATGGGAGAAAGGGACAATTTGTCCCACATCCAGAAATTACAAAAGTTTAATCGTGTGTAAAAGGTTCATAATAGACAGCTATAGGGTGCGGGAAACCATAGTAGGGAATACGGATGACAGGTGGATGAACAGCTGGCTGGCGGGCATGGCCGAAGTTTGCCACGCGATGTGGCGAGGAAGTACGTTTATGGTCGATAGTTGTACCTTTAGTTTTATAAAAAAATTTGAGAGTGCCCTTTGTGAACTGGATCAGAAAAATGTGATGTCAAAACTAGTTTCCTAACAAAGAAAACCGGTCTCATGACGTTAGAATCGGTGACGGGTCTAGTTGATGACATCCTGCAACCGATCTACTATATTGACACAAACAAATCCCGTTTTTAAAAGAGATCCGGGACGGGATGGGCAATACCGGATCCGGATAGCCTGATTTCGGATCGGGTCACCAATGTTTAAAACACTTGTCTGAACCATCAATGACTTGGCTTTAAGAAACCAATATCCTTTCTGTATGAGGACTTAGGTGAAACTCATGCAGAAAGAGATTTGTCAAAATTTAGTTTTATTATTTTTTTTGTTTATTTTTCTTAAGGATAGGAATCGCTCGGGAATAAGTTAGGTGGGAGGATTTTTAGGCGTGAGTTTTAATAGAGGCCTGGGTTGTCACCCAAGATTGCCTATCTTTTGGTTTAGGAAATAGCTTATCTTTTAAGATAAGTAGAAATTATATTTTATTATCTTCTTTAGAAAGAGAAGTTAACATGAGATTTAGAGAAATAGAAACTTACGTAGGAGTTAGAGAAAGAGATAAGAGAGTTTATTTTTTGCGTTTTATTTATTACGTTCCAAGTGTATTTAAAGGAAGAAGTCCCTCACTGTAAAGAAGAAATTGGAATTAAGTAAAGTTGATCTTGTGAAAAGATCTTTTGGGGTGGACTCCTTGCAGACCCAGAGAGGGTATAATCTCTCATTCTTTATTATTATTATTATTTTAATTATTTCTTCCCTCCATCTTCCCTAACATTAGTTGGTATCAGAGCAAGTAAGATCCAACAATTGCAATACCACCAAAAGCTAATCCTGCAATAGATGATCGCCTGAGACAAGTTTTAGAAAATTTGACTAAAGTTATGGAGGATGTTCGAACCAAATTTCATGAAATGAATCAGCGGTTACAACGGTTGGAGACCAATGTTCATCGTGAAGAGGGTACTTGCAACCATGAAGATCTGACATCAGATTTCGTGGTAGAGATGAATTGAGACCCACGACTAACTAACTGTGCCGATCCTAAATGTGATGATCATATTGTGATGCAAGAACCACGATCTGAGGAGCATCCTCATAATCTTTGTATTCAACTTGATCTTCCCATATTTTACAATAAACTTGAAAAAGAAAAAGAAATCATAAGAGCATGAGGTCCCAGTGTTCTACTTAAATATGAGCAAAAAGTATTCTATGAATCAAATCAATTTATTAAAGAAAAAGTGTTGATGTGTATGGTGGGACTTCATCACCAACTTTAGAGAAGGCCTCTAAAGGATTTGAGTTCGATAAGATCGAAGTCGAGCTTCTCCCAACCCCGGGAGAATGGTACGGAAGGAGATTTGTCAAAATTTTAGTGTTATTATTTTTTTGCTTATTTTTCTTAAGAATAGGAATGCTCTGAGATAAGTTAGGTGGGAAGATTTCTGTGCGTGAGTATTAGTAGGGGCATGGGTTGTCACCCAGGAATGCCTATCTTTTGGTTTAAGAAATAGCTTATCTTTTACGATAACTAAAAATTACATTTTATTATCTTTTTAGAAAGAGAAGATCACATGAGATTTAGAGATATAGATAGAAATAGAAACTTACGTGGGAGTTAGAGAGAAAGAGATAAGAGAGAGTCTATTTTTTGCGGATTGTTTTATTTATCTATTTATTTCCTTCCAAGTGTATTTAAAGGGAAGAGTCCCTCACTGTAAAGAAGAGATTGGAATTGAGTAAAGTTGATCTTGTGAAAAGATCTTTTGGGGTAGACTCCTTTGCCGACCAAGAAAGAGAGTATAATCTCTCACCCTTTATTATCAGTTTTATTTTAATTATTTATTCCCTCCATCTTCCCTGCATCAGAAATATATCCGCAACTTGATTTTCAGAACCGATGATTCTCGCCACAACTTGATCTTCAGTCTTTTCTCCGATGAAGAGTTGATCAATTTCAATGTTCTTAGTCCTCCCATGATGGACTGGGATGAGAGAAATTAAAATGGTGCTACGATTATCACAATTATGTAACAACTGTGAGATGTTCTAAGCATGGGAGATCAAAAGATGCCGAATCCAAGTAACTTCAGCAGCTACTACTGCCATAGATCAGAATTCGACTTCCATGCTCATACTAGTGAGGTTCTTTGTTTTCTACTACTTGATGAACAAGATTTTGTCCCAAGAAAACACTATAACCAAATATGGAGCGACAGAATTCAGGATCTCCAGCCCAATCAGTTATAGTAATAAGCCACATTGGTGAGAGGATTGGAATAAGAATCTCCTCTACTATATAGTAGGTCATCACTAGTTGTTATTTTAATATAGCGAAGTGTTTCACCACTTCAAAATGAGTAAAGTACGAAGCATGCATAAATTAGGAGACCTGGTTCACCACAAAAGCAGTGTCTGATCAAGTGAATGGCAGGTATTGTAGTGCTCCACTGAGCTATTACCATGTATTAGACACAAGTTCACCTTCTTTTGCTCAAGTGTTTGATGAATCGGTTAATAGGTTCAAGGGTCATGATGACTTGCAACCTTCAAGCCTTTTGTGAAAGTAAATCCAAGGTGTACTCTTATGCTGGGAGAGAATGAGTATTTCATCCAGTTGAAAATAAAGACAAGGTGCAATACTGATGTAGAAAAATTGAAGGGAATAGTAAAATCAGCAAGAAACAAAACCAAACACAAACACAATTCAAAGAAACCTATGGTTTCTTCTCCACACTAGGGCTCCAAAAGCCTATGCTTTTCTCTCTTTTAATTTCTAAAAATCATGTGGAATGACCCCCTCAAGGCCCCACACACCTCTTATATATTATGATTTAATGTTCCAAGAACAAAAAGTTTTCAAACAAATAATCATTCACCCATATATCCTAACTTAAACTTAAATTATGAATAATACCTATGAACAGTACCAAGTACAAAAAGTTTTCAAACAAATAATACTTTTACCCATATATCCTAACTTAAACTTAAATTTTGTAATGGCAATTTTACCTTTACGAATAATACCTATAAACAGTACTCGTGAAAAGTACTTGTAAACAGTACTCATGAAGTAAATAAAAATAAATAAAAACCTTAGAAATAAACTTTAAAACTAAAACTATAGTATACATCTTTTAAAATTGAATAAAAATAAAAATTAAGAATAATTTTACCCTCCATTATTCTCCCTTGGTTGGATAAAACTCATCGTGAATTGTGCCAAGATGAATCAAGCGTCAAAACCACCTTCTTCAACCTTCTTCTTCTTTGTTGGCTCAAAGATTATTCATGGTAAAGATAATTCCTCAAGAAATGGACCTTGATATGCATATTGAGGAACATATGAAAATTTATCAGATTCGGCTATTCTTGAATTCCCATTAAAAATCATGTAAGCAACTTGAAACCCTATTTCTGGCCTTTAAAGGTGTTTTGGACATCTATTTCATTACTTTATGAAATTAGGGCCACAATTTGTAGCTTATGAGTTGGCTATATTTCATCTATGCTACTCTTATTTCAATACCCTAAATTTCTTGAATGCTTTACCTCTTTGATATTAATGACAACTTTAAATGCCATGATTTGGAATAGTCTTGTTGCCTTCTAGTCATATCCTTCACCCTCTCCGAAAATCTCATCATCATCATCCCGATCCTTGTCATAGATCAGATCTCCTAAGAAATTTTGTTGTTCATCTTAGTATATATTGAAGATTGGTAGTGAATCTCAATCTATGACTTGCTAATTTTCGATGTAATTTGTGTTAAAATCAAGAATCTCATCCTTCAAATAAAAAATCCTTGAGTGATATTCTCCACATCAAGGTCTTTTGTTACTATCCTCTTCACTCGACTCTCCACGAGAAGCACAAAAGTGAAAAGGCTTGTACTCCAAATCTGACATTTGTTGAGACATCTTCTACTGTGTTTGAGATCTAGTTACACCCTCGGATCTAATCGACAATTGAGATTAAGTTACACCCTCAGATTTTTTCCCAAAAGAGATTTACAAATCTGGTTAGACCCTCAGATTTGATCACACTTCTTTTCTTTTCAAAAGAACATCTTAGATCTCTTCTGAAAAAGGATTTACAGATCTGGTTATCCCTTCAAATTTGATCACAACTCTTTTCTACTCAAAAGAACATGAAAAACAGCACTGCCAATGCTTTCTTGATTAGGGTATAAAAACCCCAATCCATCTGTGATTTAAGTTTTCTATCAGACACAAGATCTATATCAAGAAACCAAAAGAGCTCACCTTGATCAACACAATCATTGCTAAAAAACAAAGAAGCTAAGCTTTCAAGGCATGATGTCGTCATCTAATCATACAGATGACATCAGCTTTAAATCATATCTCCACACACCTTTTCTTTGATATTTTAGCCTACTACGATACCAAGTTGAAAAAAAAATCTAATTAAAGGAGAAAAAAGGAGGAACAAATAAAAGTAGGAGATTAGAGAGTAGTAAAAGAGGGAAAGAGAAAGAGGAGAAGAGCAAGAAAGGCATGAGGAAGAGCGAGACAAGAGAAGAGAGAGTGACATGATGGTATGAAATGACCAGCATGCACCTCCTTTTATATTAATACAAGTAACCAATTACAATACTGCCCATGGCACAATGAAATAGGACACGTCCTAAGTAAAAATAAAAGACATTTATACCCCTCAACTGTAACAATAATTAATTATTTCCAACATGTTGTATCCTCAAATGTCACAGAACTTAGTCGATTTCTATGAATGTCAGTTCGACAAAAATCCTGAACTTCCCTTTTCTTTAAGCAATAAAAGAGCTTCACCATTTGAGTTAATTCATTCTGATGTGTGGGGTCCTGTACCTGTTTGTTGTTCTTCTTATTCTTGTTATTATGTTACATTCGTTGATAATTACTCATTTTATACATGGGTGTTTTTTTTTTCCAAAAACAAAATCTGATGTATTCAGGGTGTTCATGAAGTTAAAGTCATTTGTTGAAAAACATTACCGAAAACCTTTTTTTTTTTTTTTTCTGAAGTGATGGAGGGGAAGAATTCTCGTCTCATGCTTTCAAAAACTACTTAAGGAATGATGGGATAGAACAACAGATCTCTTGTCCACATACTCCAGCCCAAGACAAAGTTGCTAAGAAAAAGAAGGATAAGCATTGTCTCTTATCTTTTCTAGTGGTGTACCCAAGTACTTATAGACCGAGGTATTTCAATAGCCATATACCTTATTAATAGGATGCCACCAAGTGCTCTTAATGGGATCAAGCCCCTGTAAAATAGATTGTTCTATGTCAAAGACCATTAGATGCTATGCATATGTGCAATAGACAACCACCAAAGAAATAAGCTCTCCCCTAAGGCTAAAGTGTGCACATTTGTTGGTTATGCTGATGAGTATAAAGGATATGGATGTTACAATACTAGATTGAAAAGGATATTGGTTTCCAGGCATGTTTTCTATGAAAGGCGCTTACAGTATCCTCTAAAGGAAATGTTTACAAGTGATGCACGTTTTAAAGGAAATAAAATTCAGGATGACACAGCTCATCACCAGCCTATGGTAGATGGAAAATTAAAAAATTCTATGGGAAAACAGCAAAGACAGAAGAGAAACGATGCGGAACATATTGTAGATGATGCTGAAATCAAAAGGGTTGATGGAGACATGACTGACCAAAATCAAGAAATTAGCGGCCAGATTGAAGAAAGCATCCATGAAGAGGCACCGTATGACCCAGGAGAAGATATTCCACCCTTCTTAGATACCAATGAAGAAGTGCAAAACAAACAAATCAGACAAGACATAATTTATATCAAAGAAGGTCAAAGATTGGACAACAGCCTCTTAATTTACAGCCAACTTCACAAGATTTCCAACAGCCTCAAGATAGAGAGAACACGAGAATGAGCAGCAAGATGAAGTCAGTTTGAGAAGATCAGCAAGAGTGAAATATCCTATTGATAGATGGGTCAATATGAATGTTTCTCACATAATTCTCAGGTATACATATGTGAAACAATCAAGATAAAAGAACTTAGAAATTTCTTTGTAGCCAGAAGAGGTGAGAGGTGGACTTGAGCAATGGCGGAAGAAATACAAGCCATGCATTCACCGAGAGACAAGAATGTGGTGAGTCGTCAATGGGTGTACAAAGTAAAATATAAACCTGATGGGAGCATTCAAAGGTTTAAGGCAAGACTTGTGGCAAGAGGATTTAACCAACGACGTGGCTTAGACTACTAGGAAACTTTTAGTCCAATTATTAAATTTGTTACGGTAATGGTTGTTATATCCCATCCTCTCATGGACGATTGACCATTTTCTCAATTGGATGTTAAAAAATACTTTCTTAAATAGAGAATTAAAGGAGGAAGTGTATATGGAACAACCATGTGGCTCAATAAAGCAAACCCAGTTGAATATGTTTGTAAATTAAAGAGATCTATGTATGGACTAAAGCAAATATCCAGAACGTGGTTCCATAATTTTTATGATGCAATAAAGGGGAGAGATTTTTTTTTATTAGCCAATGATAATTCTCTATTCCTTCTGAAAGGTAAGAAAGGCCATGTTATTATCTTGTTATATGTGGATATCATTATTGTTATAGAAAACAATATGAGAAGGATAAATAAAGGAGTTCCTCAATGAAAGGTTTCAAATGAAGGACCTAGAACTAAGGTATTCCCTTGGAATTGAAGCGGATCGTTCTTCTAGTGAGAGTCACCTTTCACAGTAAAAATATGCTTTAGATATGCTAGAAAAGGCCAATATGTTGAATTGTAAACCTTGTTGCACTCCAGTAGCCTTAAACAGAACATTATATGCCGATCAAGGAGACCCATTGTTAGAGCAAGAAAATACAAAAGTATGGCAGGGGTGACTAACATTTCCATATGTTGTTAATAAGATATGTCAGTACATGCATGCGCCAACCACTACACACAAGGAGGCATTGGAAAGGATTATGAAATATGTGAAAGGTTCCATTGCCAATAGTTTGTTATATAAGAAAAAAAAACAAGTGAGTCTGGATTTGGGGTTTGTAATTGGATATTCAGATGCAGATTGGGCCCTAGATCCTGATTCTAGAAAATCAGTTTCAGGTTATTGTGTTTCTCTGGGAGAATGTAATATCTTGGAAGAGCAGAAAGCAGAGAACGATTGCCAGATCAAGCATTGATGCAAAATACAGGGTTCTTGCTGGAATGGCAGCAGAGATTTTATGGATTGGTAGTCTCATATCTTGGTTGGGTTATAAAAAGATGGTCGATCGTCCATCTATTGCAATAATAAAAGTGCCTAAGCACTTGCTGCAAACCCAAGATTTCATAATACAACAAACATATTGAGATAAATTATCATTTTATTAGAGAAAAGATAGAGCCTAAAGAGGTTGAAGCAAAATTCATGGGTAAATAAAATCAAATCGCAGGTATATATACTTGTGAAGCAAGTTGTACGTGTTTAACACAATGTACAACTTGAGGGGGAGTGTTAGAAGTCTTGTTTTATGTATAATCTTCTTGTTTTTGCTTGTATTTGTACAAGGGAATTTTCGTAAAGTTGTTGCCCTAATGTAACACCATTCATTTAATATAACAACTCGTTATCTTGGGCATGCCACAACAGCCCAGTTTCGTTCATGCCAAAGCCCAACATGCCTCTTTTGTCTTCTCTCCCTTGTCTTCCTCTTCTATGTTCCAGGTGCAAGATCTTGTCAGCATAAGTAAATTAACAAGGGTTGTGGTGATTCAAGAAACAAGGGCTTGGCCCAAAGCATTTCATGTAGGGAATGCGGGATTCTGAGTGGAAATCAGTTTTCAATTCCCTTTGTCATTTGTTTCTTCATTGTGAAATTCTAGAGGCATCAACTCGTTCCATCAAGATGACCCATCAGTTTGACTACGAATGAAGTGAGATATTTAATGTTTCCGCATAAGAAAGTTTGTAGAGTCCAGTTAGATGATATAGAGAAGAAAGGAGGAACAATAAGAAGATCTAGCCATGATGTAACTTGTTGAGGATACTCTAGGGCTTTTATTCTTTCTTTTCCTTTTTTCAAAATGGATGGTAAAGAGATGTAGGAGAAAAGTAGGGAACAGGTAAAAAAGAAATTTGAGGAAAGAAACGGTATTGAAAAGAGCGAGAGAGAGAATTTTTTTTTTTTTTTTTTGAGTTCAAGTGCGAGAGATACAACAGGTTTGGAGTGAAAATGGATTGGAGAAGATTTGTCACCTTTCGGCACGAAATCAAAAGAACAAAACACCGTTTCTTTACAAAGACAAAGTGTAGGCCCTTTCTCTACTTCACTATTAGATCCAATGTATAGAGACAAAGGATAGGCCCTTTCTCTACAAGAAGAGTTCAATATGGACGAAAGTGAGAGATTTTTAAGGATAGAAAGATATTCTTAAGCTAATAAATTTCTGAAATCAGATTTAAGCTCAAGTGGGAGAAAAGGAATTTTTGGCGATAGAAAGGGAGATTTATAGAGATTTTTTAGGGGTAAAATTACGTTGCTGGTTTCTGAAATCAGATTTGATTCCAAATGGGAGAAAATAGATTCTTATAGATAGAAATTATTTCTTTTATTAAAGTTTGAGAGAAAGAGAAGGGATTGAATAGAAAACTAGGGAGGAAAGAAATAGAAAAAGTAGGGTTTGAAGAGAGAGAGAGAGATACCGATTATGAGAGAAGAGATATAGATGTACTTAGGATAGATGAACTTAGGATTTGTAAAGTCCCTGATCTCATCTGAGGTCCTTGAATCTGACTTGAATGGTAAGTTAATAAGAAAGTAGAAGAAATGAAAGGAAGGGACGAGATTTTACATTGTGCAAGAAGAAAGGTAGAAGGAAGAAGAGGGACAACAGATTAAGGTTTGAAGAAAAAGAGTTTAAAAGATGAGTACCATGACTAGAAATACTGATATTAAACTTAGATCCTCTTGTTGTGCTTAATGAATCTCACATGGTGAAGTCAATCAACATGCAAGATGACAAAATGCAAGTAGAAAGTGATGGAGAAAGATCGACAGTCCAGGTGGAGCTAGAAGAGTCTGAAATACCAAAAAAGAAAGAATCATCCGGCTACACACCAGAACAGCAGCAACCACATGGTGAACCCTATAATCTGGCCAAAGGCAGGAAAAACATGTTCACAAAGCCCTTGCGAGATACGGCTCTGAGGACATGGTAGTTTTTGCTCTAACAGTTAGTACTGGGGAAATCGATTCTTTCAAAGATGCTCCAAATGATGTACAAAATGATAAATGGATGACAACCATAATGGAGGAGATAGAGTCTCTGAAAAAGAACAAGACTTGGGAGCTTGTCAAGAGGCCCAAAGGAACGAAAGAGATTGGGTGCAAGTAGATCTTTCGGAAAAAAAGTGACAGCAACAGAAAGGGAATGTGAGAGATTCAAGGCTAGGCTTGTAGCAAAGGGCTACGCTCAGAAGGAGGGAGTGAACTACAATGAAATATTATCTCCGGTTGTCAAGCACACTTCAATAAGGTTATTACTTGCTTTAGTAGCCATATTTGATTTGGAACTAGAACAGCTTGATGTGAAGACAACGTTTTTACATGGTGATCTAGAGAAACAAATCTTTATAGAGCAACCTGAAGGCTTCAAGGTGCATGGAAAGGAAGATCAAGTTTGCTTGCTCAAGAGATCACTTTATGGTCTTAAGCAATCTCCCAGGCAGTGGTACAAGCGCTTTGACTCTTTCATGGTGTAGATTGGCTATTCAAGAAGAAAACTCTGGGTAACTCAGAAAAGGTATGTTGAAAAGGTGCTGGAGCGTTTCAACATGGAAAATGCCAAGTTAGTTAGCACTCCATTGGCGAGTCATTTCAAGTTATCTAAATGGTAGTGTCCCACTACGAATGAGAGCAGATGTCTCTGGTGCCTTATGCTAGCACAGTCGGAAGCCTCATGTATGCTATGATTTGTAGCAGGCCGGATTTATCTCATGCTGTCAGTGTTGTTAGTCTATACATGAGTAATTCTGGCAGGAAGCATTGAATGCAATCAAGTGGATTTTCAGATATTTGAGCGAGATGTCAGATCTCGGAATTATGTTCAGCAGGAAGAGAAGCTCTACAGAACTGGTGGGATATGTCGATTCCGACTATGCCGGTGATTTAGACAAACGAAGGTCTACTACAGGGTATGTATTCACACTAGCGGGTGGACCTATTTCATGAAAGGCAATGCTTCAACCTATGATTGCCTTGTCTACGACAGAGGCAGAGTACATGGCAGCAGTTGAGGCTGCAAATGAGGCGATCTAGTCGATTGGTTTGGCTCGTGAGTTGGGGGTGGAGCAAGAAGGTACTGTGCTTCATTGTGATAGTCAGAGTGCCATAAATCTTGTAAAGAATCAAGTGTTTCATATAAAGACAAAACACATTGATGTGAGATATCACAATACCAGGGAGCTTGTGTCAAAAGGAATCATTCGCTGGAAGAAAATTCATACGAATGACAACCCTGCAGATATACTTACAAAGCAAGTCACTATGAAGAAGTTCAAGCTTTATTTGAACTTGCTTAATGTCACTCATTGTTGAGAGTGAGGGGAAGCACCCCATGGCAGGTGGACGTGTAGTCATGTACCTTTATGGAGGTATGGGGACGAAGACATCTTCAGAGTGGCTCGACAGAATTCAAAGCAAGGTGAAGATTATTGAGGATTGATGTCTTGTATTCTGAGAAAATAGATTTGCTAAGATGGAGTTAAAAGGATGACTTTAGAGGGTTGTTAAAAGCCCGAAGGGCTTGAGGCCAGGAGGAGTGTCTGGCCAGGTAGACTTGATTGACTCGGCGACTGTGGGGGTTCGGCGGAAAATTTCGGATATCCATACATGGAGATTCGATATATCTGGGATTCGATATATATCTGTACATGAGGTATTTCAGTAATTTGTACCATCTATCTGGTACTCAATATATATTGTTGCAATGGGGTTTTTTTTTTGGATTAAGGGAAAAATACAGATCTCTTTGTAATCAGAGAGAATAGAGAGGCTTGAGGAAGAGAGCTATTGTAACCCTATTCTCCATTGCCAGTAAAGAAGCTCTCATCTCCATGGACGTAAGCACATTGCCGAACCACGTATATCTTTGCGTTGTGGTTGGTTGTCTCTTTCTTCTGTGTTTGTTTCCTCTTTCTTGTTTTACGCAGATCTCTTTGTAATCAGAGAGAACAGAGAGGCATGAGGAGGAGAGTTATTGTAACCCTATTCTCCATTGCCAGTAAAGAAACTTTCATCTCCTATTGACGTAGGCACGTTGCCGAACCACGTATATCTTTGCGTTGTGGTTGGTTGTCTCTTTCTTTTGTGTTTGTTTCTTCTTTCTTGTTTCCGTGGATTGCTTTTAGGGTTTTCTACACCTCTTGCTTTGGTACCATGTGAAACTATACCAAAAGAGGAGAAGAAGATGAAGAAAAGGAACAACCGCATGGAAGAGGAGGTTGGGCCCTTGTGCTCAATTGATATGGAGATCCATATATATAAATATATATGTGTTGGGGTTAAGCGCAATCTCTTATACCCTTATATACATCATAGTTACTCATGACTCTAATTGTTTGGATGTGCTTTACTTTGGTGCTTCCACTTCCAAATTTAGCTTCTTTTTATTTTATTTTTTTTTCTTTTGATAGTCTTTCTATGATTGATCACTACGAGTTGATCGACAACTAGGACTCTTAAGGCATAGGGGCCTTTATATGATGAGTCTTAGGTTCACCATACCCCATTATTATATTCGGGGTATGCCTTGCAAATATATTCCAGAAATCATATCCATTGGTCGTGTATAGTAACACATTGTCTTCCTAGATATATAGGCTTGGCATCCGCTTAATGCTCATCTTTTGTATCACATCTTCAGGTTCTCGAGCTGATTTTCCTAGGTGCTTTTAGTCTTGTATTATGACTAAAAACACACCTAACAACCTCCTTGACCACTATGACAACTGGGGTATGGCGAGATCAGTCCCCCTGAGCACTATGTAGGCTGGGGGTTTAATGAGATTGACCTCCATGAGTACTGTGATGGGCAGAGGTTCGGCTAGATTCTTTTCAAAACAGGACCTAGCCAAATAGGGAAAGCACCACCACCATATCCCCTAGAGGCATCACTGTCCAGTGGAATCATATATGGTGATGGAGAGAGAACAGGATCCACCGGTGGGGTTAAGTGATTTATGTCGTTATTTTATGGTGGGTCCCAGTCCCCATTGCCATCCATCATTACATGGACAGTCATGGCCGTAAAGACTAATTTTTCCATGGTCCATAGAGTTATAGCATACTCTCCCAACCAATTTTCCAGACGGTACGACAAGAAATTGGACACCTTTGTTTCAGACACAGTTGTCCATGTGGAGACTGTTCATTGACAACCTAATCCCGAATAGAAACTCCAATGGATCTTGTGGAATACGATGTCATAAATCAATCTATATTTGTTGAAGACCTTCCATGCAATTTATGTCCCACTCTTAAATATTTCATCAATGTGAATAAGCAAATCTTTTGACAAATGAAATTAGTTTATACATGAAAAACTATGGCCATGACCTCTCCTTATCAGTAGGTTGATATACCCCTTGAATCTGAAGTAATTGTACACTTAGATGGACATCATACCTCTGGATGCCATTGGAAGCCAAATATTGGATATCTGTAAGCTTGAGTAGTCGAGACATAGACCTAATAAAGCAACTTATAGCATCAGTATATAAGATTCTTTACACTATTCAGTATTATACTTCAATGACATCAAAAACATTTTCTTCTTCATGGAGGCTTATTCACGTAATAATCACATGCAAGAAATGCAGCACATGAGATGCTTTAGGATTTTTCCAATACCTTTCCATTTTTATCTGCACATGTTGTCAATATCTTGAAGAAATTCGAGAGTGCATGGTTTGATTCAAATGTTTCAGGTGATACACCGAACTGTCATAGAAGTTGAATAGAGTTAGCTGGATAGAAGTGCAATTGTTCAAGTTGAATAGCGCCACAAGCATGTGCAGTGAAAACAATGATATTATAACTCTATCAGAAACTTAAAGAAGCCTAACATTAGTACCATCTAGGAGATTCTAACGTCACTTGGACACGCTTGGGAACCTCGTAATTGTTCAACTCTCCTGCTCTCAAACATAGACACGTATGGATATTCCTATGGGAAAATCATATCCTTAGCTTCTCCAATTCTCATTTCCACAATGGTCGTCAGTGGTTTATGGTTATTTAAGTGTAAGTTTAATTGGTGTTATCAGAGCCGATCCAAGACATGGAACATGAAAAGTGTCCAGTACAGTTTTTACAGAAACAAGAGAAATATAAAACATAGAAATCAAATAAACAATTAAAAAATGCTTAAATAGAAAACTATACACTTGGAATTATTAGATATTAGAGAGAAAAGAAATCAAGAGAGAGAGAGAAAAAGAGAGAGAAACTGCTTGGGATAGGAGTTCAATTAGTCCCACATCGTTCATTTTAAGTTATTTTAGGTTCTTTGTCTTCTATAAAAGTGAAACCTAATCATTTACGAAAAGTCACCTATCACTGTTTAGAAGTACTTGTATGCTTTAGTTTGTTTGACTACTAATATAGTCTAACATGCTTCTCAAAAGGGAATAACAGATCCAAAAGTGCAAACTACATTACAGAAAAAATAGAGTATGATAGCAGAGCAGTAAATTTCAAAGTAGAATGCATTTTCAGTCAACCGCTCGCTGATGACTAAAGAGAAAAAATCACAATAATGCACAACTGAGCACTTATAGGGAATAATGAGTAACAAAATAAATCAAGGGCAAATTTCAGTAATAATCTATAAATAACGGAATTTCCAATACTATTAGTAAGCTCCGCAAGATATCATGATTTCCAGCACACAGAACGTACTCGATGACTTTGCATAATAAGGCATTCTGTGCTCACTTTTTTAAGTAATTCTGAAGAAAACCTGTGCAATCAAAAAGAGATTTTATGTATTCTGGTAGAGAAAAGCCATAAGAAAACAAATTTCATTATAACTGAGAATGACTTCCAGAATAAATGAACAAAAAGAATACATAATTGATTAAAAATGAAAAAATTAAGATGTTCAGCAGTTGAGGTCCATCACATTGCCACTGCATCTACAAGCCTTTCAGATTCAAACAACACATAAGCGCAATAAGGAAATTTGGGGCCTCTGGCTATTAAGGAAACCCGGCATTGTTATTGTATCTACAAGCCAAAACCAAACAGAAGAGCCTGTGAACATAAGACCTAGACTGTAAGACTATTCAATTGGAATTAATCAAGTGATGGGGAGTTTGCAATTCCTATTCTTCGGTAGGGCAAGAGTGCCATAAATAAAACTAAGATCCAATTTATCGTTCATCTTAGATTGGAGAGTGCAATTGAAGTAAATATGTTGAATCAATTATTGATTCCGGTATGTACAATATAGAACACAAGGCACTCATAAGTCAGCACATAGGAAATATCAAACTTTCTCTTATACATGCATATGAACAAATAGTGAACTAAAATTAAGTGGAAATTCACGAGAAACAAGTTTAGATTGTGCATTATAGTGTCTATATCCATGTCAATTCCATCTTGGGGACCGATTCTCAAAATGGAGAATCAGTCTGCTTCACTAAACTAGACCAGATTTCTGAGAGGTTGGTTCAACCGACAGATACGGCCCTTGAAACACTAGGTAAAACTAACTGTATACCCTACGCCTGGTGTGGTTTGTGGGCTTTAAAGGCTTGAGATCATGTAAAAGACATTTATAGTGGATTATACACTTCAGTGGAAGTGTGTATTGTTTGATTGACCAAGGGTTAGGCGGTCTATGGCCCTAATCATGTCCAAAACCCTTACCCTGAGCATGTGGCATTGAAAAGAGTTTACAGAGGGTCATCTCTCGTTGAGGTCGAAGAGATACCCAGGATAGTTTGTAGGTCAAGAGAGTTGTGTGGTCTCCTGTGTGCGGAAGTAGGCCTATAAGAGCAAGGGCTAAATCTTCAACAAACTTCCACATGACATGTACATATGACAGTCGTATTACCAGGAAACAATCCTAAAATGGGCTACGTGTACATGTGCAAAGAGATAGACCCCCTGCATTATAGTGATAAGTGTTTGACTTGCTCTTAAAGGGATGACTATAATCTGCATTCCAAGAATGTGGTTCTGATGTTTGTTGGCCAGCTTTGATGAGCCAATCATGAACCCCTGCATGAGACTATGGGTCATGAGTTTTGTTGGGTTGGTTTAAGAAAATTGTGGATCGCAGCCACTGAATCGGGTGGAGTACCCTTATAGTCACTTGGTTTTGACCCATTAATACCAATGTAGTTTAAGATATTTTATTTTTGGTATCAAATTTGGTTATGCAGATTTTAGAATTTTTTTAGAATTTTTTATATTATTTCTTCTGTAATTTCCTTGAAAACGGGTATTATCGAAATTATATGAGTATGAAGGGCACATGGAGCCCTTGGATCCAACCCCACATATGTGCCACACACCCCACGGTGGGGCGTGGGGCCCGAATGGGCTACCCATAAGGTGGCACACCCCACATCTTTATTCTTTTAGTTCTTGTTTTAATTAAATTGTTTTTTAGTATGGTTAGCTCGATATGCTTTTAAAAAAATAAAAGGGAAGATTATATGGGCCTATTTTTGTGGAAGTTAGTTGACCAAAAGATATTATTTTGACTTCTGACAATTAGAGATAAATTAAGAAGCTCTAGAAGGTTTTTGAATTTGTTACTCCCAATTAAACTAGAAGTGGATATGGGTCAAATATTAAAAAGATAAAATTCCTAATGTGCCTCCCAAAATCATGATGGCTGATATGTAGAATGGATGACTCTAATTTCTTCTCTTGCCTAATTTCCTAATTTACTATTGGTCAAAGTGAATCATTGGATAGGTATACTTAGGGGGGTCTTGAGGCCTCTATTGGGAGTTGTACTCCCTCTCATTACATATAATTTTGGAGCCACTCTCTCTCCTCCACACCCTAATACGCTTCTTCCTCTCTCTCTCATCTCTATGCTGCCCATCTCTCTCCTCCCTCTCAACATTAGTGGCACACAACCCAGAGACAAATTAAATGGGGTGGCACGTTTAACCCAAATTAGGGTTTCGTGGAGAAAGGACTAGTCTAACCCCAGTAAAAGGCAGGTGCCTTTTTTTTTTTAGGTCAGCTTGATTTATTTTAGGACAAACTTCAAGAGTTCAAACCCTCTCTCATGCTAAGTAGGATGTGCCTAAGGTTCATTTCAAAGGTTTAAGCTTCCATGAGTTGAACACTATCGAGTAATCAAGTAGATGGCTAGTTAATGGACTCCAAAAAGAACCTATATGACCCTTTAATCATGGACACTCTATAGAGAACTTTTATGGCCGTTTTCTATAGACATCCACTCCATCCAACCTACAAGCTTACTGTTTGACTTTGGTAAAAAAAAGAACCACTGAAAATCTCAGTGTCTTCATAGCATGTTTTCCTTTACCAAAGGGCATAAAACAGTTCTTCAATAAAGAAAATAGACATTTTGTGAACTTGTTCTAGCTTCACAAGAAAGTCACAATTCTGGCTGAAAGGAACACTTCAAGCAGTGTCCCCCCTTTCAAATTACATGTTATAAATGAACACAGGTACGGAACACAAATAAATCTACATAAAGATAATCATACACGAATGTACATATGGATCTCCATAAATGAGTGCATGAGAAGATAGACAAAAACATATAATGTCAATAAGCGTCCATATTTTCCTGTGAACCAGAGGAAGAATTAGAGATAAAACAGGTCAAGGTGAACTTTCAAGATTAATATGACGATAATCAAAACCTATTTATATGAATTATCTGCCTCTCTAGAAGAACTTACCTCCGAAAGACTGTTCATCAAAAAAGACAAAACTTACCTCCGAAAGACTGTATTATTTAGCTCAATATTTTGTTTAAATTGAAGAGTAGATGGTAGATCCAATGCACTATATCTTTCAAAAATACTTCTGTCCTAAAACCACAATGCACAAATGAAACCCAAGATAGATTAGAAACAAGTTTTACATTATGTGAACAACCATTCAAATGTATGAACTTATATGAAGAAGTATTTGGTTTGAAGTAAGGAGAAAGTTTATATAAGGTTGCAATCTTAAAATGTAGAATTAAGGTGTACCTCAAAAGTCCATCATAAAAGGTTGTTTTGATGTTGGAAAACCCTCTAATTGATCATCTCGACATCTAGATGTATGAATATGAAAAGAAAAGAAGATTTCAAGTCCGAGAAATAGTGTATCTTGCAACACATTATCTGGACATCCATTTTCAAGATTTTTATGTGTTTATAGATCTACTTATTTGAACAATTTTTAGAGTTTAAAGTTTTATAATTAAATATGAAAATAGACTCTCAAGCCATCCTAAGATTATTTATACCAAAATTACATTTATGATAAAATTTAGAGGTGCTCCTTAATGGATTGTTTAAGTTTGCAACCTTATTGAAAACACACCCTTGAAGTAATCTTCATTATACATAAAAAGCTACAAGCTTATGAAGATAACATTTACATGAACACTAGGGGCCCCAATAGATATAGAATGAAATAATAATTTTGATTCATCAATAAAGAAGAGTAACTCCTACGAAAGCAATCAAGTTGCATTGGTAAGATCTGGCCACCCTTATTGGACAAAGGGCAATGGTTTACCATTTTTACAGAAAGTAAGTGTGACCGAATCAAATTCATTGTATCTCTACATTTATTAGATCATTGGCTCATAATTAATTATTTATTTATTTAGCAAGACAGAAACATCAATTTTACCTGGCTGACAATTATGCTTATTAACTCAAAGTTTAAGCAAATTGCTACCAAAGGAAAGTGATCACCAGCATCATTTCTCTCCAACACATGCTGCATAAGCACAAAAGCTCTTCATTTAGAGGGGGATATGCATGCTAACTAGAAAATATACGATTAAGATAGTTCTACAACAAGCAAGAGACAAATTATACTTGGAGGTCAGGAATACTAGAGGAAGCATAATGAAGGGGGCATCAAGCAATGTTCATGAAAAGGTCAATGTTTCTTACGCCAATGGGAACAGTCTTATACACGCACAATCTTTCTTGTTTTTATGATGCAATCCCTTTAGTTTAATCTCAAATAAACTTGGACTATCCTTTCTAATTCACCATTGTTGTTGTCAAGAAAATAAAAATAAAAAATAAATTAAAGATAGAACCAAAACATAAATGACACATATTATAACCAGAAACAAAGTTTGTACGAATGTCTAAAATTTGTACATCATGTCATATAAGGTATGAAAAGAAAATTTACCATTTATTCATCACTTTCTTGCCCAATAACAGATTAAACATTGTCTACTTTTGTAGCACTTTTTACATACAGCACAAGTGAAATTGAGTGATATTTTTAACAGATCTACAGACTAAGTTAGCAGCCCCCACGAAACATTTACAAATACCAAGGAAAAATATAATGCATGGGGCATGTGGCTTGTAATAATGTGAGCACAAAATACATGTGACTATAATTAATGTTTAAAAACTCGACCGAGTTACTTGGCCTCAGCAAGTTGCTGAGGTGAGTTCACTCATACAAACCCGAGTACATGGGAACATGTCCTTGGGCAAGTACTGTATGAAACAGGGCAAGTAGTTTACAGACTCACTCAAGCACTGTAGATGAAAAAACTCAAGAATCGAGATTCCTATGTTTTGGGAATTGGGATCCCAATAGATTAAAAGCGGGCAAGTAATTATCAAAGAACAAGTTCCATATGGGGCAAAGGTTCGAGGTCCTAGTGTATTTTAACCATGAATCCCTTAGTAGTAGAATCGATATATTGAGCAATGCATAGCCAGGGTTCCCTTAGTATTGGATTCAAGATCCTCGACTACCCTAAATAAGGGTTCCCCTGTTGGAATTGGTGTATTGAATGCCCTCAATTACAGTTCCCCACAAGAATTGGAATCCAGGTCATCGAGTGCCCTTAATTGGAGTTCTGTAAGTACAAGAGTTGAGGTTTACTGGAGTTTCTACATCAAATAAAGAAAGTAAAATTATTTTATTTATTAATAATTAATTTAAAAATGAGAAATTCATTTTGAGTTCTACACATTAACAATGACCACAAGTAGAGCTTCTAGACATTCATCCTAATGTTAAGTAGAGTTTCTAGAAACTCATCCTTGTTGAATAAAAAAATTACAATTTACATATTAATGTTTTAAATAATGTCTGAAAGATTCCAAGCATTCCATTATATTTTTGCAACCATTCTACAACAAGGGAATAATAAAGTTTATCTTGAACCCAAAACTTGTTAAAGCAGGTTAGCATGGTCCACTAGGAAATTCATGTTTGGATTCCAAATATTATTTTGGATCAGTATTACTGAAAATTGGAAGCAAGATTCCAAGTCGAAGGAATCACGGTTTAGTGCACCTATGAACCATGGGATTCGATATTGTGGAATCTGGACTCCAAACAACTCAGTTGGAGATTCCTAAATTTAAAGAACCTGATTCTATGAAGATTCGTTTGTCAAAGGGCCAAAACGAGATTCCAAACCGGATTCATCACCCGAGGTGAAAGATTCCTATAACTATGGTATTATCAATTGTTATTGTATTATTGGCAGTATTCATGCGTTTTGTTGCAGTTTTTGTTGCATTTTAGCAAAAACAAATATTGGTTATACCTTTTCTCAATTTCCTTGTACTCAACGATACATTTTAATCATTAGAGTGTTACAAATTTTAGTTTTGGCGTTTTATATAATGTTATAACATTGATAATATCGGTTTCATATAATTATATATGCATTTAGCTCGCTTTCTTTATGTTGGAAGTAAAAATTTTATCTCAAAATAACAAGCATTTCAAAGCCATCGATTTTTTTTATGCATACTCAATGGTTTGTTAAAACTCAATTTCGGGAATTACATTTTTTTTTCTATTGCTGTTGCATCTAGGACCTATTATTCGCATTTAAGAATTCTTCTTCGAGTAAAAGGAACTAATTTTTGGCTAATGTGATCTTTGTTCTGTAATATGGACTATTTGTACTGCATCTAGGATCTGTTTTTGGGTAGAAGAAACCAAGTTTTTTAATAATATGAATTACCTCTTTTTATGTTATTCTATATTGCTTCTTAACTAATATATTTTGCTAGTAGGAAATAATTTATTATAGTCGGATATATCCTTTACAAAATCATAGAACTACTTTGCTTTGCACTTAGGGACTATTTTGGTACTATTGTTTTATTAGGAAGAACTTTGCCCTAATAGAAATATATTTGCTATAATAATTAAATGGGTGAGTTGTTTAATCATTTATGCAACTTGCTTCTATGGGTTTAGAAGATGATGGGAAAAGATCCAGCATGGGAGTAGGAGGAGAAATTGACTAAGAAGGGGAAGGGATGGGTGAGGTATAATTTTAGTGAGAGGGATATGACAAGTAGAATTAACCACCAAAACCATCATCACACAAAAATCAGGAGTGATGTCCAGACATGTAGGAAGGGGCAAACGGCATTTAAAGAGCATATTCAGAAATCATTAGAGATAGCAAAGGAGAGAAGGTCCAAAGGCTGAGGGTGATTGAGTGAATACTATGCACTTAATAGAGAGGATGAGGATGTGGAGTTTTTGGCCCAAATGGAGCAGGCAAGGAGGGCCAATCTAGCAGAAATGTATGAACCACATAATAGACAGATGCAGATTGATGATATGTATGCTAAATGAGCGGGAGTCTCTATTTAAAGTTATGGTTCTTTCTGTTGTACCCTAAGAACTTATTTGTCTTTTCCCTTAAGGCCATTATTCTAGGATTGTAAAATTAATACTATACATAATGGAAGAGGGACATGTGAGTGTTAGAAACCCAACGCAATGTGAGACTCTCTTTTTCTCTGCCTTAACCTCTTTTTTCCTCTCAGGATATTCTTCTCCCTCATTCTCTTTCTCCTCTTTTTCTCCTTGATTGCTACTATACATTTTGATTTGGTATCAGAGCAAGAAGACTTCAACATTTTTTTTGAAACCCTAATGATGTGATCTGACAATGTACAAGCAGAAGCCCTAAACCTGAAAAATAGGTATGGAATGTAAAACTGTGATTCCACAGTTGCTTTCTAATCTTATTCAAGTTCTTGATAATGGGTTAAAAACCTAGATCTAGTTGGGATGATTCGATCATGTTTAAGTTCATTATCCCTTAAATGTGTGGCAACCCTTGTCTTTGAATTGTGAGACTCATTCATTATCGAGATCTCATGTATGGAAGGTCTTGGATGTGGAAGGGAATTTGAATGGCTGCTTATGTTGATCAACATGTTTTCTTGGTGTGTACGACTTGTTTCGTCGTCGACATGTCCAGCATTAGTTATTTAAAGCTCTCTTCTATCAGCTCTAGTACTCCACGGGGAGCCTCCCATACAGGCATCTATGAGGATAACCCCATACTGCAGATTACGACTATCAAACTTGATGGGACAAATGATTTAAAGTGGTCACAGCCTACTAAAATATTCATTGGTGGAAGGGGGAAATTCGGGTACATCAATGACAAGATTATTGAACAAAAACAAATCCCTAACATGAGAAGTGGGAAACTGAGAACCTGATCATAATGTCTTAGTTATTACACTCCATGCAACCATCAATTAGTAAGGGCTTCTTGTTCCTTCGGACTGTGTGAGAGTTTGGGTCTCAGTATACAAAACTTACTCCTCAAGCAAAATTGTGGCTCAAGTGTACCAACTGAGAGAGGAAATTTCTTGCCTTCGAGAAGGGGAGATTCTCTTACTACATATTTCTCCTTATTATATAGCATGTAGGAGAAGTTGGCCCACTATTAATTGTTTAAACCAGCTTGTAAGGAAGAGGGGAGAAATACAAGCAGCTTCCAGAACAAAATCATATGTTTTAGTCCTTATAAGGATTGCACCCTAACTTTTAGTTAGCTTGGGTTCAAATACTCAATTGGGATGCTCTTTCATCGCTCAACCAAGCATATTCCTTTGTATGAAGTGAGGAGAGTAGACAAAGTGCCATGCATCCGGCTCAAGTAATTGATCGTTCTACCCTTGCCTCAACCTCATTAACTCCTAAGAACAATAAGGGCATGGGCCTCAAAAATTTCGAAAATGGAGTCCCAATCAAGGAGAAAAGTAAGTTACAATGTGATCATTATGGGATAAATGGTCATATTAAAGAAACTTGTTAGGATCTAGTTTTGTGGCCTTTAAAGGCTGTGAGAGCATGTAAATAAGAATTATAGTAGATTATACACTTTAATGGGAGTGTGTCCATTAGTTAACTCACCTAGGTTTAGGTGGGCTATAATCCTAGTCATTTCCAAAACCCGTACCCCTGGCATATAGAACTACCGAAAATGGTTTCCAAAAGGTCATCCCTTGTTGAGGTTGGAAAGATACCCAAGAATGGTTTGTAGGTCAGGAGCACTTTGTGGTCTCCTATATGCGGATGTAGGCTTGTCATAGCGACGGTTAATCCCCAACAAATTTCTTCACAACATGTGTACATGAAAGTTGCATTTCAAGGAAACAACTCTGAAAAGGGATATGTATACATGTGCATGGAGAGTCCCCTTACACCATAGTGATATGTGTCTGACTTGCTCTTAAGGGGGAGAACCTCTAATCTGCATTCTGGAACTGTAGTTCCACTATTTATTGGCTAACTTTGACGAGCCAATCATGAGCCCCTGCATGAGACTATAGCTCATGGTTCCTGTCGGCCTGGTTTGAGAAGATAGTCGAGGATCACAATTGCTAAATCAGGAGGAGTGCCTTAATGGTAACTTTTCTTAACCGATTAGTACCAGTCCACTTCATAATATATTGTTTTCAGTGTAGTGTCATGACAGTAATTTCTTAACCCATTACTAGATCAGGTTTTAAAATCATTTTTAGTATGTAAAAACCTTAAAATAGCATTTCTTAAATTTTGGAACTGTGGAAGTAGAGTGGAACACGTGGGGGCCTTTGTATCCAGCCCACTTGCGTGCCACACCACATGGATAGGGCGTTAAACCCATGCGGCCCACACCTCACATATGGAGGTGGCACACCCCCCTACTCTCATTTTTTTGTTTTAAAAGATAAATAGAAGGTGTTTTTCTTGGTTGGTTAGAAAATATTTTGAAAAAAATTGTCTTCATTCTGTGGGAGTTAATTTTTTAATAGATCTTTGACGAAAGTTTTTTATTTTTTCTCTAAATTCCTACAATCTTAAGATATATGGGAATTTTAAAAGATTTAAGTTTAAATTGGTTTTATCCTCGTTATATGTGGTTAAATATCCAGGGGATAAGTTTCCTAAATTCCTCCTTAGATCAGGATGGTTGATTTCATGGGACGGATGGCTTAGATTTAATCCTCTCACCTCACATATTCTACAAAATCCTATTAGTCATGATGAATCACAATTATGGATAGGCATATCTAGGGCACTTGAGGCCCATATGAGGGGACCCTTTTTTTCCAACACAATTGTTTTCTAGCCTCTCTATCTATTCCTTCTCTCTCCTCTACTCCCTCGGTTTCTCTCTATCTCTCTCTCTTCTCTCTAGGTGGTACGCTGCACCCATAAGTTTCTAGGGGTGGCACGCACCACCCTTTAGATAGAGAGAAAGGAGGAACACCCAGCCCTACTCTAGGATAAGGGAAGGTACCACACAATAGCATGCCCCAAAGGTCCAAAACGAGGCTTGAAACCCCAATTTATGCCCTCAAACCCATAGATTTGTGAGGTATTGCCAAAGAAAGCTTCCCAATCCAGAAAATTCAGCAAGGCTAATAAGATCAGAGTGCTCCACCGATCAGAAAATTCAATCATGGATTGTGTCTATTCCTTTGACAGTAAAAAGAAAAATCCTAGGTTGTATTTAGGGTTTTATTTCTTGTTTACAGCAGTGTTATGTAGCACTTGTAATTGGAATCCAGCACATAGCCACTTCTTTCAACTTCAATAGTCCAGGAAAGTTTAGTGCTCAGAATGCTTCATCCATTAGGGGTCAGCTATTGTTAGTATTGATCAACCCTTACCCAATACAATCTAGCCTCTAAGTTCTGAGCCAAAGGAGATGATATCAATTCTTAAAGTGGAGATTTAGAGCCTTTGCCTGTTGTTCGCTCAATTCGATGACCCATCCACCAGTACTACTTCATCTTTTACAGACTCAAGTATTCATGCTTCAATTTTCATCATGTCTCTTACTCCGTCTGGACAATCCTAGATTATTGATTCTGGAGCCCCAAATCACATGACTAATATGTCTTCCTTCTTTTCTTCTAATTCCCTTTGTTACGGGAGGGAAAAAGTTCAGATTGCTAATGAATCATTTTTTTCTATCACTAGAAAAGGAACTATAAATATTTTTTTCTCAAATGTCATTGTCACCAATTCTTTGTTCGTCATGTTCCCAACTTTGTTACAAGCTTAATGTTTATCAGATGCATTACCAAGAGTACAAATTCTAGTGTAACCGCCATTCCTTCCCACTATATTTTTTAGTGTATGAATACAAGGAAGACGACTGGCAGTGGTCATGAAGATAGTGGCCTCTACATTCTAAATGCGGCAACAACTACTTCTCAAGTCCTTCAACCCGACACCAGTGTCAATACAACTTGGATTCAGCAGTGGCATTTCTAATTTGGTCATTTAGAAGTACCTTAGAAATTATTATCAATATCTTGGGGTCAATAATCCATGTATTGGGAAATTGCAGAGGATGTCGTGCATAGAATTTGATCTAGGTGGATGAAACGGAGATGCGCTTCCAAAGTCCTATGTGCTTCCAGAGTCTTATGTTCTTCCAGTGTCTTATGTGTTTATCGCATATGAAACTAAAAGGGAAGTCCTATAGGACGATTGCAAGACCAACCATGCTTTATGGGACAGAATATTAGACGGTCAAGAAACAACCCATAGCATGAGTGTAGTTGAAATGAGAATGGTCAGATGGGTGATTGTCTTTTCAGACGTCTTTCTTTGATTTATTTTTCATTTATTTTTCTTTTAATAATCCTCCTCATGATTACTCATGTTATCAAATGAGGATGGAGAGGTAGGGAATGCTAATGAAATATAGAAAGTAATGGAAAAGATGCTCACATCTAAAAAAGGGAGGTCAATTACTATTTCACATATGATCAAAGAAGCTCATGGTCAGGTAAACTCGACTTCATTGGAGTATGATGAAAATATCCATTCATTGGAACAAAAATTCTATTTCCCTGCTATGACATTGCTCATTCAGAAATGCAAAAAAAAATTCTCCCACCTCATGTCATGGTCTTCACATGAAAAGCTAACATCTCAAACAGAGTTAAACGAACTGCTGAGAAATAAGATGCATGACATATGAATAGCACCAAGTCTCATGCTAAAAAACAAGATGTATTATTAATTCACTGCAGGCCATGAAACAAATTAACACATTAACTTCCACAAATCAACAAATAACATCCAATGTTCAAAGTCGATCCAGGATGAATTGGTAAGTCTAATTATGTGTCAGAAAGGTGGATTAATCAAAATTTCAAAATAAACATTATAAAAGGAAAATGCATATTAGGTCAAAGCAAAGTAAATAGATGTCTATGTAAAAAAGAAAAAATAAAACAATTAAGGAGTAGGGCAAACTCAAATTTGAGGAAAACAAAAGACAAAAAAGAAATGGGGAGATGCCATAGGATTACCACCCCAAAGACAATATTGAAGTTGATTAGAAACAAGAAACAACGAAGGATAAAATTTAACAGGAATTATTTAAAGAATTAATATCCACACATAAGCGAATGATTAGACTCTGATATTAAAATATATAGAGTGGGACCTAATAAATCGTTGTAAGAAGAACTGAAATATTAAAAAGCTATAATATGACAATAAATTGCTGAAGATTAAACTAACTACTCTTCTCATAGCACATGAATGTGTAAAGTTACCTTGAAGATCATCTCAACTGTATCATAGTATAAACCTCGTTTACACCATCCTCCGGTTAAAAGCATACCATTGACCAAATTGAGTTTCTGTAAGGATAACATGTCAATTTGTTTGTAAACTTGTACTACTTCACAATGTATTTGGAAGTAGTTATAGCTAGATTTATGGTAGCGGACCCAAATAATATGAGAAGAGACCCTTGACGAAGATGATGATAGATTCAATAGATCTATAGTAAGAGAAGTCCTAGGATTGAATAAATGAACTGATTTTTTTTTTTTTAACTATCGATAAAGGAAATGGGTTGTGTTAAGCAGGCAAGCAACATACTAAAACTTTCCATAAATCCCAAATCCAGTTATCTGCTTCCCTTGAGAGTGCAGAATGGCAGATCAAGACTCGTACTGCCAACTCCAAATAGTTTGGAAAAAGGCTATGATGATAATGATGATCTTTTTATTGGAACTATTCCAGCTCAAGATCATATATTATTTTGTGAGTATTTTCCAATTAAACCAAAAGATATATGTAAAGTATTAAATTGTTAATCTTTTATGGGTAAGTTGATAAATTTCCTTAGCAAAAACAGATATGGACTTTGAAGAGTTACCCTTGAATTTAAAGAAGAAAGGTAGGAGCATAAGAGTAAAATAAAATAAAAAAAGAAAAAGGTCTAGTTGCTGGACTTTCTTTTTCTAAATAAAAGGTTATTGGAACTCGAGAATTCTACAAAGCAACTCAAGATCGAGTTCATGATTGGATAGACAATAAACTAGATACCAACAGGAGTGACAAATATTCACCTTAAATTTTAGAATTAAGGCGCACCTCAAAAATCCATCGGAAAAGGCTATTTGATGTTGAAACGCCATCTAATTGATCATCTTCACATCAAGATGTATGGATTTGAAAAAATAAAAAATAAAAAGATTTCAAGTCCCAAAAATAGTACATCTTGCAAGAAATTATCTAGACCCCCCATTTTCAAGATTTTCATGTGTTTAAAGTTTAAAATTATATAATTAGAGATAAAAATAGATTATTGGGCTATCCTAAAAATTTCCAACACCAAAACTGCATCTTATGACAAATTTCAGAGATGCGCCTTACTTTGATTGTTTAAGGTTGCAGCTTTACGCAAACCTCAACCTTCTTTTAATCCTAGCTCAACCCTCCTCTTCTCTCCCTTGATTTGAAAGTAGCAAATGTGGGTGCTCTAATGTTTAAACGGGTTAATCAAGGGATTTTTTAAATTTTTTGATAAAATATCAATAAAATAGTCAAACAACCTCAAAACAATTTAATTTATGCTACTTATAAGAAACTATTTCAATTTATGCTCGTTATTTATTTTGTTTGAAAAATTATGCATGTTCCATGCCACTTTGAAACCTTGAACAAGTGAAGGTATTTTGATAATTTAACTATTTAATTTTCTCAAACGAAGTGACCAAAATAAACACCAAACTTGGAAAACATTTTTATTAACTAATCATGTTTGGGTGTTGCAACATATAACAAACACGTTAATTACATAAAAAAGTGGACCCAAATACAAAATGTCCTAGTCTGAAATAAGATTTTTTTAATTAGAAAAAATAAAACCCAATTTAAGCATGGAAATAAGGACAATTTGAGTAATTTCTAACATAATCATTGAAGAAGTACTCAAATAAAAGTGAATTTTACATTTAGAAACTAAATATTTCACACGGACGCAAGGCCCTTTTTCATAATTTTTAATTTTCTATTTTACAGGCAGTTGAGACATTATGTCTATATTTCTTTTTAAATTTTTTCCTTTTTGTTAGAAACCTGATGAAAACATTAGATGTCCAACCTGTTCTCTTTTTATAACTAGGACAGCCGGACATCTAATGTCCAAAAGCGCTCTTTCCTTTAGGCACGTTTGGTTCACGTGAAATTGTTTTCTAGAAAACATTTTCACATGAAAAGTAAGTGGCGTTCGAGCACAAAAGAGGGGTTCGAACGCCAATGGTGTAATTTCTTTGGTGAAATTGTGATGCCCACCTAAATAAAAAAACATTTCAGACATCCAATATCTAAACCGCTTTTTAATTAAAAAAAATTATCAAAATTTATCTGAACCACTTTTTCATTAGAAAATTATCAAAATTTATTAAAATTCACGCAAGAGATAAACTATCTAACATTTTACCCACTAAAAAAAAACCATCAAATTATATATGATCATAAATTGGAATAGTTCAGAATTGGTAAAATTTAGATAGTTGATATATTAAGAATATTTTGATAAATTTCCCATAAAAAACAAAACAAGTTGTTGGTCTGAACTGAGGGTGAAATGAGAAATAAAGAAACACCACAAAATGGGCACTAAGCAAATATCCGTAACTTGCTTGGGGCTTCTTTATTCCAATGTCTGATGTCTCTAGGAGATGCGGTAATTTTCCCAAAATTAAAAGATCTTTTAAAAATAATAGTAAAAGTATTTATTTAACGACCTCGTTGATGTGTTGTTGGCTTGGCCTTGGCACAATGGGATAGCCTTCAAACGCCTTGGTGGTCAAGCTTGGCTGCTCACCAAGGCCAAGTCCATTTTATAGACTTTTCGAGAAGGACATGGTTTCTATGCGACCAGCCTGACCATTGTAGAAATGCAGGCTTGGCAATAAATATTTTTTTTAAAATATAATTCGATCTTAACGTTTAGAGAATATATAATCTTTAAAATGGAGATCGTGAATATGAAAATAAAATAAAATTTTGAAAACTAAAACTAATAATTATATTAAAAAACATTTGGACCATCAGTTACAATTGTTTTTAGATGGACCACCTATTTGCATCCATCTTTTAGATAGATGCTTTATACTTCTGGACAATATATTGTAGAAATGCGGTCCAGCTCGCATGAAACAATTTTCCTTTAGAAAATATCCCAAACCATAAACTAGTTTCCTTTTTTACTTTTTTTAACCTGTTTTAACTTTTTAAAATTGCTCCAAGTTTCAATTTACTTCGAATAGAAATTTTTTTTTTTTCAAAACTTCTTTTTTAAATAAATAAATTAGAACCAAAAGGCCCATGCTCGAGCCGAGTAACTCGCCCCAAGGGCGCAAGTACCCTGAAGACAGTCCTAGAACAGTGTGCTTTCCAGCCTATAAGGCATAAAAAGCAATGGTGGTGTATACAGTACATGGTACACCATAGGACAGACACAGATGAAGGGGGTACGTTAATTATATGACCATCCACCCTTCATAAGAGTATGCGTTAATATTCACCACCACTCTAAAACAAAATGTGGCCACAGTACAACTGCAACACATTATACATCAACAGTGCATCTTAAATTCCCCCGTACACCGCAGACCTACCACATGCTATTGGTAAGAGAAAAAAAAAAGGATGAATTTTCTATAAGGCTTAGGCTTTTTGGAAACAAAAAAAAAGCCTAGACGTAAATGCTTGTCTAGAAAGCACTTTCGGCAACAGAAATCTGCATGATGGATCAAAATCGATTTTCAAAACCAATAATAAATTTGAAACTCAAAAAAAAGAGATAGATCTTACGGATCTATAAACACCTAAATTTAGGGTGAAATGGATGATCTACATAATTTGTTATAATATACGATTTTTAGAGCTCAAAATAGTTTTCTTTTATTATAACTATATGTTCAAGCCGAGATGATCGATGTAACGGTTTTCCAATGCTTGAATTGTAATTTTTGATGAATCATGAGGTGATGCTTTATTTATTTTGATATGGCTGCAGCTCTATCAAATCATTTTCCGAAAAAAAAAAGAAAATGAGAATGAATTGCTATTGGCAGATATCGATATGCTATTGCCAATGGAACCCAGCCCTGGGCCGGGATGGGTAACCTAGATCGGGTCCAGGTAACGCAGCCCAGGTCAGGTATGTCCTGGCCATAGTTAGCAAGTCGGGGACTATCAATAAATCGGCTTACAATAAAATCGGGAAAAAATTGTTTTTATTTTAAAAAATTGGATAAAATGGATCGGCAAAAATATTTTATGTAAAGATAGCGCCAATATATCGGACTAGGCTCAAAAAATCAGAGTAAAAAATTTGGATAAGTTAAATACTTTAGCAAATATCACACCTACTTAAGTACACCCAAAAATAAAACAATTTTTTTATCAATAAATAGCTTTAACTATATGGTATAGCTACTTTAACTATGGTTAATGATTAGGGTATAGCTAAACTATGAAATAGCTACTTTATAGTTTATATAGGTCCTCTCATTCTATCTCTTCGAGAAAGAAGCCTTGTTAAAGGGGATCGCAGGCTTTGTTAAAATAGGGGCTCAATAACAACGTAGCATCGATCACCAGCTCCAGACCATGAATTAGCGACTTCAAGGAATAAAGCAAAGCCAGCAACAAATGGATACTGAAGTAATCACATAAATCTGGTTTTTGCATCTATATGATTTTATTTACTCTGCATCTATATGATTTTCTTCACACAATAATATTCTTTACACAATGCTTTGCAAGTAAACAGTATTTTTTTTGCACAATAACTATCAGTTGGAGACCATGAATCAGCGACTTCAAGGAATAGAGCAAAGCAAGCAACAAATGGCAACTGAAATAATCACATAAATCTGGTTTTTGCATCTATATGATTTTATTTACTCTGCATCTATATGATTTTCTTCACACAATAATTTCTTTTACACAATGATTTGCAAGTAAACAATATTTTCTTTGCACAATAACTACCTGCTCCAGACCATGCATCAGCGACTTCAAGGAATAGAGCAAAGTCAGCAACAAATGGCGACTGAAACAATCTAATAAATCTGGTTTTTACATCTATATGATTTTCTTTACTCTGCATTTATATGATTTTTTTCATACAATAATTTCCTTTACACAATGATTTGCAAGTAAACAGTATTTTCTTTACATAATAACTACTGAAATTTGCATCGACATGTTTAAATTAAAAAGAAAAAAAAAATATCATACCTTCAATCTGAAAATGCGGTTGTGAAGAAGAAAAAGAACATAGCATAAACCCTAAAATAATAAACCCTAAATCCTAACAATACATAAATCCATTTGAGATAAATTTTTTATGTGGAAATAATGTTTTTTTAGAAATTACACATATTAGGAAAAAAGTTGTTTCTCCTTAAAAAATATTACAAGTAAAAAAAAAATTATTTTTTTGGTCCCTTTTTTTTGTTCTTCATAAAACCACGTTTGTAAAGGTATTATGAAAATAACACGTTGTCAAAACACGGCGTTTAAAACGTTTTTAAAAAAAGCTCCGATTTTTTGAAAAAGTCGACGATTAGTTGTGGATTTGCTAACTATGGTCCTGGCTAGGCCAAAAACCTGTTAGAAAAATAAAATATAAAAAATCTCAAAATATATGACAATTATGTTTAAAATAAAATTAAACAAAACACATCTAAATGTGGTTAAAATATTAGTGAAAAAATAATTTTGAATAATCAATTTGTGACCAAGAATATTTTAGAAATAATCCAAAAAAGAAAAAAATACATAAAAATAAGTATTCATAGTTAAAACACTCTCCAAAAACACTTACCAATCAATTTGTGACTAGATATTTTAGAAATAATCTAAAAAATAATAAAATATAAAAATAAGTTAAAATACTTTCCAATGTTTGCCAAAATATTAGAAAAACATAAAAAACACACTAAAATAATATCTTATTTTTTTCAATTTTAAACCTTTTTTTCCTTTTTTTTTCAAAAATCCCCAGCTTGACTACCAACATCGGGTCCTCCAATGAGTCGGTCCGGATCATTGTTAGCAAATCAGCAACTAATAATCCAGACTTTTTCAAAAAATCGGAGTTGTTTTTAAAAACGTTTTAAACGCTGTTTTCTTTTAAAGTTCATCAAAAAACACTTTTTTCGTAATACCGTTAAAAACTTGTTTTTACGAAGAATGAAGAAAAGACCAAAGAAACGCTTATTTTTATTTTTTTACTTGTAAAATTTTTTAGAAAGAGAAACAACTTTTTCTAAATATGTGTAATTTCTAAAAAAAACATATTATTGCTACAAAAACATACGAAAATGAAAATTTTTATCCCAATGGATTCATGTATTGTTAGGATTTAGGTTTATTATCTTAGGTTTTATACTATGTTCTTCTTTTTCATTTACAAATTGAAGGTACGATTTTTTTTTTTTTTCTTTTTAATTTAAACTTATCGATGCAGATTTAAGTAGTTATTGAATAAAGAAAACATTATTTACTTACAAATCATTGTGTAAAGAAAATTATTGTATGAAAAAAATCATATAGATGCGGAATAAAAAAAAAATCATATAGACGCAAAAACCAGATTTATATGATTATATCAATAGTCATTTCTTACTCACTTTCCTCCATTATTTAAAGTCACTTATTTATGCCCAATGCTATGTTGTTGGCCGTTGTTGAGCAAATGCCCTTATTCCCCTATTTTATCAAGCCTTGCGATCCCTTTTAACAAGCCTGAGATCTTCTTTAACAAGCCCTGCTAAACAGGATCGTGTATATAAATTATAAAGTAAGTATATCATAGTTACCTATATCCTAATCATTAATCATAGTTAAAGTAGTTATACATAGATAAAGTATTTAGTGATAAAAAAACTCGTGTCTTTTATTTGGGTGCACTTAAGTAGGTATGATATTTGTAAAGCATTTAACTTGTTCGATTTTTTTATTCCGATTTTTTGAGTTTAGTCCCGGCGATATCTTTATCTAAAGTAGTTTTGCCTATCCGAATTTTTTATTTGATTTTTTGATCCGATTTTTAAAATAAAAATACTTTTTATTTTATTTTATTGGAAGCCAATTTACTACTAGCTCCCGACTTACTGACTATGGTCGGGATAACCCTGCAGGGTCGACCCGGCGGGTTTTGCCATCAATGATTACCACC
The DNA here is from genome assembly GCF_000471905.2 of Amborella trichopoda. Next base: position 513,277 of record NW_006497025.1, read on the forward strand.
CAAAATAGGCGTGAGAAAAAACTGGGTGCTTGTGTTAAAATGATGGTCATTAAAAGCAATGCCATAAACAATAAATTATCAGAAAATAAAATGTTTTTCTTTTAGTTTTTAAAAGCAATGCCATGAACAATCAATTATCAGAAAATAAAATGTTTTACTGTTAGAGCCCATCCCTACCTCTAAAAGGACCTCACGGCGCTCGTTGTAAATGAGGGGAATCACACGAGCACCTGCCGCCTCACAAAACTTGACATATGACGCCGCGATATAGGACACATGCGAACCGTTCATCAGCCTTCCGCTCGCACCGTCGCCGGGATGTGTCAGGATTCCGATCACAGGCTGATAATACAGCGCCGGATCCGGCGCCGGACAACTCTGAATTTCGGCAGATTTGGCGGAGACTTCTGCCGGAATTTCACCATCAGAATCGGAGGGGAGGAGAAGGCACTGTGCGTTTGCGTTGATAGCCGTTCGATTTGAGGAAGAAAAGAGGAGATTGACGCAGAGGAAGTTCCATAAGTCAGAGGATGAGAGCCTTAAGCACCCATTATCGTGCTGCATGATTTTGGTTTGTTGATCTCGGGGTAGTAATGGACGGCGGATATTTGAGGCGTCAGCCATTCTCTGTAGAATCGACGGTTGCGAAGGAGGCTGATTAGGCCCTTTCTTTCTCCTGTTGCACAGGTCGAGGGCTCTGTGCAAGAGGCACTTTGAGACTTGAAAACATTATGGTTTTGCCGCTGGGTTTTATTTTCCCTTTTATTTGTGACTTATCGGACATTTGGTTGGTGAAAAGAAAACTGGTGGGATAGTATTTTGCCATAAAATGGTGCACCTTGTATCAAAACAAAACACCACCTCAACCCATAAGGAAGTACTTCTCGGGTTTTATTTTGACCCACTAATTCACTATATATTATTTATATTATAATATTTATATTTATTTAATATATAAATTCTATTTAAGCAATATTTAATATGTAATATAAACACAATATTTTATATTAAACAGTATATTAGTTTATATTGCACTATATTATATAACATATTAGTAAAATATAATATATAATATTAGTATAAAATAACATTATATAATATTTATTGTATTACTTTATAATATAATATAATATATGAACTATTATATAATATGTATTTATTATATTATTTATAATATATAATATTTTCCAATTAGTTGGAAAAAAGTTTTAACGATGATCTAATGTTGAGAATTTACCAGGTTTGGATTCGAAACCCAAATTTCAGACCTTATCCGTATCCTAGTACAGATCCAAGATCATGTCGGACCCAGATCCAAAATTTGAATCCAAGTAGTACTTCGAACAAGATCTGAGTATAGGTGGATCTAATCCAAATCTGACAGAATTATTTAAACACTATATGTTATTTTTTATATATACATATACATTACATAGTATTTTTTGTTATGTATTATGTTACATTAAATAGATATAAAATAATATAGAAATTTTTTTTTTTGGATCCAGATCTGGATCCAAATCCCTTATAATACTTTTTAGATATAGATCGAAATATCCTAGATCCAGATCTAGATCTGAGTCCCATGCACACCTTTTCAAATCCGAATCCAAATCCCGTGGATTCAAACCCGATCCGACCATTACGATGATAATATAAATAAAATATTGAAATGGGACCCACACTACCTGAAAACAATTTGTTCCGGACTTATTCCCATCCCTATTGGGAGTCCAAATTGGAAATTGCTGGATTTTAAAATACCGGCGGACTTATTCCCAACCTTATTGGGAGTCCAAATTGGAAATTGCTGGATTTTAAGATACCGGGTCTATCTATGATGCATACAAAACCATTGTAGTCTTGGAATCAGTAGTCATGATCATACCATTTGTGGCAGATACCCATATAATGGTATCCGATACGGGCCAGGATGCAATTCATTCGTGCAGATGGTGGGCCACGCGTGAAGTGCATGTGACCTCACGGGCCCAATAAAATAAATATTCATATTTCCAGGTCCAACCGGTGACACATAATTTTTTTAAGGTTAAAATAATTCCTATTTTCATCTCAACAGCAATAATAGACGGGTGCAGGTAGCATACGAATGCATCCGTAGCGGTTGAGGTAAGGTGAACCTTCAAATTTTATCATGGTATCTAATTTTGATGTAAAATGTTCTTAAGATCATCTCAAAATCTATTTCTATATCTAATTATAAAATTTTAAATTTAAAAAATGGTTAAAATCAAGTAGATCTATAAACATATGAAAATCTTGAAAATTGACGGTGTAGATAATATGTTGTAAAATGCACTATTTATGAAATTTAAAATCTTTTTATTTTTCATGGTCATACACCTCGATGTCGAGATGATCAATCAAAGGGTTTTTAAACATTAAAACTATCTTTTTCGATATATTTTTGAGGTGCATCCGTAGTTGTAGAGATAAGGTTGCATCCTTATATAAACTTTTTACATAATTAGATAGACTGTATATATATATATATATGGACAAATGCTAGAAAAACCAAGACTGCACATGGTTTCCTATCTTTGAACTTCCATTGTGCACAAAAGGCATGTTTGGTTGGTGTGAAAATATCTTTTAAGAAATAAATATATTCACGTGAAAAAAAACTTCATTTTGTTAGAAATGGGAAGATTTTTACTCGTGTCAACAAGCATGTCTAAACAATTTCAGATAGCAAAGACAAATGTCCTCATATTTTACCTTCAATTCCCACCATTCTCCATTAAATGACTATGGACAGCATGGTCAGGAATAACCATGGTTGCTCTTATTTTGTAAAAGATAAAAATCATGGCTTGAAAAAATATAAAAAGGAAAAAAAAACAGTACACAAAATTAAAAAAGGCACAATCAAAGATTTACATGATTTAGCAAATTACTTACATCTAGGACAGCGAAGCTCTTCTACCAATAAAAAAAATACCATATAAACATGGAGAATCTAAGGATTATAAGTTCTTTTCCACAAGCTCTAAAACATGATCTTTCTCTCTAGAACACCCACCCAAAAGACTACAAGAATTAATCCTCTTTCCTTTTACATCTCTCTCTCTACAAAAATGGATCTTTCATAAAGAGAAAAATCCAAGAGAGACAAAATACATCAAATCCCTTAAAACAAGAAAAAACATAAGCATTCACATGAATCCTAAACATGACTTGAGGCTGACAATATTTCCCTATATTTTGCCTTTGGTCTCTATCTTTTGCCTTTAGTTCCTAAAGACAGGATAGACAAAGTTCAGGGAAACCATGGCCTATCCTTTTCCTTCACTTCCTACCACTGTTCATGAAATGGCTATAGACAAAGATCAGGAAAACCATGGCTTCTCATATTTCCCTATCTTTTACCTTTAATTCATGTTGCTATATTTGCCTGGTCTCAACTTAGATTACCATGGACATCACTTCGAACCAGTGTTTTGAAAATCGACGGGTGGAACCGGAATTTTGCCCGGCATACCTAAAATCGGTCATATAACCACTCTTTAAAGCTCAATAACTTCGGTCCACCCTTTTGTATTGTCTTCATTTTTCTGCATTTTTTTGAAACTCATTTTAAAATCTTCATCTTTGTGCCCTCTATCAGATTCATAAATAAAATGCTATGTTGTATACACCAATACAATACAAAAATACAATATGAAATTAATCAAACTTCTCTATGCATAAAACAAAAAAACAAAAAGCTTAAGAAAATTTGAATCTCGCACTGAATTCCTAGCCGCCTAAATCTTTAGTATCATTGAATCTCTCTATTGCTCTTTAGAAGGACGCAATGGGTTTAAAGAAAAAAAGAATAGATGTTTCATTAGAGTCCTCTTCTTCTAATTCTGCCTATTATTTTAAGATTTGCTATGGTTTTAATTACCTTTTTTGTAGGAATATATTGCTTGTATTTTTTCGTACATTTTTTTTTAAGGGAACTCGTTGGTAAAAAAAATTATGGAATTTTTTGTAAAATCAAGATTCCTAATTTACTCCTACTGTTAATGTACTTATCTTTAAACCAAAATTCAATAATATTAAGTTAATGAAGCAATCATCTATAGGGAAGAAGTTTTTTGGAAAAGTTTTTTTTGGAAAAAAATAAAATACGGATTTATATCGGTTCCATTAGAAAAACGTGTTTTTTTTAATATCTTTTGAAAAACTTGGAGCTCTTAATGTATTTCAAAAAATCATGTTTAAAACGGAGACTTGCTAACTATTATTAGAGTTACTCTAATGCTAGATTTAGATGCTAGACATTTTCTATTGTTGAACAACTAGATTATGAATGTTTTTCATAGATTTATCATTCTTTATGAAAATATGCATTTTAACTTAGTATGCAATTTTTTCTATTTGAGTATAGTTTTATTTTTCTATTTTCTTTAGTCATAGTTTGTTTTTTCATGCTTTTTCTTGACTTTTCATGAATAATGATTTTATTTATAAGGAAAATTTTTATTTTTATGATTTGTTTGCGCTTTTTCTTGGCTTTTCTCTGCAATTTTATAATTTATTTTAAAAATAAATGCTATATTCATATGTTTGGCACTCGTACATGATCAAAACTCTCAGTATTTAGGTGTTCTCGATAGTATCATCAAAATATATCATCTAGTGGTCAATATTTTGCACAAACCAAAACAATTCTATTTTTAATCATTTCGATGTTTTTTTTAATTCGTTTGGCAATAATGGGGCTCCCTAAAACCAGTACGTTCCACTTGTTATTCATATTCGTCTTGGCAGTTTTGTAAACATTTCTTTTGATGGACAAATTGTTCATGAAAACTTATTGAGATAGGGTTGAGCTTGGGCTAGACTTGCCCAAGCTAGGCCACGATCTGACCACGTAATTGGCCTCGCCGTTTGGCCATGACCCAATCCAATCAGTTTATCCTAGTGTTCGGTTGAACGACTCGGACCGGGTACTCGGCCTAGGCTCGAGCTGAGTACTAGGCCCGATTTGGGCCGAGTACAGTTCAAGTTAAATCATCATCTTCATCGTCAGCACAGTCTTTTTCTAATTAACTAGAGTTGGCTTCATGAATCCTGATCTATTAAAGGCTATGCTCTTAGTGAGGCCATAAGTCCTCGTATCTTTCCGAACTATTTCCAACCACATCCTTTCGGCTTACCCCTTGCCCTTTTAAGTACTTCCACTTGAACTAACTTGCAACTTTTAACAAGTGTTGTACTTGGTCGGTGCCACACATGGCCAGCGTATCTACTTTTTTTCATCTTATTGCCTATTGGTGTGATACCTAAATTTTCATGAATGAATTCATTTCGAATTCTATCCCTTCTTGTCTTGCCACTCATCCATCTCAACATCCCCATCTCCGCTACACTCATTCTATGGGTATATTGGTTTTGTCTGCCCAACATTCAGCAGCCCCATAGAGCAAAGCCAATCTCACAGCCTTCCTATAGAACTTGCCCTTCAGCTTCATTGGTATGCAGCGATCAGATAAAATTCTAGTTGCACATCTCTACTTTGTCTACCCAATTCTAATTATGTGTGCGGTATCTTCCTTAATCTCTCTATTTTTTTGGATTATCGACCCAAGATATCAAAAGTGCGATCTCTTTTTGTACTTTCTAACCGTCGATCCTAATTACTTCATCTCTCTATTACTAAACTTGCATTCCATATACTCTGTCTTAGTCCGATTAATTTTAAAACATTTGGATTCTAGAGCATCCCTCCAATGTTCTAACTTTGTATTGATGTCGTTTGAGGTCTCATTGATCAAAACTATATCATCTACGAACAACATGTACCATGATATCTCATCTTGTAGGTGTCCAGTTAAGTCGTCCATAACTAAGATAAAGAAGTGCGAGCTCAATGCTGACCCTTGATGTAGACTTATTATCACTGAAAACTCATTCATCTCTCCACTAGTTGTTCGTACACTAGTTAGCGCTCCATCGTACATATCTCTCGCCAAGTCGATGTAGTATCTAGAGACTCCTCTTTTCTAAAACCCGCCAAATCAAATCTTGAGGTACTCTATCATAAGCTTTCTCTAGATCAATAAAGACCATGTGGAAGTCTTTTTTCTTGCCCTAAACTTCTCAATCAGTTGCCTAAATAGGAAAATAGCCTCAGTTGTTGACCACAATTTAGGTATTTAATGCTACAAAAAGTTAAAAAATCGAAAAAAAATGGAAAATATATGTTTAAAGTAAGATTAAACAAAACACATCTAAATCAAGTAAAAAAGTACTAAAACTATAGATTTTGAAATAATAAAAAAAAGATGAAAAATGTAAAAATAAATATTCATGGCCAAAATATTTTTCAATCGCTGCCAAAATGATATCACACATGAAAAACATGTCACAAATAGATTTCTTTTCTTCTTTTTTTTAGGTTTTTATAATGGTTTTGAATTTTATTTTTCAAAATCCTTGAGTTGGACAGCAACTCGGGGATACTCAGGCTCACTACCTATTACTCGGGCAGACTCGCCCAAGCAGTCGAACACTAGTTTCTACTTCTTGCCTTTACAATTCAGGTAGTTCTCGAGACTTGCTAGAAGTCGGTCAAGACCCAAAGCTGGGTTGACTAATGTAATCAAGTCGGTCCAAGCCCCCCCATTCATAGCGCTAGGGCTCCGAATGGGTGCAAATATTTTATTTAAAATGGGCAAGACTCAAACTAACCATCCATAGTGATCAAGCTTTTCCAAGCCAAGCCCCTTGATCCTGAGCCTAGCCCATTTAACAATCAAGTCAAGATCTTTAACCCGACTTCTCCAGGCCTAGGTACTACTCGACTCAAACTTGACCAAAATCAATCATGTTTGGCCTGGCTGGCCCTGGCCCATGCCCAATCCTAGTTGTGAGCTTAGATGATAATCATCATCATCAGGGTATTTTTCCAACTATTTAGGATTGACTACACAAATCCTGATCTGTTATTATACTCTATTAAGGGTCACATCGTCATAACTCCCGATATATTTTTCAACTACTTCCAACCATGCCCTTTTGGGCATACCCCATGCTTGTTTTTAGCCTTCCACTTGAAAACTCGCACCTCCTAAGAGGTGATGTACTAGATCTGCATTGCACATTGACCCACCTAAGTTTCCTTTCTATTATTTTATCGCCTATTGGATCCACACCTAAGTTCTCTTAAATGTATTCATTTCAAGTTTTACCCCTTTTTGTCTTGCTATTCATCCATCTTAAATATCATCATCTTAGCTACACTCATCCTATGAGCATGTTATTTCTTGATCGTCCAACATATCGCTATATCTGGCAAAGTTGGTCTCACAGTTGTCCTATAAAACTTGCCTTTTATCTTCATTGTTATGCGGCAATTACATAAAACTTTAGTTGCACATCTTCAGTTCCCCCACTCAACTCTAATTCTATGTGGGATATCTTTCTCAATCTCTCCATTTTCTTAGATACGGCAATCACATAAAACTTTGGTTGCACAGTTGGGAGATTAGATGTATTACCATTATCATAAATTCCCTCGAAAGAGCAAAAGATTATTTACTGCAGTGCAATCAACAAAATCTATATGGATGAATGTCGTGAGGGAGTCACTGCAGTTAATTTTTGCTGCACCTCGCCCCACGGGGAAATGATTGAGGATATCCCCCACGGTGCAAACCTATAGTTAGTGTTTTAAAACCTAGAATCAGATCTTGAATTTTCCACCAACCAATTCAGATTGGCAATCCAGATTGGGTGGATCAGTTGAAAAAAGAAAAGAAAAAAGAAGTTAATATCAAGTCATTGGGGGAGATTTGATATGGGTTGGCAATTTCCAATTCAGATTGCTTTGATATAAAACCATGGTCTTCTCTAACTCAATTGGTGGTTCACAGTCTTGAGTAATTCTAGGATCACATAAATTTGACAGAAGACGCTCTTTTTCAGGCTGAGATGGACGAATAAGATTCGATCGCTATTTTTGCATCACTAGATCAAATACATTTGTGTGAATTTTGCGAAAAACTTGTAGCTTTTAAGTCTAAACTATTATTAGTTTTGTTCCAAAGTTAGTGAATGTTGGAGTCATGGGAAGTATCTTAATGCAGGAAAAACACAAAAATTTAAGATTGGATAGAGATTACACATGGTTTTTTAATCCGATTTTCTTTTTACGGTTGGTATCAATCTTTCTCTTTTATGGTACGCAGTTCTTTCTAGTGAGAATTCTATACCTGTAATTGCAGGCCGACATTTAATTACGAGAACTAAAAACACAATATACACAACTGATATTCCGGGTAATGATGGACAACCCAGGAGTCATTATGCTGATGCAATTTTTATGCTCCTAGGGTTTTTAGTGAGAGAAAACTAGGAGAGGAGAGAGAAGCTTTTTTAGAGATACATGTGACTATCAATTTTTCTTATATGAGGAATACTTTTCAGTTAGAGATATATGTGATTATTAATTTTTCTTATATGAAGAATACTTTTCATTTATCTTTTGATCCTTTTATATAGGAATATCTAACGAGAGAATCGTACCCAAACAAAAAAAAAAATAGTGGTATTTTTTAATTTGAATAATATTATACCTAGCCAACTCTATTCCCAATTAGAAATGCATATCTCATGTGATGCCGCCCTTTTCTTTCTATCTCTTACCATTAAGAAATCCAAAAATAGTGTAGATGTCTTTCTCTCCAATAACCACTAAAAACATAAAAAATTAATAATAAAAAAAAATCCGGAGATCCTTACACCGACAAGGAACGGATTCCAAATCCAATATCAGCAGTAGTTGCACAAAAAGAAGTTCGTCCCCTTCATAAATGTAGGTATATCCTCTTACTTCGGCTAAAGGAATATCTAAGAGCCCACAACCTTGAAACACTAGGGACCATACTAGCCTAGTAAACTACAAATCATAGTCCATTCACCCTAAGAAATATCCTCAAAATACCATAGAAGTCCATCACTAGTAAAACCCTAATTCACCAATCCTCATTAAAACCTGCCTAATCGGCCCCGACCCTACCCATTAAAGGTTAAACCCACTTTTCTAATGATGGTTTGGGAATCAATAGTGGTTTGCTCCCATTTTCCTCAACGACCATGGGAATACTTCACTATCGTTCTCTAGCGGAGGAATCTCCTCATCATTCCTCATTTGAGATCTAAACATCTTACATAAATTAAAATTATCCAAGACCTCCTTACGCTTAGGAACTTTAATCACATCGTATGATTCAACTTCTTTCAGGGGAACTCTCTTGAGACTCATAACCAAGGATATACCCATTGCAGTTCTCGAAACATAAAATGAAGCCTCATAATGTGGACCACAAATTTAATTCATTGTCAACTCAGATGACAAGAACCACCTGACACTCAACGACCCAAAATGATATACGTCGGATTCCTTACTGATCCATAGCTCTCAAAACGGTTTTAGATACAAATCATGAAGGCACCCTATTCAAGATGTACACATCAGTCGATAAAGCATCTCCAGGAGCTCAGGTAGAGAATTGCTTCATACGATCCCTTCTCTTTGTAATGCAATATTGTTGCGGAGTGTTGGATATCATGTTTTGTTGATGTATCATTCATTATTTGCCGATGAATCCCATGATCTCGAGAAAATTGTTCAGATTGTGCTTGCGCCCTTTATTACTTTCTGAGATCCATAATTCTCTTTCCTGCTGCTTAACTTCCAACTTAAATGTAATGAAGTACTAAGTGATCATTTCTATTGCGATTTGTCGCAAAGCCTTCACATTATAGGGACCACATATGGCCAGATGAAAGATATTTAATAGCTCTTTCGCTCTTTATGCCTTACGAAGAAATTTTCTTGTAGATACTTTCATTGAACAAGGTTTTAGAATGGGTAGCTTCATTTTGGTTAATGATCCTAAAAAAGCTTCGCATCCCATCCTATATAAGAATTCATAGCGAAGAAACAAAAATCTAATCATGGAGAGAAAAGTAAAAGGGAAGACAAGGGCGAAAATGGTCCATCTACAAGAAAATCAATTGAAAGGGCACACAATTTATATTTTATTTTCTATATCAATCCCCTTAAGACAACTGAATGTCTTATTAAATAGGGTATGGACTCCAAGAATGGGATGCTCCTCGTCCTAGAAGTGTAGAGCATATAATGGAGTAACATGGTCCAACGGGAAGATAACAATGCTCCAAAGCAGATTATACCTACGAGTGTACTATGATTAGTTTGCATCCTATGGCCCAAAACATAAGGGTGCAACCAGTAGATGGGATCCTACAGGTTGCATCTTACTTATTGAGTTATCCCAAAAATGTATGGGTGCGGTTTGTATAGAGTCGATGCTCTAAACAATCAAATTAGGGTCCACCTTAAAATAGTGTCGAGAAATATGGGTATTGGAAATTTTTGTGATAGCCTTAAAATAGATCTTCATCTTTAATTATAAAATTTAAGCTTCAAAGACAGTGTAGATTGATCAGATCTATGAAAACTTAAAAATCTTGAAAATTGATGGTTCAAAAATGCTTTACAAGATGCGCTATTTTCAAAACTTGAAATCCATTTTTTTCTCATGTCCATGCATCTTGATGTCGAGATGATCAATTTGATGATAATTGAGCATCAAAACAACCTCTTTTGTTAAACGTTTTGAGGTAGGCTCTATATAAACTTTTCTCAAAACATATATAGTATGCCAAAAATTGACATTAGAGGCAAAATTACGCCCTTCGAAAGGTAAATACGTAATTTTGCTTCTCTGAGGTTGTATAGTCCCTATAAGGCTGAGGCAGCACATAGTTTCCATGAGGCAAAACCACATATCATGTAGTTGCACCTGTGCTCTTCGGTGTAGCCGCAGCCTTACAGGTGCAGCCTCACTAACTTTGTGTAACAGCGCGACAGTCCAGGGCGTGTGATCATCCGTGTGGCATCAGATGGATGACTCACACATGTAATGGCAAACCTGTGGGGCCACACATGCCATGGCACACGAGTGAGCCGCTTGTGTCTGCCACACGTGACACTTTTTTATTTTCCCTTCTTCAATACACTAGACAACAAGACCATCTCCTTGCAGTGGTCCACTGGACTATAGAACTCCATGATCACACTTGACCACCGCACCATGTGGTCATTCGGGACTGCCGTGACGGCCCGCATGTGCAAGAGGAGCATGCCCTACAACCGTTACTTTTTGCGGTTTTATTCTTGGAAAAATTACAAATAACCTGAAGACTAAAATTTCTATGCAAGTTTACCTTAACATACATTTTCTTAACAAATACCCCAACTCAAAAAAACATAAAAAAAAGTCTAAACGACCCTCCCTTACTCTTACCCAGGCCTCTCTCTCCTCTTTTCCACGAAAAGGTGGTCCAGCGTATTCATAGGGCGGTCCGACAGTATAATGTCAATCCGGTAAAAAATAGTGGCGGTCCGACAGTACAAGTGGCGGTCCGATACTAACAAAAAACGGTCTACCCATGCAGTCTGGTATTACCAAAGAGCGGCCCGACAACAGGCCCAAAGTGTGGTCTGGCAATGTCCGACAATTTTTTTAGTTTAACGGGGTCAGACAACGTCAAAGAGCAATCCGACAGCCCATATAAGCCCACGTGATTGTCTGGCCAAAATTAAATTTTATATACAAGAAAAGGCATTTTCGTCAAAAAATGCATTTGCTAGCAAAGTGTATTTTGCAGAAAAAAATGAGAAAAAAAATTTGGTTGGGAGCAACTTGCATAGAAAGTCTAGGCTTGGGGCTTATTTGTAATTTTCTTTCTATTCTTCCCCAACGTACAAAAACGACCGCTATCGTTCCGGAGGCATGGAGTCATTTCAATTGCGAAATATAAAAACTCTTTATGCTACTAGGAATTACGCACTAAGAGCTCACTGATAGGTTGTATTGTACGTGAAAAGAGCCGTCCCATGAGTCAAAAAAGAAACATCAAACAACATTTCTCATGAGTCTAACTAATTGTTACATAATTAACTTAATGATTAATCATAGTACCTGAGCATCATCCATCATTAGGTTCTCTCAGCAGGGGTGAGCTGCCCCATCTGCTCAGTAAGGTGATCCACATTCTTCTTGCTCCACCAGAAGCCCCCAATTTCTCCCTGTTTGCTCTCCAATTTACGGTAGGCACCATCTCTCATAGCCGATTGGACCTCCTGTGTATCAGTTGAACCTGGAGTCTCTGTAAGAAACTGCTCCCAAAATACATCATTTACCCCAGTTTGTACTGCACTACTAGTCACCGTACCCACTACCCTTTGATTAGAAGAATGAACCTCGACGGAGGCCGGCTCAGAGTTCACATCGATCCCACAACCCTTAATCTGAGAGTCTGGAATGGCTTCAGAATTCCCAACTCTTATAGCATGGTTAGCTAATTCCTGATATTCAAAACGAGGAGGCCCTGGATCTGGGCTTTCCACATGATTAGTAGACTCTGCCAATTCTGGAGAAGAATGGAGATCAATTAATCTAAGAGATGAGGCATTTTGCTTAGGTGATTCAGGCCCGGGAAGCACTCCTTGCTCTTCCGATGTTGCATGCAATTCGGTCAAAATTACAGTGGATGGGCGATTGGTGATGGAACCGATATCCATTTCCTCTCCACAAGCATGGCCCACATCACAGAAGAAACTCTCCCATGAATCTAAAGAGGATTCCATTTTTTCAAAAGGCTCAATGTTAATTAATTGTGTTGAAACTCCATCAGAGTTATCCCTTGCAGATTGGAAAGCAATCAAGCGACCATCTTGAATATCTACCCGTGCATAAGTAGAATCCGGTTTGGGCAATCTTCTCTTTTTGTTAGCCGAGGAGATGAACTTATGGGACTCAATCTGCTCTCCTATGTAAGAGGAAAATCCAGGCTTTTGCACTCGCTGGCTCAAGAGAGCAATCATTTGCTTTTGACGGTTCTCCATTCGATGCAAACGGTCCTCTAAATCTTGCACCTGTGATTCCATCCCATGCCGTTGCTGCATGCGCCTTTGTAGGTCAGCCAAGATCCCAGTTTTCTCACGTTTGAGTCTCTCAATTGTATCCTCTAGTTCCTGTTTCCCAGGTTCGGATGGTGCCCCTGAAGAATTCCCTTGTGCTTGGTGGTGATGCTGTGAATGGCTGTGTATTGGCTTACGTCTGTGGATGTTCTTTAGCAAATGACGCTGTCCTCTAATGAATTCCTCGTTTCCAAATTCCCACTGGTCAGGATCTATTTTTCGAAAGCCCTGATTGTGCAAAAAATACATTGTAAGTTCAAACATAAGAACAAAAATGGCAACCAACAAATGGCCAGCTAGTCAAAGCATAAGGTAAGGTTCAAATATGGCTTTCAGATCCAAATGAAGCAGCAAATATATGATCTGGAAATAAGAATTTGTTTGATTAGAAGAAAAAACAGGCACAATTTGTTATTCAAATACTTAGTGCATCCACGCACTATATTTCCAAACTGAGTCCAAAACAAAATTTCAACCAATACTAACAGCCACATTACCAGTTTCAGCTCTTGGAGCATTCAGTTTCAGACCAAGACTAAACCAATATTAAGGCAAAGTTCTATTCGCCTTTAATATTTGACCAAATTCCACAGATATCATAAGCTTCTCCCATAAGAGAATCACAAAGCAATGAAGCTTCATCTTACCCTAATCAGTCAAACAATAATCAGTGACCACATTTTTTATAGCTAATCAAAACCCAGTAATATGGTCAACAAGTATCATCTCAAACAATCACAAACAAAAGTAGCCTTCACCTCACCCTTATTAGAACATAGTTGACTAAAATGCACTATTATTAGCCAAAATTTATGAGTGTAAAAAATTATAATTTATAAATGGATATCCATACACACGGATTCACATATCACAAGTGAGGGGAATAGTGTGCCCACCTTAGCCAAAGAATTTTGCCATCTCATTGTCCTTCCTACAAAAATAGGTTTAGGAAACAATGAGAGGCTGGCAAATGTCATTATCTCACAAAAAACGTGATGTTAGGCATTGTGTCATTGGAGTTCCACCTAATCACGTGAGGGGATAAGTAAACCTCCTATAGGACTACCTCAATGGGATGAGAGTTCTCAAGTAAAACAAGTTAGGGATTGAAGAACTAGAAATCCAAGTAAGAATCTTATAAATGATCTCATGTTGTTCATCTGGCCATAGGATGACAAGGAAAAAAGACCCCCCCCCAAGCATGCTCCACCAAAGCCATATAAATACATCAAAAGAAGGAACTTCGGCTGCCCCAAGCATGCTCCAAAATCTAAGGCACTTACAGTCTCCAACGATGAACTTAAAACTCTAAGATCTTTAAGGAACTCCTTTGAAACACCACCCACACCCCTCCAGATGCTTGAGGGCCTAGTTGGACAGTTCAAGGATTTCACAACACAGTCATGGGCATGAAACCCAAATTAGCACAAGCTCCCAGATCATTTGCCCAAACCCAAAGGCCAAGTCAGCATCCTGCGTGATGCCAAGTCCATCCAACTACTTCAGGTAGCATATCTCCAACCAGGTGAAAATTTGGAGCCGTCTCACTTTTCTCCAAAAGAAGTCCCTTCAAAGGCAATCAATATTTTATAGATTGATGAGAAATAAATAGGCAAAAGGAAAATTCCATACAGTGGACTTAATCAAAGTGATCTCCCACCAGTGTAGAGACTTTCACTTCCAAAAGGCCAATAATCTCCAAAACTCAATGAATGGGCCAATGTGGAGGCAGTATAATAAAGAATCCATGTCACCTTCTTGAACAAGAGCAATTGTGCTCTTCAACAGAGAGAACATGACATGGGGGATATGTGGAAGCACATGTAAACAAGATGCAGTCCTGCTGCTGTCATGCTGACATCATTCTGCTCATAGGTTATTCTGCACAAAGGCATTTCTAGGATTTTTAATATTGTTTAGGGGCGATGTGAAGCTTTTGAGAATTGTTTGGATTAATTAGTAGTAGTTGGGTGTTCTATTCTAATTTAGGGTTTCGAAGAGTGGCTACTTAAAACTTTGTAAAGAGGTTCGAGGTTTTGCTGATTTTATCATTATAGAGAGACTTTCCTCCATTAAAACTTCTTCACTTCGATATTACTGAATCTATGCATTTTCTAGCCCTATTTCCTGCTCAAATTGGCTTGTCTTTACTTTGTGCTCCAGCTAGTGTCAAAACACTGATCAATGGGACGGAAGGATCATTCACCCACAAATCCGTGTTGGATCACTGCATATACAATTCGGATCAGATCTCGATTGGTTTGAATCAATGATCTAGAAAACATTAAAAAATAAATGAAATAAAATAAAAAATAAAATTGGGTTTATACGGTGGAGATTTAGAGGGGCCTTATGAAAACATTAGATAAGTTTAATATATGTAAGGGGGATTTTAGGGGGGGAACCAAGCCGGGACCCATACCACACCAGAACTGGTTCAGTCTCTACTAGTTCCCATCCCGATCGGAAATCAAGGGTGGCAATCGAGTCGGGTCGACCCGCCAACATAGCAGGTTGACTCGAACTGGGTCCGAGTAGTGGCCGGGTCCGGCATGGACCCTATCGGGTTGGGTCAGGCTGGGTCCAAGTCAACCCAACACGACCTAGTTTAGAATATATATATATATATATACATATATATATATATATATATGCACAATAATATATAAAATAAAAATTTTATTTTTTTTAATTTCTAGATCCAGGTCCAGGTTGGGTCTGGGTTTGAGTCGAAATGACTTGGACTCGACCTGGATCCAAGTTAGGTTTGGGTCTGAGTCACTTGGACCCGACCTGGCTTCGGGTCAGGTCTGGGTCCAAGTGAAACCTAATTGGGTCGGGTGAAGGGTGCAGTCGACCCGAACCCCAACTTGATCCATGGCCACCCCTATTAGAAATAGTCGGGATCCAAAACACTAGCCGCAACAATAGGTATCAGAGCATATCAATTTTCTTCTCACACCATGACATTAAGTTTCCTTGAAAACACAAGGATGGTTGCACAAGGGTTGCGAGGAAGAAGTTATGTAAGAGGAGGTTGTCGTTGAGGTGCAGGAGTTGGACTCAAGATGGCAGACTTGGAGATTGGTCATCAAAGATTCTACACATTGGCTGCATATGGGCCCCATATCAAAGACATCACCCTAGATTTGCATCAGTAAAGCAATGAATGCAGAGGTGATTATGTGTGTCCCCGGGTTTAGGACACAGACCAAATCTGAATTCCGAGGATGATTCAGACCATAGTTACTAGAATCTCTCATCCAAGGTCGCGATAATAATATGGAACCCAATTATGTGGTTTCGACAAGGAATGTTCACAAAACCCATTTCTGTGAAGTAAGGAATACTTTTTTTTAAAACTGTTTAACTTTTTATTAATATTTTTAAAGAATCTCACTTCTATTATTATTGATTCTTGATTTCGCATTTGTTGAATCTCGATTCTTCACTTGTTCAATCTGGATTCCACATGTAATGATACTCAACTCGATTGTTCTCGAATCCAGATTCCTAAACATCAAGCACCATAGTTCGTAGATGCAAGAAACCACAAGTTAATGAAACATCGAATCTCGCTTCCACCATCATAGAATCTCGATCTCATTTTATTCTTGAATCCTAATACCTAAAAATCAAATACTAAAATTTCAGGTGCACATTAAATATTTATGGTTTTAGACTTGAATTATTTAGAAATTGGACTGAAGACAATTGTCTCCCATAGTTCAAATATGAGCTATTTGGAAATTGGAGTGGAGACGATTGTCTCCAAAGCCAGCTGTCACATACACCCACCCCTAGTGTTTAATCCCATTAATGTGTACAGTTGTGTATCAAAGGCGTTGTATGTTTTATTTTTTAATGACACACAATATGTAATCTTTAGCTATCATTTAATGTCAGAATCTCTATAATCTCTATCAATGTACCTGCTTGATGCTTGATTATAAAGGGGTTACAAATCTCGATCGCCACATGGGTCGAAACTCGAATCCAAACTGTTAACAATATCGATTCCAATTTAGGTCGATCTCGATTCCAAGCTAGTATGATTCCCAATTCGGAATGCCTAGGACTCTCGACTCCAAAGATGTTGGAATCTCGATTCCATAAATAAAGGAATCTTCATTCCATACTGTTCAATTCCAAAAAGGTCAGAAACCCAATTCCATAGAGCTGGGAATCTCGATACCATCTAGGTAGCGATCTCGATTTCATTTTGGTCGAATATCGATTCTTATAAAATAGGAATCTCGTTTCTCATGATTCCTCTTCGACAATCGTCGATTAAGAAAACATGAATCTTCTAGCCGGCCACGATTCTGCAATTCCGATTCCTAAAACAATGTGGATTCAGAATCTTTTCTAACAACTATGATTCAGACTCAGATAGCCTAAGATCACATTGTCACACGAAAGAGACCCTATACCATTCAAGGATCTATTGGTCTATGTGCTTGAAGGCTCTAAATGAAGTATTAAGGTTGATGCTCCTGATTCCACAGGGAGATGACTTCCTTAGCTAGCTTGAAAATGTCGATCAATTTTTTCAGTGGAAGGATATGGCACAGCATAAAAAGTTACAATTCATTGGTACTAGATTGAATGGACATGATTTGTTGTTGTGGCAGTAAATATAGGCTGATCGCACAAGAAAAGGATAGCAAGAGATCCAAAATTAGGAGAAGACGAAGAGGTATTTGAAGGGAAAATTTCAGCCCACAGATCAAATGCAAGATCTTTACCAGCGAGTCCATTTACAGCGGAAAGATGGTTCAATGTAGGATTATACAAAAGCTTTATATCAATTGTTGTGTCGGAATGATATTTGGGAGACTGATGACCAGTTGATTGTGCGGTGCGATATAAGGTTAGGTGTCTATGCATCAGATATTTACTTTGGATCAGGCATATAAGCTCACTTTCAAAGCTGAGACCCAGTTGTGCAGATCTGGGCCCAATTGCTTTATAGATAAGGGAACAGCCACTACAAAGTCCAAGGAGGCAGTGGGGCAAAGTTCTAATTAGTCTTGTGGTGAGGAAGGAGATTGATTTAAGCAACAAACCTACCAATGCAGGCCTATCATAGAACAAGTGCCCCCAAAACAGTAGTAAATCAGCAACATGCTTCAAGTGTGGCAAGCCAGGACATAGGTCTTATGATTGCCGGAAGTGCCAAGCAAGTGTACACTTACAAGGGGAAGACATGGAGGGTAATGAGGAGGAAAGTGTGCACATTGACAATGGGAGTGAGGCTAACATCGAGGGAAGTGAAGAGGACACATACCTCTGATAATGGCAAGCTCTTAGTGATTCGATCCATGTTAGCTGCATGGTTGTTGTTGAGCCATGGCTGCACACTGACATTGTTCACACAAGATGCATAGTGCAAGAAAGGTATGCACGATCGTTATTGATAGCGGGGGGCTGAGGGAACATTGCTTTCCAAGAGATGGTGAACAAATTGTAAGTTGAAGAAGGAGAAGCAACCCAAACCCTATAAGATATTCAAACAAGGTATCGGAGCTCCTATTGATTCTAGTTGTTTGGTTTCTTTTTTCTATCAGTAAACAGTGTGACAACCCTATATGGTGTAAACGCATTACCGACGAACGCCTTTCACTTGCTGTTGGGTAGTCCTTGGCAGTACTACAATTTCATGATTCATGATTGCCCGAACAATACATATTCGTTTAACAAGGATGGTGTCAATGTGAAATTACACCCTTTAAGAGACAAAGATAAACAGAGCGTTAAAGTGGAAGAGAAAGAAGTTCTTTTGTCCATGCATAGTTGTTTGGCTGAAGATAGTGAAAAAGGGATTATGTTTCTCTTAATAATGAAGGAAAATGTGGTGTTGAGGTGGGGAATGAGGCAGTTAAGCTGCTTTTTGATGAATTCCAGGCTTTGATGCCCTGTAAGAATTGCTTTTTGATGAATTTCAGGCTTTGATGCCCTGTAAGAATTAGCCAGTGGGTTACCTCCCATGAGAGATATCCAGAACTCAAAGACTTGGTTCCTAGAACTAGTTTACTCATAGTTTTAAAAAGCGGACCGCCCAGTGCCTAAGCAGTCCAGAAGGCCTGGGCGCATCGCCCAGGCCTAGGCGGCCAAACTAGGCGGATATCCCTGGGCGCCCGCCTAAGCGTCCAGGAACCCGCCTAGGCGCCCACCTGAACCCTCCTAGGCACCCGGTAACCCGCCTAAGCGCCCGCCTGAACCCGCCAAGGCACCCGCCCTGGCGCCAGCCCAAGGCCTGTGCCTCACCTAGGGGCAGAAATGCGGCTCCTTGAGGGTATTTTTGGGTCATTTTTTTAATACTCAAGGGGCAAAATTGTGGGTTTTAGGTTCATTTGAAACCTAAAACCCATTTGAGGCTATTTTTGAGAGAGAAAACCCAAAAAAAAAAAAATTCTACTAGACTGCCCAGGTTCTGGACGCCTGCCTGGGCATTGGGCGGCCTGGACCCCCCCGACTGCCTAGATGCCGCCTAGCGCTTTTTGAAACACTGAGTTCACTAAATCTACCACACTACCGCATGAGTCCCTATGAGCATGATGAGCTACATAGGCAAGTTTTCAGACCTATTAGCCAAGGGGTTGATTCATAAGAGATTATGTCCTAGTGTTGTCCCAGCACTATTGGCTCCCAAGAAAGACAGCGCCTGGCGAATATGTGTGGACAGCAGGGCCATGAACAAGATCACAATCAAGCATAGATTCCTTACACCCTGCTTAGATGATATGTTGGGCATGTTATCCAGATCTAATGTGTTCTTTAATTTCGACTTACGAAGCAGTAGCATCATATCAGAATTAAAGTGGAAGATGAATGAAGAACAACATTCAAGAATCTAGAGGGGCTATATGAATTGTTAGGGATGCCTTTTGGCTTGTCTAACGTACCAGTACCCTTATGCAGGTTACAAATGGAGTTCCCAAACTATTCATAGGGAAGTTTGTTTAGTATATTTTAATAATATTTTTATTTACAGCAGTACAACTGAGTAACATTTGATTCATTTGCCGTAGATTATGGCAATCTTACAGGCAGAAAAGTTATTTATCAATCTTAAGAATTGGTCTTTCTTGACAGATAGTCTTGTCTTCTTGGGTTATGTGCTATCTACTGATGGGACTAGAGTGGATCGATTAAGGTTCAAGCAATCATTGACTGGCCCACACCGACTTTGGGGATGTACGAAGTTTTCACGGGCTAGCTATGTCGTATCGGCAGTTCATTAAAAAAAAATTCAGTTTGGTAGCCCCGTTATAGATCATATGATAAAAGGCAACTTTGTTTGGATGAGATGTAGCCAATGATAGCTTCCAGCTGACTAAAGAAAAGATTACATAGGCCTCATCATCATCTTGGCTTTGCCAAATTGTGACAAAGTTTATCAGGTGGGTTGTGATGTATCCCATGTTGCTCTGAGTTAATAGACCTGTTGCTTTCTTTAGTAAAAAGTTAAGTAACTGTAAGTCACAATATTCAACATGTGATTTGGAATTCTAAGCGCTAGTGCAGGCACTAGAGGAGCTATTTGACTCAGCGGGAGATTGTATTGTATTTCGATCATGATGCCTTGAGGTTCCCGGGTACTCTTAAGTTTGAATTGAAGGCATGCCAAATGGGATTCACACTTGCAAGAATTCACATTTGTAATCTAGCATAAGGCGGGAAGTCAAAATCAAGTAGCATAGCATTGAGCAGGAGA
The DNA here is from genome assembly GCF_000471905.2 of Amborella trichopoda. The sequence continues at coordinate 534,024 of NW_006497025.1, forward strand.
TCCATGGTGTTGAGTGTTCTTCCATCATCAGTTGTGGACTTTGAAACGATCCCGCAACAATATGCTACTGACACATATTTCGCTGAAATTGTTGGATAGGTTGCATGATGGTTTTCTTTTCAGGGGAATCACCTCTGCATACCAGATGGCTCCTTGAAGTTGAAGATACTTTCTGAATTGCATGGTGGTGGACTAGGAGCTCACTTTGGCAGAGACCGTACTTTAGCTTTGGTGGAGGACAATTATTTTTGGCAGCGACTGAGGAAGGATGTTGCCATATATGCCAGCTCGCAAAAGGAAGGACTCAGAGCACTGGGTTGTACACTCCATTACCGGTACCACAACAGCCCTAGAAAGATGCATGGACAAACAGCCCAGGGAATGGACTCTACCTCCATGGTAATTGGAGGTTACTTGAAGATGATGCATTTTATAGCTTCATGGTAATTGGACGTTACCTTCATGGTAATTGGACGTTATAATTCAATATATGCGCTTAAAGAGCCACTTTTGGAGGACCTTGTGGCAAAAGATGGGGGCAGAGCTGCAATCAAATAAATGGTCAGATGAGGGTAGTTAATAGGACTTTGGACAATCTTTTGCACTGTTTGAGAGGATGACTACAACAGTGGGATTTTTACTTGTCTCAAATGGAGTTCGCATATAACAGTGCTAGAAAAAGAATCACAGGGTGATCACCTTTTCAAGTAGTTTACGGCAGGAATGCAAAGGAGGGATTGGCTCCGGTGAATTTGCTTGATATGGAGCGAGTTAGTAATGACACAGAGGCTTGGGCAAAACACAATCGAGACATCCAGTTGAAGGTCATAAAAAAGCTTAAGGGGAACACAACACATTACCAAGAGAGTAACAATCAATACAAACACCGCAAAAGAATTTAATGAGGGTGATCTAGTTATAGTCTTACCTAAGGAAAGAGAGATTTCATCGGGGCAGTACCATAGTCCATAAGTTGAAGGTTAGGCGCACTGGGCCTTGTTGTGTTATGAAGAGATTGGGAGAGAAAGCATACAAAGTCAAGCTTCAGGCAGCTTAGGATATTTTACCGAGATTCAACATTAATGGTATTATGATTATCATGATGAGAATGACGAAGAGATGGAGATTGATTGGCAGGACCACTCGCTAGAACTTGAAACGAAAGTGATTAATTATGTGCTTGATACCAAGATAATTAGCATGAGGCATGGATCATATACACATTATCTTGTGCTTGATACCAAGATAATTAGCACAAGGCATGGATCGTATACACATTACCTTGTGCACTGGAAAGATATATCTGAAGCAAAAGATTCAAAGATTTCGGAGGAGTTCCAAAAGGTAGATCCTGACAACTGGAAGCAATATATCGTCCAGAACTCGAGGGCGAGTTCTTCTTCTAACCAGGGAGATTGATGCAGTCCTCCTAACATCATGTTGATGTTGATGTCATCTCTAGCATTTATTTACTGGTCAAAGTTACTGTTCACAAGGGAATTTCCAGGATTTTTAATTAGGGGTGGTGTGGACTGTGGAGCTTTTGAGAATTGTTTAGAATTTATTAATCAGCTGGGGTAGGTTGGCATTTTATTATATTTTTGGGTTTATAAGAGTGCCTATTTGAAACTCTGTAAGAGTTTAGAGAGTAATTTTGCAGATTTTATCAGTGTAGAGAGACTTTTCTCCTTTGAAGCTTATTTAGCTTCCATGTTACTCTCTATTGATTTTCTAGCCCTATTTACTATCCAAACTGGTGTGTCTTTACTTTGTGCTGCATAACAAGAAAATCAAATCATACTCAAACATGAGATACAAAAGTCCAATATTGTCCAACCATATATTATAACATGATGATTGATTATCACCACGACCCATCACACTAAACAAATGAATCATCTTTTTCTTAAGTCCTATGGAAATAGAACTAAAAAAACCAGAATGAAATTTAGCTGTATCAAAAAATGATTCATAATTTCCATAAAAGACAATAACGTGAAAATGACTATTATCTTGTTAACCAAAATATTTGTCATCAGATCCAAATTGTTACATTTATTGGCATTTCTAAACCATCGATCCAGCACATAGTTGCAATTACATTCGTACAGGCAAATGCTAAATGATTAGGTGAATCCAAATAAATAGGAGGTGCACCTAAGTTGGAGTATGAAGTTGGGGAACGATCTTGGAGAGGGATCATGCACTACCTCCAATTATTGGGTTATGTCCACAGTGAGTAACAGTGATTTCTTGGTAACACTTTCATCATTATGCATGAGATCAGGTAAAATTGGGAATTGCACATTGTGAGAAGCTTTAAGGCAGGTATATTGATGTAATTGGTGGCTCGATTCCCTAATTTTGATCAAGGAAGCACTCTTTAACATCTGAGAATTAAGGTAAATCCTCAAGGAAGCAGACCATCTGAGAATTAGCACGAGTAGTAATAACACCAAGTCAAAATGTATATCTGTCTAGGGAGCAGACTATCATGAAAAACTCATCACGTATCAGATCTCAAATTCATTTCATCACTTGCAGTTCTCTGGAAAGTGGATAGAGCATGTGCACCCATAATTCTGAGCGAACTAATTATCCGTTGCTTGCAAATATATCCTTGTATTAATGATAGCTTCTGAAAGGTAGAAGTAGCTAACCAATTGACAATATAACATCTGAAAAATGAGGCAAGTGATAAGTTTTGGGGACACATGAGGTGTCAAGTGAAAATTATGGAATTCGTAAGTTTGGGGGGATTATTCGGGTGTAGAAGTTAAGCAAGCGCATTGTATTTTGGATAGATATTGGAAGCAAGATAATATTCAGAGTTAAAGTGTAACTGCCAGTAGTGACCTCTACGAGTTTTTCTCCTGACCTCGAGGATTCTTCAGACCCCTTTGCTTTGGTATCTAACCGTTAAGTCAAGGGGCAAGGTAGTGTGATACTCGTGTGTCTGCTAATTCTTGAGGATGTAGAGATTGTTAAGCTTAGTTGCAAGCTAAGTGGGTTTAGTGCGTCTATCCCAGTAATTGATTCTGGCTTGAGCAACAGGAACAGAAAGGGTGCTTTCTCCATTGAGTATTTTCACCTCATTTCGGGGTCTACATGAGCTAGACCATCACCTATTCGCTGAGTTTCAATTCCCAGGCACTTCGTGAAAGAATTAGGCTTTTGGTTGGTGGGCTTGTATAGCGAAGCTTCCCATCATGGGCCACTTATCAACATCCATGATTCCATTTCCCTTATACTTGCGTCGTACACCATGAGGATTACCATCACCTTAACCAAAGGAAGATTTGTCAGATCAGTTTGGAGTTTCTTGGTAGAGGCTCTCTGCATTAATTGGGTGATTTTCAAGTTGCTAGCATCTTTATTAGTGAGTTAGTCCCTATAACCATTCTAGACTAGGGCAGCTCCCTCTGAAAGATTTTTCACCTCGCTATTTACTAAAGGATCTAAAAGGAAAAGAAGCTCCCTTTTAATGATTTTTCACCTCACTATTTACAAGGAATGCATTTCAGAAGAGGAACTGCTGTTGGTGGTCTGTCACTACAAAATCAAGAAGAAAGGTTCAATCATTTCTTGGGACCTTATGAGGAAAAAATTTTAGGGCACAAAAGAAAAGGATCTAATTTAAGATTGAAATGACAATCACCTTCAGAAAGTCATTCTTTTCTGGAACCATGATATGTTGGCAAAAGCATCCAGCCAGCTCCTTCCATGACACTGTTTTGAAAAGGATAGGAGGCCTCTCTCAAGAGAGTCAAGGTGGGCGCGTTCCTGAAAGCCTTCAAGGGAAATTTGAGATATGCAACTCCAACAAGGCAAAGGCTAGATCATAACCCTTAGGCTCAAAGCAATTCTCCGAGTTCCTCTCACAGCCTATTGTGGTGAACAGCAATTCACTAAGGTAGTGTTTGATAAATGGGAAAGCCCCAACTTTCCCAATGACTATAACTTTCTCACATTTGTTTCGGGGGAGAGCTACAGGAAAGAGGGGAAAGTCCTGACCCCCACTTTCCCCACTTCAGTATTTTGATGGGGAAAGCTGCATCCCACCCTCAAGGGTAAGCTGCAGCTTCCCTAGAAAGGTTGGGAATACTTATACAAACACCAAACTCAAATTATACCATATGTTTTTGGGCAAACGCATATCACATTAAATACAAGGGCAGCATGAACTAGGGCCTACCCCCATTGGCTAGTCCCATGTGGGTAAACCCTAGAGCAAGAGCCTCTCTCTATCTCTCTCTCAGTAAAAGGGTAGCACGAACCCTAGGGTCTACCCAAAGACTAGTGGGTAAAACCTAGAGCCAGAGCCTCTCTCTCTCTCTCTCTCTCTCTCTCTCTCTCTCTCATGCAAATTCGTACGAGGAAAACACAAAGATTTCATTAAAAAAAATTGATGAATTGATTCGAATTTAAAGGAAGCTAACAAGCCTAGCTTCAATGGCTTTGCAGAATTCACAAAAATTCAAGGAAATACAAAACCCTCACTTATCATAAAAGTACTAACTTAGAGCTCAAGAAATCCTAATTCTAATTGAAATCATAATCATCATCATCATCATCCAAGCCTTATCCCAACTATTTGGGTTTGACTACAAAAATCATGTTCCACCATTCTGCTCTATCAAGAGCCATAGCCACCATACCCTCAGACATACCATAAGTTACAATATTTCTTCTCATTATTTCCATCCAAGTCCATTCGGGCCTTCCCCTTACCTTTTAAAACTCAAACCAATTCCCCTTCCTAACCGGTATTCTATTAGGTCTACACTGCACATGGCCAACCCAACTAAGTCTATTTTCCCTCATCTTACCACCTATTGGATCCACTTTCCCTCGTATGTATTGATTCCAAATTTTATCATTTCATGTCTTGCCACTCATCCATCTCAATATCCTCATCTCATTTCATGTCTTACCACCTATTGGATATGTTATTTCTTGACTGCGCAACATTCCATCCTGTAAGCATGGCTGGTCTTACAAGTGTCCTATAAAGCTTCCCCTTAAGTTTCATCGGCATGCAGCAATCACATAAAACTTCGGATGTACACTCCACTTTGCTTTCCCAACTCTAATTCTCTGCATTACATCTTCCTTAATCTCTCCATTCTCTTGGATTATTGACCCAGGATATCAAAATAATTTCTTTTAAGTATTTCTTGGTCATCATTCTTAACTACTTCCTTGTTTCTACTCCTATTATTACAAAACTTGCATTCCTATATTATGTCTTAGCACAACTAATTTTAAAACCTTTAGATTCTAAGACATCCCTCCAAAGTTCTAATTTTATATCGACGCGGCTTCTAGTCTCATCAATCAAAATTATATCACTTGCGAACAACATACACCATAGTACTTCATCTTGTAGATGCTTAGTTAACTCGTCCATAACCAAAATAAAGAGATATGGGCTCAACGCTAGCCCCTGATGTAAGCCTGTCACTAAAAACTTAAAACTCACTTGTCTTGTCCTCACACTAGGTCGCGTCCCCACGTACATATCTCTCACTACGTCCATATATCTTCTAGAGACTCATTTCTTTTCCAACATCCCTCAAATTAAGTCCCTAGGGACCTTGTTGTATTCTTTCTCTAAATCAATAAAGGCCATGTGGAGGTCTCCTTCCGTCTCCCTAAACTTCTCGATCAGTCCTAATTAAAATAATTATAAACGAAATAAAGGTCACAATTAAAATAAAATTCGTGTCCTTTTTAAAAGGAGCAATTTCATGCAAACTCAAATTACTTCTCTAAACAACTCTTAAATCCTAAAAAATATAAGAAAGCCCTATATCCCATAAAGAAATTTAAAAACCCTAAAAATAGACCCTAGATAATCCCAAAAATACATCCCCTAAAATTTAATGAGAAAAGTTAAAAAATTAGAAGCATCTTGTCCTGCATCAGACTCCCATAGTAGGAGAAAACTCCTCCTCGAGTTTTAAAATGTGCTAAGACAAATTTTGTGTTAGTCCCCCAAACTTCTTCACCCCAAATATTATGCTCCAAATCCTAGGACCTGTGGGTTGTAACCTCAACGAAAACATAATGAACGTGCATTGAGACTGAGGCTTTAAAACATAGTTCAGAAGCACATAAACTCTTTTGAGAACACCTTGAAGTAAGGGTCATTGTATCTTGATTGAGTAATTATGATATACGTTCGGTTCACCCACAAAAGCTTGCTGGATTTGCGTCGGTTTAGCCACATTAACATGCTGCAATTGCCTCAGTTTAGCCACATAGCCCTGTTGTAATTGCCTTGGCTCAATCCTAAAACAAATCAAGAAAGCATCTTCGCAATGAGCATTAGATTTGTTGATCAAACCAGCAACCTCACCTATCGATTCTCCTAATTCTTCATCTTTTTCTTCATCGAAGATCGGTTCAACTACGAAACATTGTCCTCCATTATATTTTTCACCTGAAAAATCCTCTTCCACCTCTTCACCACCATCATCACCATCACATGTACTTTCACATATTCAAATAGATGAAAGAAGTATATGAAGGAGATAGGGGAGACCTAGATTATAGAAAATTATGTATGGAGGCCAATATGTTGCATGCAGTGATTCTTGTGGAGGAGCAGCCTACCAATTCGGTTCCACCAGAATTGGAGCCATTAATGAGAGACTATCATGGTGTCATCCCAAATGAGCTTGCAAAGGCATTGTCCCCAATGCAAGACATCCAACATCACATAGACCTTGTTCTTGAGTCTAGCCTATCAAACAAGGTAGCATATAGGATAAGCCCAAATAAGGTTCAAGAAGATAGAAACGGTCACCCAGGAGGCAACTGCCTGGGTGACCTCCTCGGCACAAGGAAGCCAATGTTTTTTGTTTTCCGGAGGGAGGAAGTGGGGTGGGGTGAGAAAAGTGCGGGTGTGGGTTTTCAATTATGCATTCTAATTACTTATGGACAAATTAACATGTTTAAAAATATAAAACTGTAAAATTGCCCAAAATTTGAAATCCATTAGCCATTTAAGCGAAAATACAAAGAGAAGAGGAAAAGGAGTATGAAAATAAGGCTAAGCCAATGACAGAAGTCGAGATCGGCCATAGTAGGCCACAAAATGTAAGGCCTATGGATACTTACTTTGCCCCTCTGATCCTACAATTATTGCTCGAGGAAAGTGCCAAACTACAATTGATAGCCAACTAAAAAATGAAAGAAAAGAAAGAGTAGATCAATATGTGGCCACGTGGACTTTTCAAGCAGGCATCTCTTTCAATGCCACTACATTGACGAGCTTCCAACCCATGGTGCAATGTGCCAATTTGGGCCTGGATATGCAGTTCCTGCCTCATACGAGTTCAAGGGCCCTCTACTGAAAAACAAGGTAGAACTGACTGATAAGCATTTCAAGACTCATAGGGATGTTCGGGATAGGTTTGGGGTTACCATAATGACTGATGGATGGGCGTAGGAGCTTAATAAATTTGACGGTCAATTGTCCATTGGAAACAATGTTTTTGCACGCAATTGATGCATCTGATAAAGAACATGATGCTTCATTCATTTTGGAGTTGGTGGAGAAATGCATAGAGTAGGTGGGGAGTATCATGTAGTTCAGATGGTTACTGACATGCTACCCATAATATGATAGCTGGTAGGGAGCTTGAGAAAAGAATGCCTCACATATTTGGACTTCATGCAGCACATTGCGTTGACCGCATGTTCGAGACCATTGATACGAAAGCAGTAGGGGCATTAGCTACGAGGAATGCCAAGACAGTCAGAGGTTTCATTTACAACCACACACGTGCCTTGGATTTGATGAGGAATTTTTGTGAGAATGAGTTGGTGAGACCACAGGGGAATAGACTTGCCACCTCTTATTTGTGCTTGAAGTCGCTTTAGAGCAAAAAAGATAATTTTAAAAAAATGTTTAATTTAAGAAAAATGTTTGTTTCTGAAAAGTGGAACCAAATGAAGTGTGTCGTTTCTGATGAGTTGATATTATCATATCAAGAAGCTGTTGGAAGAAAGTTGGTTGTCCATTACAGCCTACGAGCCACTTGTTGAAGTTTTGCGCTCAGTGGATAGAGAAATAGAGCCACCTATGAGTCATATTTACAAGGCTATGGAAGTTGCCAAGGAGGAGATTAGGCAAATTTCGATAGAAATGAAAAGTTCTATGAGCCTATTTTGGATGTTGTAGGAGGTAGGTGGGACTCAAAGCTTGAAGGCCCGCCCACTTGGCAGGCTACTATCTAAACCCTGCTTATATTTATAATAATCCGCAGATTGAAACTCAAAGTTCTTTTATAGATGCAATCAATACTTGTGTGGTTAGACTCGTACCAACTTTACAAGAGCAAGACCAAGTGTCAATAGATGTAGAGAAGTATAGAATGGCAATGGGATCACTTGGCACTGAATTTACCATAAGGTAAAGGAAAACTCTCAAGGCGGGTAAGCTACATTATATTCTTTGTTAAGAGTTTAAGACAATTTTATTATATTCTTTATTATTTAATTTTTTATAATGTAATATTGTGATGTAGGTACATGGTGGACCAGCCATGGGTCAAGTGCTAAGCACTTGCAACAAATGGCTATATGAATACTAAGTTCGACATATAGCTCATCCAGATGCAACCGCAATTTTTAGTTCTTTTAATCTGGTAATGTCTTATCCTAACCTAATTTCCAAGTTTTTTATAACGTAAATTTATTTAGATTCTAAGCTATTTATGCATTATGATTTATGAAACAGATATACACCAAACAGACAAAAGCAAAAGAGACTGAACAACGTCATGTATGTTTAGTACAATCAAGAAGTGAGGGACCGTTGCATGAATCGAGATTCCATCGATCCTATTGAATTAAAGGGTTGGATGATTCATGTGAGTGGGTGATCGAGTCTGAAGATGAGGATTTTGTACATGCTAGAGAGGACTTGACATGAAATCAAGTGAGGCAAGCTATGGGAACCCAGTTGGAACCCTTGAGGACCACATGATCCCAATCTCAAAGGAGGGGGTCTCGATCTCAAAGGAAAGGGGTAGAAGTCCAAGAGGACGAGACAACTTAAAAGAGTGAGGGACGAGAAAGAGGAGCCAGAGCTACAAGACTCAGAAGAGACCAATGAGAAGAACGATATGTATCAGAGGTAGATGATCTTGAAGATGATGGCATGGCATCATCATCATCCTCATCCAAGAGACAAGAGATAACATTGTTGGAAGTAATAATGAAACCCAATTGAGCCCTTTTTGCGTTCATGATATAATTCTTTGTAATGTCAAGTTTGTAGATTGGAACTTTGAATTTTGGAACTCTGAAATGTATTGAATTCTTTTAGGTAATAGAATGTGTTGAAGTTGAATTTATAAATTTTAAAGTTTCAAGTAATGTGTGAAATGCTTATAGATGTACATTTATGTTATGTGACTTTGTATTTTTACTTAAATGGCTAATGGATGTCAAATTTTAAGAAATTTTAAAGTTTTATATTTTTAAACATGTAAATTTTAGTTTATAAGTAATTAGATTCCCCCTGCCACATGCCCCCCCCAAAAAAAAAAAAACTTCATACACAATGGCCACCTAGGCAATTGGACCCCCTGCCCATGGGCAGCCGCACTTGTTTTCTTGAACATTGATTAATATTTATAATTATATAGTTCTGCATACAATATTAATTAATTATTTTGATTAGTTATAATTATTTTACTAGTAACATATAGTAATTTGATATTTATAAATTTTATTATTATAAAGAAACTCAAATGTGAATCTGGATCTCTACTTCAATGATATTTGAATTCAATAGTTTCAAAAAGTGCTAGGCGGCACCCAGGCGGCCAAGGGGGTCCAGGAAGCCCAGCACCTAGGCAGGCATCCAGAACCTGGGCCGCCCAGTTGAAAAAAAAAAAAGTCTAATTCTAATAATCCATAAGAATTTTGATAATCCATATAACCATAATCCATAAGAATTTTGATAATCCATAAGAATTTTGATAACCCATTTGACTAGAATCCCAGTTGAAAACAAAAAGACAGAAGTCGAGAAAAGAATTTTGATAATCCATAAGACCATAATCCATATTTTGATACAATGCTAAAAGCCTAAAACAGTAAAACCATACAAGCATACACTAATAGTCTGATACACTGTAGATTGTACACACAAAAGTTAGATGGTAGAACTAGAAACTAGAAAGTAGAAACTAAAACTAAGAAAAAGAAAATAGACAGAAATTCAGAAAATATACAAACTACAGTCTAAGACACAACAGTCAACACTCAACACTCAACACCAAGAGTCTTCAGTCATCATCATCATCAGAAGGAATAGGATAAGCCTCATCATATGCATCAGATTCGAGGTCATCATCATCAGAGTCATCTCTCTCTTCAATATAACGCTCGTCCTCCTCTGTTTCTTTTGAATCTGCATCTTCATCCTCCTCTTCTTCTACCTCTCTCTTACTAGTATGTGCAGATGAGGCCCTATGAGTCTTGGCTGCTCTACTATTTTCTATCTTTTTGTGCTCTCTGAATTCAAATATTGTATAATCTCCTCCCTGGTAGCATCAAGAACATTTTTACACGAGGCAACCTCCCCCTTAATACCGGCAAGGTGTTTTTTAAACCGGTAAATGGCCCATTAGTATCCTTTGATTCCTTTCCATAATAATTACATTTAATACAATTTTTGTCATTCGGATTCAGGTTATAATCATGCTTCCAACCTGGATCACCACTTCTAGAAGAACCTGGAGAAGATATTTCCATAGAACAAGGCTCATTTTCATCATTTTTTTATTCTTTTAAATTCAGAAATTGTCTAATCTCATCCCAAATAGCTTCAGGAACCTTTTTTACAAGAAGCAACATTCCTTTTAATACCAGCAAGGTGTTTCTTGAATCGGTTAATACCCCCATTGGTATCTTTTTCACAAAAAATTACACTTTATACAATTTTTATCGTTTAGTTTTGGGTTATAACCATACTTCCAACCCGGATCACTTCTTCTAGAAGAAGCAGAAATAGATCTATTCAAATGACAAGGATTTTGCTCCTATTTTTGTCTTACATAACTCATATAGTGCTTAATCTCCTCTCTGATAGCTTCAGGAACATTTTTACAAGAGGCAACATTCCCCTTAATTCCAGCAAGATGTTTCTTAAACCGGTTTATGCCCCCTTTTGTATTTTTTCATAATAATTGCATTTAATACAATTTTTGTCATTTGGACTCGGGTAATATCCATATTTCCAACCCGGATCTCCACTTCGACTAGATCCTGAAAAAGACATCTTAAAATAAAGCAACCAATCTAAAAAATAAAACTTTGCACTTACTTTGATTGCTCGAACTCAAAACTCCCACCTCTGAGATATTTTCAGATACTAAAATAATCAAAAACACCCTGTAATAGGACCACAAAACTCCAAAACTAAATCTAATCTACCTGGGTGATGTTTGGATCCGTTTTTCATAACTTTGAGAAACAATCAATCCAATGAAAATCACAAAATTTAGTTTCTTTGAAGTTTCTTTCTCTCTAAAATGGGTTCTTGTGGGTTTAGATTTCAAATGAACCTAAAACTCATCCTTAAAAGCCTATATGTTTCAAAAAAAAGCAATAGAAAAAAACAAAAAAAAATTTTCGCCCCTAAGTGGGGGCACAGGCCCTGGGTGGCGGCCCAAGGCTGGGAGTTGGGCGCCTGCTTAGCCGGGTTCCGTAACGCCTAGGCGGCTGCCCAAGGACTACCGCCCAGTTTGACCGCCTAGGCCTGGGCAATGAACCCAGGCCTTCTGGACTGCTTAGGCGCTGGGCAATCCTTTTTTTTTAACATTGTTTGAATTTGAACCATGTTTTCGAATATAGTTTTTGTTTTCAAATATAGTTTTAATATTATTGTAATGTATTTATTTTGTATCAATTATATTTGTACTTTATATTGTTATGTCATAATTAAAGAGTGGGCATGTGTTGCAAGAATAAGGGGATTTGAGGTGTATAATGCCAAAATATCAAGTTGGCGCATCTTGTCTTTATGTCAATCATTACAGGCCTCTTGAATGTTCTCTTACCCTATTTGATTTGTTTTTTTCGTTTTGGTGCGTAATACAAATTTACTAAGTACCATATAATTGATAGGAATTCTCTTGTTGAGACCCTACAAATCATTTCAAAGCTTAGATTCATATTAAAACCACAATGATTCACCGAAGTCCCTAAAAACCAAAAGGTTCTCAGTCGGATATTCAATCTAGTATCTGGAAAAGAAACTCTTTTATATGGGACAGATAAAGAAATTTTTGAATTTTGATTCATACTTATTTTTTTATTCAGACTTCGTGACCGGGCTCAAAAATAATTTCTAAAAGATATATTCATAATTCAAACGACTATTTTTTTTTCCAAAGTGAGCTTATTTCTACTAAGGGATAAATATTTCTTTGGATTTTTTGTCATTATATCTTTGAATAAATGATTATCAAATGGCTCCTACACAAAGTGCCAAGTATCCATCATTTACGGTTGCGACTACTAGGGTATCTAATACCATTCGCTCCCTTAGCTTTCGTCTCTCGGTGTCGGTGTCAGCGTAGCATAGTTCTTTCATCGTTGGTGTTCCTTCCAATCTCCATGCATTGCACCGCTCACAACTTCTATGATCTATTCCCCAACCGAACATGAGTCTTTTGATTCATTTGGCTCACGCTCAATTACTTATGGGACACTCCTGTATTTTTTAATGAGTCTACGCACTCTCTTCGTCTTCTAAGATATCGAAACTGATACAAGACTAGGATCCCCAGAGGGCTCTTCCGACTAGGTAACTTTCAAGAAAGTCGTTTATTTTATTTAATTATCTTTAAATCCAAAGAATTTCTAGTGAATATTCCACCAAAAAATTTTCTTTTGGTTCAAGATGATCAATATGTAGAATCATAACAAGTGATTGCTGAGATTCGAGCTGGAACATCCACTTTAAAGGAGAAGGTTCAAAAACATATTTATTCTGACTCAAAGGGAGAGATGCATTAATGTTCATCTCTTACCCAAAACAAGTCATTTACGGGTATTACCGAGAAGTTCATGCAGATCTAGTTTAGTACCTTTTTCGCTTCACAAGGATCAAGATCAAATAAATGTTCAATCTCATGTCAAAGAGCAATATATTTTTGACTTCTCAATGAATAATGATCAAGGAAGACACAAATTGTTTGTGTGGGAATTAAAAAAAGGGGGAGGGTTTCTGATTATTCAAGACCTGATCGAATCATATCAAACAGGAATTGGGATTCCATATATCCCTTTATTCTCCACAACCCTATTCTAGAGAGAACAAAGGCGGCAGCATATATTTCATTGAAAAAGAATTTTATAGTAATAGAGGGTCTAAGGTAAGTGGTTAAGAGCGCAAGTTTCGGCTTGGGGAGTTTAAGGCTGGAGTAGTAATTCAAAATAAAGATGAGAGGGAGAGATCGTGATATATTATGTATTTTGTCTTTAGACAAAATATGAGGGATAGATTGTAGGACAAATTTTTGTTTATATATTCAAATATATAGGGGAGATATGTTAGATGCGTGCGGTTTTTATAGACCGAGGCTCTAAATAATCAAATTTCAGCCCACCTTCAAATAGTGTCGAGAAATATGGTTTCAATACTGGAAAGTTTTGTGATAGCCTTAAATTATATTTTCATCTTTAGTTATAAAATTTAAAGCTTCAAAAATAGTGTAGATCGCAGATCTATGAAAATCTTGAAAATTGACAGTCCAAAAAATGCGTTACAAGATGCACTATTTCCAAAACTTGAAATCCAAAATTTTCTCATGTCCATACATCTTGATGTCAAGATGATCAATTTGATGATCTTTGGGCATCAAAACAACATCTTCTAGTGAAAGTTTTGAGGTAGGCACTAATTTGATTGTTTAGAGCCTAGGCTCTATATAAACTTTTCCTATTTAAGATATAGTTCCCTTAAAGGGATAAGTTTATTTAGAAATATACAATGGAAGAAGCGATAAGTTGGTAGAGAAATCGAATTGTGCTTGGGCTTAAGAGGTTAGCTATTCATGATTGGAACACTATATTCCAAGTTCGATACCCATCCCTCGACCAACCAAAAAAAAGTTCTTAAAGAGAAACTTTATAAGAGAACTGATCTCATGAGCGTCTCTCGTACCTTTAAACATCCAACGTTATTGTTGTTTTGTAATTTATTTTTGTCCTTATACTAGAGGTTTTGTGCATTTCTATAAACGCATCCGCTCATTTAGCATTGCATTCATTTATAATTTTGTTATTATTGTTAATTATTTGGTAATGCTATTGGTACCACTGGATCCATTATTGATTAGATGGACATACAAATATGCTTCTTGATCTAGGCATATGTGCTCTATCGATATTTATTTATTAATTTAATAAAATTTCAATTTAAAAAGCTTTTAGTGTTTTGATGCTTAGCACATTTAAACACGTGCAAAGCACGAGCATTCCACTATTCTAGTTAAAGTTGTTAAGTTGGGTAACAACTTTTGATATTTTAATTTTGATTTACATTAAAAACTATATTTCAACGTAAATTTACAAAAATTTTAATATATTTATATTTTCTTATGATGTTTACTTTGATTTCAAATTCATCAATCTCAGTAAGAATTTATTTCATAATAAATGCATTTAATTTAGTATATTAAAGTACCAATAATTATTCGCTAGATTCACAAGAAGAGATAGATGCAATAATGCCTAATAAAAGCCCCCCATCATTAATATTCCGATAATGATAATTATCACTCAGACTCCCAGCACCAGGGAAATCAGACATGTTACCAAATAGGGGTTCCCAGCTTTTAAGCCACCAGTTTTCACTTTCTCCAAGTTTCCAAGTAAACCAGCACCAGGAGGATTCCTCAAGAGACCCGCCCTTATTGTAACCAAAAGGAACAACCATGAAGCCCCAATTACATAGCACTTCAATAGTATCTTTGTCAAAAGCCTTTGAGTTGAGCAACTTAGTTTCAGTTTCTTAAGAAGTGTCCCTAGAGAAGGTAAGGGCCTATAGACTCACTAGCCTAGGACAAGGTGGTACAACTACCTTCAGCTATTCCGCCTAATTGATCGCAGTTTTGTAAGTAGTTCCGCTAGATTGTGTTTGTGTTGTTGCATTTATTAGGTCCATACATCCTTGCTTCTAAGGCTTCCTCGATACTTGTCCTGGCCTAGCCGTCGCATTGATCCTTCCCTGCTGACTGTGAGTGTAGCTGCACTCTTTCTCATCAGCTGCGGTGAGTGGAGTGTGGTGTATCGCTCTGCTTGTGTTTGAGTGGGTGAGCACTTGTCCTACATCTATCTTTGTCTACCGTGGAGAGTGAGCATAGTGTAGCATATCGATGAGGTGCAGCTCCGAGTGCCATTGCTTCCTCCTCCTGATCTGATCTCACTCTGCGGCGAAGAAGCGTTCTGCTTGTGTTGGCTTGCGTTGTGCAGTCCGGCCTCAACCTAGGAATTCCCATCCTCATTCAATTCCTCCCTCAATCCTTATGTGCCTTCAAGCCACCAGTTGTCACTTTCTCCAAGTTTCCAAGAAAACCAGCACCAGGGGGATTCCTCAAGAGACCCGCCCTTATTGTAACCAAAAGGAACGACCATGAAGCCCCAATTACATAGCACTTCAGTAGTATCTTTGTCAAAATCCTTTCAGCTAAGAGACTTACTTTCAGTTTCTTATAGAAGTGTCCCTAGAGAAGGTAAGGGGCTATAGACTCACTAGCCAAGAACAAGGTTGCCACTTGCAGTTCTCATATGCAAATTTCATACCTTTATCCATTTGAGATGTTCTGTCAACATCTCCCTAATTTTATTTTTTTGGTCTGGTATTCTTTTATACTTCCCTTAAACATGCATTTACTGCTTTTACTTATGAAATACAGTTACCAGTGCCAAAATAAAATAAATAACATACTCTGAGATGTAACACAAATGATTAGGGAAAGACCAACTGAAGCTTTAAAGCGGAGATTCAAGGAAATCTTCTTTTGTAATAAGTTACTATTTCTATTGATAATTCATCAAACTTGGTGAGATAAAGATGAAGAGTCAATTTAAAATATCCATAAATCCTTAAAAACATGAAAGAATACAAAAACAATTTACCAATTAACACAAGAATCAAGCATGATTAAGGGGAGACCTTCACCTTTCCAAAATTGCAAATACAAACTGAGTACCTCATTAACCAAGTCAAAGCCTTCAAACAAATAATAAAACAATCTATTCAAAATGGATCACCAAAATTACAATTATTCTGAAGCAAAGAGCAACCGGTGTACATTAAAATCCAACCACATAAGAAGTAACGACTACTCGACCAAACAGGATATGAACTATGTTCTTTGATGCTATTACAGAATCATTCCTTCAAACCCAATTGAAGCTCCATCGCAGTATACAGGAAAATCCAGTCACATTTATGTTTTCACTAAAATTACTTAAATCACTAGTGACTAGCCCCAACATGAGTAAGCAATCTACCAACTTTGTTTCAAATGTAATAGCCCTTTTTCCAGGGTAGATCTATGAAGAGGTATTGGGGTTGTCCTTGGCCCTTGCTAGACTACAAAAGCTATAAACTGGCAACGTCCCTAAGGAGCAAGCTTTAGATGCTTCGTATATGAACAGGTATCTACAAGGACGCTTTTTCATTGAGAATATGGGATTACTTCTCATGAGATACAAATCTTTGAAGTCTCTCTACAGTAGGGTGATGCTCATTGCTACTCCTAACTTACCCCACAAGCTACATGACTATACTTCTAACCTTGGTACCCACAAGATTGTTTGCCGGAGTTTTGTATCCACTACCAGCATGGAACCACCACCAGACCTTCCAAATAAGCTCCTATGCCAATCTCACTTATTCTTTTGCAGTAAATAATAATCCATCAAAACAACCAACCATTAAGAGGCACCAAAAACACACAAGATACTTTAGCAATCATCCTTGTCACACAAAAGGATTAAAACAAAATTTCCACCCAACAGTTACAAGAAATCAAAAGTGGTTACATTGAATTCCAGGAACTGCTATAGAATAATAGTCTAGGTTTTAAAAGCTTCAATCTGAATTATTCATTGAAAAAAAAAAGAATAACAATCAAGCTTCAATCTCAGTTAATACAGGACAGATATGAAAATGGAGATATGACTCAGCTTTCCACAAACTCCAGGACACAGATATGGGTACAGGGATCCTATCTGACATGTTCAAACCATAAATAAGATAAGATGGGAACACAATAAACATCACAAAACCAAAAGATAAAGATTTAACCCAGAAAAATGATTATACCAAGTATTTATTGCTATATCTGCTCCAATCAAAACTCCAGTTCAATTCCAATACATTTGAAATTATCGTGACATTTTAGGGCCTCCAATCGTGGCATTAATGTCAATGCCTAAGAAAAGCCTTTGAGTTGTGAATATAATTACTTGCCAAAACTATGATAGGTATTGATAAACAATAACTAGCGCTAAAATATCTTTTCTTTCCCATTTTGATAGGTACTTATAACATACCCAAAGATCCTGAACTTTATATCTAAAAGTAAAATTTTCGGCCATATATATTATGTTGGAGAATCAATTCTCAACATTTATTACTTTAAAAACCAAATATGGGCAATATAATTATCATATTTATCTTCTCATGACATACTTATTAACATTTTCATGTTTTCACATTTATATTTTCTAGATAATTATTTTACAAAACTAAAATTCATGCATTACCATTCTTAAAATACAATCTTTAGTTTACCAAAATATGTAATTTTAATTATTAAATTCAGTAAATTTTGGATAAATTCAGTGTAAAAAGAAGCTAAATCGCGACATATTTCCAAGTCTATAATATCCCAATAACAATTACTAAGCATAGAAAAGGATTAGTGAGAACATTACGTTCAACAAATTAAGACACTAAATGTAAAAATGGATTGTACGGGTTCTAACTTAAAATACAAAAAATTCAATAAAATAGACAAGAACTAATACAAACACACACACACACACCCTCTTACATTCAATGATTAAGACATTCAGAGTGCAGCTCAAAGGAATCAAGTGGGATTATCCATGTTCTAGATTACAGTGCAAAAAATTTCAATGCTACAAAAATAGACACGCACGCCCACCCACACGCACGCGCATGAACACAAGCACGCCCAACCACACACACGCGCATGAACAGAAGCACGCCCACCCACCCACCCACACACACATACCATGTGCACATGCATGCAAATGTGAGCTTGCGCACACACCACATATTGGAAGAAGATTAAGCTATCATTCACCTACTACCTACCCCCACCCCCCCAAAAAAAAAAAAATTCCGGTATTAGTTGTATTGTTTTAGGGTTTTGTTTGTTTACCCACACATCCTCTTGACCATAGCAAATGTCCCCATGAAAAACAATTGTAAACAAAACCCGTAAAATATGGTTTTTTGAAGAGAGAATATGATGCATGCTCAACTTTCCATTTTATTCGAAATCGTTCATCTGATGCTTTTAGGGGGATCTCCAAAAAACTGGCCCTAAAAGAACACACCCAACACAGAGAACAAGAATGGGAGGGTAGCTTTGCACAATTTAGCTTGTAGGTTAACATAATGATTATATATATATATATATATATATATATATCTGCAAACACTTGAAAATAGATGGTCCAGATAATACAATACAATAATATACTATTTTAGGGCTTGAGATTAATTTGGTTTTTCAAATTAATCAGTGTGAGTGCATGTTTGGGGGAATGTAGAGCAAATCGCACGGTGCATAACGCTTGCCACAAGTGCGAACACCACTGAGCTTTGCGAACGAATAGTGTTTAACACGTTAATATCGAATTTTATGAAGAACCTTTTTTTAGCAAAGCAACTAAATTTTATTGCTTATAAAAAGAAAATACAAGCTAAATGTACAAAAAGGAATAAGGCACACTGTCATTCATCAAAAGGAGCCATTTCAAATAACCCTCCCTAGCTCCTCACTTTGCCATTTCTCCTTCTCTCTCTACCTCCCACTCTTTCTCTCTCTTCCTACTTAATCCCTTCAATTAATGGCAAGGTCAGATCTTTACCATATAAGGAATAGTTGACATTAGGGGGCCCACAGACTTAAACCAGGCAACATTTCAAGGTCAGAAAACTTTACACCTGCTGCTTCCCCTAACACAGGCAACCAAAAGGCAATTAAACATGCAACAATGTCGAAAAACTCAATTATTTCGCCGCACAACGACCATGTGCATACGATCACCCTCGACCATGGGAGCCTTCCCTTTAATCTCCCTTAACAAATCCTTCACACGAGGCTCAGGTCTTGAAGCCCACACGCACTAACCTAATGATTTCAGCTTGCAATCTAGATTTGATCATATTGAAGACAACTGGAGGACACTGGCTCAGTGCAGCAACTAGGAACCTTAAAATATAATCACGTCATATATGCAGTGGTATATAAACAAAAGATCAGCCAAAAGGTCCGGAGGACATGAGAAAAAACCTTGTTTTGGGATGTATCTTGAACAAGAAGGCTTTAAAATGGTCATTGGGTCTGATAAAGATGTATCTTGAACAAGAAGGCTTTAAAATGGTCATTGGGTTTGATAAAGATATATATATATATAGATACACAGACACTATATTATTAAGCTAGAGTTAAGAGGTGGATACATGTTACAAGAATAAAATGGTCCTTATCTCTAGAGAGAACATAGGGTAAGTACCCTAAAAATAGAGAAAAGTTATAATAGTCTGTATGGGGTACTTTTCTATGTTTTAAACCATTAGATCCCGTGTTTTTAGGATAGTCTTATATAGAGACACACCCATATATTTGATGGTGAGGGAGCTTTTTGGGAAGGGAGAGAGGGAAAGAGGTGTGGATAGAGCCTACTTCGTAGGAGACTTTTGAGGAGTTTCTCTCTCAATAGAAAGAAAAATATTTGTGTGGTGACCTAAAGATAGATGCTCCCAAATTGAAAGAGATATGCTATACTAAGTTTCTAAAAACATATTAAAGTGTATAAAAAACCGCTTAATTATGCTTCCATGAGGAAGGACTTTATGCTTTATTCCACAAATAAAATACCATGTAAAAATATTTATTCCAAATATGGTAAATAACATTACCACGCCATGTAAAAATAGTTTACATTGAAATAGTAAATACGTACAAAGCTTTTACCTAACATTTTATAATGTAAAAAAAAAAGGTACGGTTTGTATAAGGTTGCAACCTTCAACAATCAAATTAAAGCGCACCTCCAAATCATATCATAAATTTTTATTTTGGAGTCAAAAATTTATAGGATGGCTTGAGAACCTATTTTCATCTCTAAAAATAAAATCTTCAACTCCAAAAGTGGTTCAAATCAAATAGACCTATAAACATTTGAAAATCTTGAAAATAGATGGTCTAGATAATTTGTTGCAAGATACACTATTTTTAGGACTCAAAATCTTTTTTGTTCTTCTCATATTCATATATCTCGATGTTGAGATGATCATTTAGAGGGCTTTCCAACATCAAAACAACCTTCTATGATGGACTTTTGAGGTGCAACTTAATTCAACATTTTAAGGTTAGAACCTTATATAAACGTTTTCCAAGAAGTTTACAATTGTTTGCATCGTACATTAATTTCCTATTGCGTTGTCCCAATCGCTAGATTTCATGTGTTATATTTTAGGATCTGCAAACACATATTTAAGGCAGATCATGTAGGGTTACAGGTAAGTCTCTATCTAAAGGAGTTCTCAAGAGATATATATCAAAAAATATTTGTGTGGAGAGAGAGCGCCATTTCTAAATATATGATTTTCCTAACAAAGACAGAGAAATTTCTATTATTTAATGTAGTTTTGGCACATGTTGACGAAAGGATCCTTATACGAGGGACCACATGCTTGATTTTGGAAATTAACTTAATGGGTTCTTGGATGTAAGAGCCACCTCCATGAATGATAGATGGCTAAGTCTTGTGCCCAATCCCATTTCCCAGGGATTTCACTAGGAGATAATGGGGTTAATTTATCCATTTTAGAATGAAGATAAGTCAAATCTTTTCCTAATAGCATTATTCTCCTATTTAGATGGCACTTTGAGCTGATGACAAAAATTAACAGGACATGTAGAGAGAGAAACATGGATAGAAGCCTAAGTTCTAGATGAATGTTCATGTGTATTTGTATAATCAAACAGTAGTATTGATTTTTTTTCTTTTGAGTATAGTTTTTTTATTTTCCTTTTTCTTCTTACACGTGCACGTAAATCTACAAGTATATATAATCACAATGTAATTATTCTAATTTCTACCTGAAATATGACCTAGCTTAGATAATTAACAAGGAGAATAACAAAGTAAGCATTCATCATCCTCAATAGGTATTATGATATTTGCCCATGATCCTTAGTATTAGCTAGGTTATATTGAAGATAATAAGTAATTTTGGATAAGTTAAGATAAATATTGCAGACTCAAAATATTGTCTTAACTTCAAAGTAACAAGCAGTGTACAGCTCAGTTATATCCCCACTGTATCCCGTATGGCGTACAAGTACAGGTGTCAGAATGAATTGAAGCTGCCACCTTATTTAGATAAGGGATCTTCACCCATCACAGTATGAAATAATTTATCAAATAACAACGGTTACGAATATTACCACTGACAATAAGTTTATGCTTAATGGTAGTCAGTATAATCTCTAGTATAATTTAACATAATGATTTAATGATAGATAGCCAGCATCCTTGCAGCTAAAAAAATCAGTACTTGCAGCTAAAAAAATCAGTATTTGATAATTTTGTGTTTACCCTTTCTTTCCTACGAAAAACCCACTAAAAATTATCACAATTAATGAGGATAGAACGCAAGATAAGGTGATTGTGAATTGTAACCACAGAAGAAATTGTCCTCTGTTTAGCAAAACCCCATCATAATCCAAGATAAAAGCATCATTTCTCCTTTCAATACTTCCAAAGAGTGAAGAAGATAGGAGAAAATTTATCTATAAATAAACACTTCCCATGTTCCAAAACTCATCCAAGGCAACCAGCTCAAAATGATCAAAACAAATGAACTAAAAATCTTCCCAGCTAAGACCTCCTCGGCAGGCAATAATTTAATAAAATCAACTAAAAATCTTCCCAACTAAGACCTCCTCGACAGGCAATAACTTAATAAAATCAGCCAAATCTATACCGGCAGTAAAGAACCCAACCCCAAATCGGCTATTGTTTTCTATATGGAACTCAACAGAAAATCAAATCCACACGTCTGTTGATTTTGTGAATAGAACTTATTCGCACATATGATTGATTTTGTGAATAAAACTAAGCTCCAATCCAGAATTATTTTCACATATTCAAAAGGAAAAATAATATGGTTTTTCAGCCTTACGAGAACAAGGGGAAGTAAAAAGAAAGAGGGGGAGAGCTCACATAAGTGTTAAGTTGGCGAACGAAACTGGAGAAATTATTGTGCTTGAAGTATTTGGGGAGCAAATCTCTGGCAAATTCAGGAGGGCTCCATACGATGAAACTGTTATTTGATGAACTCCATGACACTATTGAATCTGTTGTTGAATCATCCACCATATCATAAGTCTTTGAGAGGAAAGGTGCAGGGGCATTGGTACCAGGAGCCTGAGCCCCATCCATAATCCCCGCTAAATAAAAACCCTAGAACTCTCTCCCTCTCTCTTTTAACAACAAAGAAACATCCAAGCTGGCAGAATTCACTGAACCGTTCTCCCTCTCTCTTTTAACAACAAAGAAACATTCGAGCCATTCTCATTCTCTGGCATAATTCACTGATCCGTTCGAATCGGAAGCCCATTGATTACACTAAAATTAAAACTCCTTGTCTCTCCCCTCTCCCTAAACTTAAGACCTCATTGTGTCCCTTCTCTCTCTGTGTACGCTGGAATTTGCCATTTCGGCATTTTGAAACGGTCTGAACGCGTGGTGGTTTTTTATTTTTCTTTTTTTTTTCTTTCTTTTTTTTTTTTTTTTTCCTGGAAAGACCCGGTTACCATGGCCAAGCACATAGGTGTACAAATATGGGCTTGTTAATAAAAACAAAGTTTTGAGATGGATTTTTGGACTTAATTTTTAAGTACATGTAATCTTCTCATGCAGATCATGAATATGAAAAAATAAATAATTTTTAAAATTTAAAAATAATAATTCTAGTTTTGTTTTTAGATGACACACCTAAAGATGGATACTTTATCCTTGTTGAACGGCGTATATAGTCATGCCATCGGGTCCATTTTGCATGAAAATTGATCCTTCTACACATTAGGGACCGTACTAGCTAAGTAGACCTTTGTGCACCATAGTCCAGTAGTCCATAATCCCTAAAATCTTTGGAGAATATTCCATAGCCACCAAGTCTAACCTAAATTCATCCTAGAACATGTAGGATTATCCAAAGGATACGGTTAGCACGAGGCCAGCCCGCATATAAGGGTTTGGCAATAAATATAGTTTTTAAAAATAATTTGATCTTAATTTAAAAAAAGTTTATATAAGGTTGCAAGGTTAAAATGTAGAAATAAAGATGCACCTCAAAAATCCATCAAAAAAGGTTGTTTTAGTATTGAAAAACCCTCCGATTGATCATATCAACATCGAGATGTATGAATATGAAAAAAAAAATATTTTGAGTCTTAGAAATAGTGCATATTGCAAATCTAGACCATTCATTTTTAATATTCATATGTTTATAGATCTACTTGATTTTAAATATTTTTTGAGTTTAAAAATTTACAATTAAATATAAAAAAATAGAATTTCATATAATCCTAAGTATTTTTTACACCAAAATTACATGTTATGATAAAATTTGGATGTGCGCCTTAATTGGATTGTTTAAGGTTGCAACCCCGTAGAAACCACACCCTTTATAAAATATATAATCTTTAACATGGAGATCATGAATATGAAAAAATAAATAAATTTTAAAAATTAAAAATAATAATTATATTAAATAAAACATTTTGGACCGTTAGTTACCATTGTAGAAATGCAGTCCAACCCACATGAAAACAAGTGTTGTTATCCATATTCAATCCCAAATTAACTAAACATATCCAAAATAGAGTTCGTAGACCTAAGATAGCCTTGGAATTGTCCTGAATCCTAAACATGATAGAAATGGATCTGAATCTTATTAGATTCATGTGGAACAAATGCAACCCAAAAAGAAATGTATGAACACCTAGACCAAGGAACCTAACTCTCTTTGTAATCTCAAAGCCCTAGAAATCACGGAAGCCATAGAATTCATAGAAACCCTAGATCTAAGAATTCAACACTGCTAGATAATTGTTTAACTATCTAGTTCAAAATCTAAATGAAAAAGTTAATATAAGGTTGTAATCTTAAAATGTAGAATTAAGATGCACAACAAAAATTAATTGAAAAAATGTTGTTTTGATATTGGCAAACCCTCTAATTGATCATCCTGACATCGAGATGTATGAATATTTGAAAAAAAAAAAATGAGTCCCCGAAAATAGTGCATCTTATAACACATTGTCTATACCGTCCATTTTCAAGATTTCCATGTGTTTATAGATCTACTTGATTTGAATTATTTTTAGAGTTTAAAAATTCATAATTAAAGAATAAAATCGATGATAAGGCCATCTTAAGAAATTTTGACACGAAAATTGTTTCTTATGATAACTTTTGGAAGTGCACCTTACTTGGATTGCTTTTCCAAGTAACTATTTTTCCTCTTTTATTTTAGTTAGCTATTTCTTTCCTATTTTAAGTCTAATTTCTAGCTCAATTAGTATGATTTAAGTCTAATTTCTAGCTCGATTAGTATGATTTAGCCTTGAAATTTGTTTTGGTGTATAAAGCACTGTTGGCACTGTCGGCGGTTTTTAGAGAGAACTGATATTTTGAGATCAAATTTATCTCTAATCCATAATCAAGTTTAAAAACTAGATTGGATGGCCAAATCGGTCACCCACCATATCGTAATCGACCCGTTCAGTCAATCGACTCATACCAGTTCGATGAGTTTTGCACCACTGAAATGGAAAAAAAAATTAAAAATGCTAAACAATAAGCTGAGTATATTTATAAAAGAAATGATGAATCATTATATATTTTGATGAAGTAATAGGAAAGGTGTGAATACCGAGAGTTTGGTTGTTTTATGAGTGCTACACAGTCATTTCACAATTTAAAGTACAATTAATCTAAAAATAGAAAAGAAAACATAAGGGTGCGTTTCTGTAAGATTGCAACCTTAAACAATCCAATTAAAGCGCACCTCCAAATTTTATCATAACATGTAATTTTGTTGTAAAAAGTTTTTAGGATTATCTTAAAAACTATTTTTATATCTAATTAGAAAATTTTAAACTCCAAAAATGGTTAAAATCAAGTGGATCTATAAACATATGAAAAACTTGAAAATGGACGGTCTAGATAATGTGTTGCAAGATGCACTATTTTTTGGTATTCAAAAACATTTTTTTTTAATATTCATACATCTCGATGTCGAGATGATCAATTAGAGAGTTTTTCAACATTAAAACATCCTTTCCGATAGATTTTTGAGTTGCATCTGTGATTCTACATTTTAATGTTGCAACCTTATATAAACTTTTCCCAAAAAATAAAACGTAAATTATAAATTTATAAGAAAAATATTAACAGAATATCCATAAAAGAACTCAATTTTTCTCAAAATTAATCAAAGAAACCCCATATAGAGACATATAAAATAAAATAAATATAGTTGCTATTTAAAAATTAACAATACTCTACCTAAGAGAGACTAGAAAACCAAAAACAATTATATTTATAGAAAATTAGCATATTCTCAAAACTTATTAGGGAAATCCCAAATAGAGACAAATTTTTTTAAATGAATACAAATATAAAACTATCTAAAACTACCCAATTCAACCTAGAACAAAACAAGTTTCTAAATTTTTAATTTACAAAAAATCTTCTAATTTTTTTTATTCTAAAAATAAATAAATGCAAACATTATTGAAGATTATCTAAACCCTACTTATGTCAACCAATAACCAAAAAAATAAAAATAACATAATAAATATCACAAATCTCAAGTTTTCTTGAAATTATTATGAAAATCCGAAACCTAAAACCTACCTAAGGCTATAGGGGTATTGTGGCCTTTAAAATCCTTGAGAATCTGTAAATAAGGATTCTAATGGACTAGACAAAATAATGCGAGTGTGCATGTTAGTTGACTGACCTAGTGTTAGGCTATATACAGTATTAGTCATATACAAACTCTTACCCTGTGAGCATATGACACTACAAAAAAGGCTTTAAAAAAATCATCCCTTATTGAGGTCGAAGAGATGCTTATGGGTAGTGTGTAGGTGAGAAGAGGTTAATGGTTTCCTGTGTGTGGATGTATACATGTAAGAGCAATAGCTAAAATATCAATAAACTTCTAAATGACTTGTACACATGGCAGTTACATTACAAGGAAGCCACCTATAGAAGATTTATGTGTGCATATGCATAGAGGTAGTCCCTCTTGCACTATAGTGATGTTTGCATGTTATTTGCACTTAAGAGAAACATGTAATCGACATTATATGAATGTGGTTCTACAATTTATTATCCAACTTGGACTAGCCAATTATGAGCATTTGCATGAAACTATAGTTAATGGGTCTCGTTTGGGTGGTTTGAGAAGATAGTCAAGGATCACAATTATTATGTCAATTGGATTATCCTAGCAGTCAGTTATTTTGGTCTATTAGTACCAATTCACTTCTAGATATTATGTTTTTAAGTGAAATGAATGTTTTATGAATTTTAGAAATTTTTTAATTTAATTTTAGCAATAAAGAACCTAGAGATGGCGTTTCAGAATTCTAGAACTGTAGAGGGGCGGAGTGAAACACGTGGGGGCCTTTGAATCCAGCATGCATGTATACCACGCCCACATGTGTAGGGCATGCAGCCCATGGGGCCCAATCCTCACTCGTCCTCTCTTCTTTATTTATTAATTTTGATAAGTGTTTTACTTTATTAGTAAAAAACTATTGGAAAAATTATAGATACCCTCAAAATCAACTTTGCAAATCCTACCACTAATACTTTTTGTACCATACGCTAGACCCCAACATTGTTTTTTCTTATATTTACCCCCAGTCAAAAAATTTAAGACTAAAATGCCCTTTTCTTTTCCTTTCCCCTATGTTTTTGGAGTCACATGTTGTTATGGCAAAACTTTCTTTCTCTCTTTCTCTCTACTTGCCCTCTCTCTTTCTCCCTCTCTCTAACCACCATCACTCTCTCCACTCGCCCTCTCTCCCTCTCTCCCTCTCTCTACTTGCGTTCTCTCTCTCTGCCCACCCTCTCTCCCTCTCTCTACTTGCGTTCTCTCTCTCTGCCCACCCTCTCTCCCTTTTTCTCTATTTCTAGACTCTGAAATATTTAACCGGTCTGGTACAATGAGTGCCAAACCACATTATATAGGCTTAATCTTCTAGAATACTCACCGGTCCGACACCTAATGTGCTAGACCGCATTACTTGTGGAACATTAACCAATCCAGCATACTGGGTGTCGGACCGAAATGTTTTTGTGGCCCAACACCAAAACTTTTTAGGTCTGGTACATAATTGTGCCAGACCGCTTGGCTTAACATAGGCAGCTTCCATTACAAACAAATGGTAACACTTTGGATGAAGAATCACCAGCCTGTTAAACATAGATTCATTTAACTTACAAATGGTAGCGATTTCATTTTTCATTCTATTTATCAAAGATGTATTTCACAATTTTAATCATCAAATAACTAAAATTCAAAGAATATAGCTGCCTTTGTATAATAATGACAACAAAGTTAAAACCAAGTGTAGCACTTTCAAGAATGCCAATTTATGTAGCAGATTCAATCTTGTTTCAGTCGAAAGAAGCATGACGAACAATTTGCATAAAAATGTATCAATGGCATAACATCCAGGCATCAATACATAGTAAGCAACCAAATAAAAACCTTCCAAATGATGTAAGTAATATGAGTAAGACCAAAAAATATTTGAGAATAGCTTAGTATTTATTATAATTGAAGTGACAATAACCAGAACTAATGGGGGGGGGGGGAGGAGAGAGAGAGAGAGCAAAAAAAATGGACAGAGAGATATTTCAAGAGAGACAAAGAAAATAATGGGCTGAGTTTTTGGTAGAGAGGGAGCAAAAAAATGGACAGAGAGATTTATGGAGAGAGAGGAGAAAATAGGATGAGACATTGACATAGACAGAGAGCAGAAAAATGCACAGAGATATTTCAAGAGAGAGGGAGGGGAGGAATAGGACAAGAGATTGGGACAAAGAGAGATTTTGGGAGAGAGTGAGATAAAAAAAATAACCTACAAGAGATTTTAGAAAGATTTTGTAGAGAGGGAGAAAGAGCAAGAGATATTCTCATAGAGAGAGTGATTTTGGGCATAGAGAGACAGAGAATAAGATGTTCTCAGAGAGAGATTACAGGTATATAGTGAGAGTGAAAAATATTCTAAAAGAGAGAGATTTTGGGTAGGAGAAAAAGTGAGATTTCAGTAGAGAGAGAGTTTGCGGACAAAGAGAGAGAGTTAAGGCATCTAGAGAGAGGAGATACCTAAAACGTAAAAAATACAAAATATAGGAGAAACTATTGAAAAGGATATTTTTGTCCAAAATTTTATTTTATTTTTACTGATGGGTGAATACAATAAAGAACAATGTGGTACAAAAAGTATTGGGGGTAGGATGTCTACATAGTTGATTTTGGGAGGGTATCTATAATTTTCCCAATTTTTTTTTGAAAATGATATTTTGTCCTTGTTATCTGGGAGTTGGTTATTTAAAATATTATCTGTAAATTTGACCATATATTTTAAAAAACATTTTGTACTAACCCCCAATTTTCTCTTCAATTTCATGTTAGCCCCTGCCCATATTTTTCTTTGGGATGCCATAAAATTTGTTGCAAGCATTTCATAGCATCCCTCCCCCCCTCCCCGCATCCTATCTTTCCCCTCTTTTTTCACATGTTTATCATAAAATTGTCATCAATAATATTGCATATACCAAACAGGGACGACCTCTAATTACTCGTATTGTATTTCTTGGCACTACACGCCAACCCATTTCTTCACCCCCTTCTCTCTCATCTTGGTCTCTCTCTCTCTCATGTAATGGGCAAGGGTAGTGGGCCAACTATTCTCTCCTTATCTCAGATGAGGACATATTCTCTCTCCCCTTTCTCACCCGTCCTCACTGTGGGTCACTTACAAGAGCTAGTGATCTTTCTCTCTCCTCACTCACAAGAGCTAGTGCTGTCTCTCTCTCTATATCATGCCCTAACCCCTCTCTTTTCTCCCTACGATGGATCTCCCTTTCACTCTCTCTTATGCCCTAACCCCTCTTTTCTTCCAATAATGGATCCCTCTCTTTCCATATCTCTCTACCCAATCCCTCTTTCTCTTCAAACCCACTTTCTAAAACCCATTTAAGTTTGTTTGTAATTCTTATTTTCTCTCAATATAAATTCATCTACGTAACAACCCACTGAGACATTAGAAATGGATTCAAGAGTGTGCAAAGTTGCTTTAATATAGCTTTGCACACAAAGGAATTGATACACGAGTTGGAGAAAGCTAAAGAGCTAATGACAAATCCACGCTCATTCAATTTTTAATTGATCTCCAAATGGATGAAAGCAGCGTATTATGTAAATCTATGAAATAAGATGATGAGGCGGATACATGTCTAATAAGAAGATGTACACAACCGAGATATGATCTCGGGCTTCTTAAACGACAAAAAGTGATACCAAAGGAGGTATCAACTGTTAGGATATGGATATCTCATGTTAGTATTGATTAATACATAATTATGGATACATAGCAGTATATCTCTTGATAATATTAGGACATGTATCATACTGATACATATCAGTATGGATATGCATATGTATGGATACATATATCTTGATAAGATTAGGTGGTATCTATCCATAACCATTGGTATTTATCTTTAACTATTACTAGCCGTATATTTATACGGAGTCTTATATATTCTTAATTAATCAATAAAGAAAGAGTTCTCTACAATATTATGAAAGAATCTTCCATGGGGGCCTAAGGGCCAAATATACAGAAATATAATTTCTAACATGGTATTAGAGCGAGGTTCAATATCGATCGATTTTTTGTGACTCAGGGATCTACAATTTTTTGTGACTCCACCGGAAACAATTTTCAGAAATCTACAATCTTGCAAAAATCTGGTTACTCAAGTACTTGTTCTCTTTCCAATAAGGTATTCTTTGAGCAAAAAGTTCCTTCATTGTATTTTCTGATATGGTATTTTGTTTACATTCCTTGCATCGGAATTTTTTTATCATTCCATCTCTTGTAGTGAGCCACCTCTTGCTTCCTTCTTGATTTTTTCATACCATCTATTGTTTTCTCTTGAAGCAATCTTTTTGGTTACTTTCTCTCTCATCTTAACACATTGTTTCTCCCCATCATGTTCTCCCCATTAACCTCATATAACTTTATGTGTTGACCACTGCCCTCATAAAGCGCTTCCATTGCAATAAACTAATCCTCTGTTTAGGTATTCAGATCATGTTCGATGTCTGGAATGTCAATCCAATAAACTGAAGCTTTTGAAGCATATTCAGTAACTTTACCATTTTTTTTGTCCTTCGTTTCTTATCATTGCGCTCCAAAATTACCGCAACCTGAAAAAAAAAAAAAACCCAGGTTTGTGTGTTAATTTTTCTATTCCCAAAACCACTTTCGTCTCTCAAGCATCGAGCTTCTGTTTCCAATTTCTCTTATCAGTGAGGCCCTCAATCTGATTGTGTGTCTTTGTTCATCTAGCATCGAAACCTAGGTAAACTATTGCGGTCATACTCTCCTCTGATGCCAGACACTTGGTGAGCCGGATCTGAAACCCTCCTCTAAATCTGCATCTGAAAAATGCCCTCTAAAACCTTGATACCCTAACCTCATATTTGAGGTCAGGAATTTTAGTACCCTACTATTGGATTGTTAGAAAGCACTGGTTTGCTCGGCAAATACCATGACAAAATTTGCTTCCGGTTTTGCTTTGTTTGCTTCTCATGGTGCAAGTTTTCCACCTGCTCTACAAGTTTGCAAAGCAACAAGTGTCTTAATAAGTTTCGTTTAATTTGCAAAGCAACAAGTTTGCTTCTGATAGTGCAAGTTTGCAAGTTGAAGAGAGAGCTTAGAAGAAGAGAGAGAGCGAAACAACATTACCTGTATTTCGGATACCTGAGGCTTATCCCAAAGGCGAGGTTTTGATACTAGGGTGTGAGAGCTCTGCAAGTATTGGGCCTTTGCCTTGTATGCAATAAATCTTTGAGCTTCTGCACCGAATGGATCCATCTTTTGCCCATGCCCCTTTTCCCATTGAAGAAGATGAATGAGATGAAAATAGTTTTGGGATTTCAAGCTTGTGATTGGGACAAAAGGAGTTGAGTGAGCCGGATGAACCTACTACAAGTGATTCAAAGCCTTCATCTCTAAAGATAAACAAGAAAGAGAAGATATACTTGGGTCCACACTGCGCTCCTCCCTCTCTCAGTAAGCAAGAAGAACTAAGTGCCTCAGGGCGAAGCAACGACTCAAGAATAAACTTAAAGATGTTGATAATAAATTTTCTGGTGTTGGTATGGAAAACAAGGTCGAGCAGATTTGAGAGATAGTTGGTGGGAGTAATAAGGTAAGTGCCGTTATGTCAAAGACTTCTCCTCGAGATTGGCTTGACCCCACTGCCATGAGTCACAGTTTGAGAGGTCTTCTCATTAGAGAAAGAGAGAGTTGGTTGCTCATCTCCTTCTTTTGCTTATGGATCTTGATCTCGGGTTTTAGATCCATCTGAGTCTCACCAGCCACTTAGATATGATATTGTCATTGACCATCTCCGTCAACCTAAAGAGACCCATCTGGAATGATTTTTTTTTATCGAGTTTTTCGTTACTCGATCATGTATGTTCTCTATCAACCTAAAAACACCCCTTTGAAATGATATTTTTTTATCGAGCTTTTCGTTACTCGATTATGTATCTTCTAGTCTGCGAGCTGTTGAATCGGTCTCATATCCAAATCGAGTTTTGTTGTATGTTATGGATACTTACGTTTAATGATTGAGTTCTTTCGTTGCTCAATCCTATTGAATGATGGAGTTTTTCGTTACTCCATCATGTTTAATGATCGTATTTTTTGCTATTGGATCATGTCTGTTGATCGAGTTTTTTGTTACTCTATCCCGAATGTTTCTGAGGCTCTATTGTTGAGGGAGTTTTTCGCTACTCGATCCAGAATGTTCTTGAGGTCGTCTGCTCCTGAGATCTACCACTTTTATGTGCTTGTTGTTCAAGCAATATATGTTTGTTGTCCGAGCAATCTAAAGATCACTATTCATTTTTGGCAACTTAGCATTATTTAAACTCCAGCTGCTTTGTGTCAATGTATCTTTAATTTGATGGGGAGTGTTAGAATATGAATATCTCGTGTTAATATTGATTGATACATCATTATGGATACATCTCAATATATCTCTTGATAAGATTAGGATATGTATCATACTGATACATATCAGTACGGATATGCATTTGCATGGATACATATCTCTTGATAAGTTTAAGTGATGTCTATCCATAATCATTAGTATTTATCTTTAACTGTTACAAGCTGTATATTTATTCAGGGTCTGATATATTCTTAATTAATCAATAAAGAGAGAGTTCTCTGCAGTATTATGAAATAATCTTCCATTGGAGCTTAATGCCCAAATATACAGAAATACAGTTTCTAACATCAACTGGTTCACAAAAAAGTAAATATCAAACATCTTCCTTCATCAAAAAATACTATGGTAGAGTTCATGCATCTCCTTCTCTTTGCAATCCATCATGATCCAATTTGTTGGATATAGTGATATCCAAAATCACCCATATAAATAAATTCTATATTATGTGGGATTGAGATTGATATTGATAAGTTATTAAAAGAAATAGAAAATCAAAACAGATTAAGACTCTTAGGTATATCTCTTGGTTTTTGAGATATATGTAACATATATATAAAATTTTGTATTTAGTTTGAATTCATAACCTTATATATGGGATGAAAGATGAAAGAATATGTATGCTCTATTTGAGTCACCATATGGGAAATGTTGCTTCCTCTAAAGAGAGAGGCAGGGGCCTCTTGTGCATGAGAGGCAAGGCTTCCCCTTAGAGAGAATGAAACTTCCTATATAGAGAAAACTACTATGATGTCTCCTGAAGATTTTGAATGGCTTCCCTTTTTAGTGATAGAAAGTCTTGGTTGCTCTCAATGTTCTCTTCATGAACATTGGTTTAGCTGTGAAATAGAGATGATAGATTAGTAGTGGTGTTGATCGAGAGAATATGCCTAAAAGGTATTATTCGACTGGGTTTCGTCGAGGGTTAGAGAGGTAGATCTATGTCTCAAAATATGTGATGTAACTTTCATTGGTAATATGGATTTCAGTTTGTCGTGCCTGTGGATGTAGCCGTTATGAGATGAACAACGTAAATCTTTGTGTTCTTGTGGTATGTGTGTTTCATTCTTTATTTCTCATATTATGGCTTCCACTCTCGGGTGTGATGGTAAAACGCTCGAGTAGCCAGCATAAGAGTGCTGGTTCGAGTCTTGAGAGTAGCCATTTTGTATATAAAAAACCAAAGGTTATGACTGTTTATACAAGCCATAATAGAAAGGGTGGCAACCCGATGCTGATCCCACCTACGCAGGGTCTCCTCCCTCTCTCACTAAGCAAGAAAACTAAGTGCCTCAGGGCGGAAGCAACGACTCAAGCATAAACTTAAAGGTGTTGATAATAAATTTTTTGGTGTTGGTATGGAAAACAAGGTCGAGCAGATTAGAGAGATAGTTGGTGGGAGTAATAAGGTAAGTGTCGCTATGTCAAAGACTTCTCCTCGAGATTGGCTTGACCCCACTACCATGAGTCACAGTTTGAGAGGTCTTCTCACTAGAGGAAGAGAGAGTTGGTTGCTCCTCTTCTTCTTTTGCTTATGGATCTTGATCTCAGGTTTTAGATCCATCTGAGTCTCACCAGCCACGCTGATATGATATTGTCATTGACCATCTCCGTCAACCTAAAAAGACCCATCTGGAATGATTTTTTTATCGAGTTTTTCGTTACTCGATCATGTATGTTCTCTATCAACCTAAAAACACCCCTTTGGAATGATATTTTTTTATCGAGCTTTTCGTTACTCGATTATGCATCTTCTAGTCTGCGAGCTGTTGAATCGATCTCATTTTCAAATCGAGTTTTGTTGGCTATTCCAAGTGCCTCCTGTTTAATGATCGAGTTTCTCGATCCAGAATTGATGATTAAGTTTTTCATTACTTGATCATGTTTGATGATTGGGCTTTTTCTTACTCAATCCTATTTGGATGATGAAGTTTTTAGTTACTCAATCTTGTGTGAGGCTTACTTGATCTTGTATGTTATGGATACTTACGTTTAATGATTGAGTTCTTTCGTTGCTTAATCCAATTGAATGATGGAGTTTTTCGTTACTCCATCATGTTTAATGATCGTATTTTCTGCTATTGGATCATGTCTGTTGATCGACTTTTTCATTACTCTATCCCGAATGTTCCTGAGGCTCTATTGTTGATGGAGTTTTTCGCAACTCGATCCCGGATGTTCTTGAGGTCGTCCGCTCTTGAGATCTACCACTTTTATGTGTTTGTTGTTCAAGCTATATATGTTTGTTGTCCGAGCAATCTAAAGATCACTATTCATTTTTGGCAACTTAGCATTATTTAAACTCCAGCTGCTTTGTGTCAATGTATCTTTAATTTGATGGGAAGTGTTAGGACATGGATATCTCGTGTTAATATTGATTGATACATCATTATGGATACATATCAATATATCTCTTGATAAGACTAGGATATGTATCATACTGATACATATCAGTACCGATATGCATCTGCATGGATACATATCTCTTGATAAGTTTAGGTGATGTCTATCCATAATCATTAGTATTTATCTTTAACTGTTACAAGCTGTATATTTATCCAGGGTCTGGTATATTATTAATTAATCAATAAAGAGAGAGTTCTCTACAGTATTATGAAATAATCTTCCATGGGAGCTTAATGCTCAAATATACAGAAATACAGTTTCTAACACAACTGGTTCACAAAAAAATAAGTATCAAACATCTTCCTTCATCAAAAAATACTATGGTAGAGTTCATGCATCTCCTTCTCTTTGCAATCCATCATGATCCAATTTGTTGGATATAGTGATATCCAAAATCACCCATATAAATAAATTCTATATTATGTAGGATTGAGATTGATATTGATAAGTTTTTAAAAGAAATAGAAATCAAAACAGATTAAGACTCTTAGGTATATCTCTTGGTTTTTGAGATATATTTAACATATATATAAAATTTTGTATTTTGTTTGGATTCATGACCTTATATATGGGATGAAAGATGAAAGAATATGTATGCTCTATTTGAGTCACCATATGGGAAATGTGGCTTCCTCAAAAGAGAGAGGCAGAGGCCTCTTGTGCATGAGAGGCAAGGCTTCCCCTTAGAGAGAATGAAGCTTCCTATAGAGAGAAACACAACTATGATGTCTCCCGAAGATTCTGAATAGCTTCCCTTTTTAGTGATAGAAAGTCTTGGTTGCTCTCAATGTTCTCTTCATGAACATTGGTTTAGCTGTGGAATAGAGATGATAGATTAGCAGTGGTGTTGATCGAGAGAATAGGTCTAAAAGGGTATTCCTCGACTTGGTTTTGTCGTGGGTTAGAGAGGTAGTTCTATGTATCAAAATATGTGATGTAACTTTCATTGTTAATGTGGATTTCAGTTTGTCGTGCCTGTGGATGTAGCCGTTATGAGATGAACAACGTAAATCTTTGTGTTCTTGTGGTATGTGTGTTTCATACTTTATTTCTCATATTATGGCTTACACTCTCGGGTGTGATGATAAAACGCTCGAGTAGCCAGCACAAGAGTGCTGGTTCGAGTCTTGAGAGTGGCCAATTGTGCATAAAAAACCAAAGGTTATATGACCGTTTATACAAGCCATAATAAAAAGGGTGGCAATCCGGTGCTGGTCCCATCTACGCAGGGTCTCCTCCCTCTCTCACTAAGCAAGAAGAACTAAGTGCCTCAGGTCGGAAGCAACGACTCAAGCATAAACTTAAAGATGCGGATAACAAATTTTCTGGTGTTGGTCATGAAAACAAAGTCGAGCAGATTTGAGAGATAGTTGGTGGGAGTAATAAGGTAAGGGCCGCTATGTCAAAGACTTCTCCTCGAGATTGGCTTGACCCCAATGCCATGAGTCACAGTTTAAGAGGTCTTCTCACTAGAGAAAGAGAGAGTTGGTTGCTCCTCTCCTTCTTTTGCTTATGGATCTTGATCTCAGGTTTTAGATCCATCTGAGTTTCACCAGCCACCTTGATATGATATTGTCATTGACCATCTCTGTCAACCTAAAAAGACCCATCTGGAATGATTTTTTTTCATCGAGTTTTTCGTTACTCGATCATGTATGTTCTCTATCAACTTAAAACACCTCTTTGGAATGATATGTTTTTATCGAGCTTTTCGTTACTCGATTATGCATCTTCTAGTCTGCGAGCTGTTGAATCGGTCTCATATCCAAATCGAGTTTTGTTGGCTATACCAAATTCCTCCTGTTTAATGATCGAGTTTCTCGATCCAGAATTGATGATTAAGTTTTTCGTTACTTGATCATGTTTGATGATTGAGTTTTTTGTTACTCAATCCTATTAGACGATAGAGTTTTTAGTTACTCAATCTTGTGTGAGGTTTACTTGATCTTGTATGTTATGGATACTTACGTTTAATGATTGAGTTCTTTCGTTGCTCAATTCTATTGAATGATGGAGTTTTTCTTTACTCCATCATGTTTAATGATCGTATTTTCTGCTATTGGATCATGTCTGTTGATCGAGTTTTTCGTTACTCTATCCCGAATGTTCCCGAGGCTCTATTGTTGATGAAGTTTTTCGCTACTCGATCCCGGATGTTCTTGAGGTCGTCTGCTCTTGAGATCTACCACTTTTATGTGCTTGTTGTTCAAGCTATATATGTTTGTTGTCCGAGCAATCTAAAGATCACTATTTGTTTTTGGCAACTTAGCATTATTTAAACTCCAACTGCTTTGTATCAATGTATCTTTAATTTGATGGGGAGTGTTAGGACATGGATATCTCGTGTTAATATCGATTGATACATCATTATGGATACATATCGATATATCTCTTGATAAGATTAGGATATGTATCATACTGATACATATCAGTACGGATATGCATTTGCATGGATACATATCTCTTGATAAGTTTAGGTGATGTTTATCCATAATCATTAGTATTTATCTTTAACTGTTACAAGTATATTTATCCAGGTCTTGTATATTCTTAATTAATCAATAAAGAGAGAGTTCTCTGCAGTATTATGAAATAATCTTCCATGGGAGCTTAATGCTCAAATATACAGAAATACAGTTTATAACATCAACTGGTTCTACAAAAAAGTAAATATCAAACATCTTCCTTCATCAAAAAATACTATGGTAGAGTTCATGCATCTCCTTCTCTTTGCAATCCATCATGATCCAATTTGTTGGATATAGTGATATCCAAAATCACCCATATAAATAAATTCTATATTATATGGGATTGAGATTGATATTGATAAGTTTTTAAAAGAAATAGAAATCAAAATAGATTAAGACTCTTAGGTATATCTCTTTGTTTTTGAGATATATGTAACATCTATACAAAATTTTGTATTTTGTTTGGATTCATAACCTTATATATGGGATGAAAGAAGAAAAAATATGTATGCTCTATTTGAATCACCATATGGGAAATATTGCTTCCTCTAATGAGAGAGGCAGGGGCCTCTTGTGCATGAGAGGCAAGGCTTCCCCTTAGAGAGAATGAAGCTTCCTATATAGAGAAACACTACTATGATGTCTCATGAAGATTTTGAATGGCTTCCCTTTTTTGTGATAGAAAGTCTTGGTTGCTCTCAATGTTCTCATGAACATTGGTTTTGCTGTGGAATAGAGATGATAGATTAGTAGTGGTGTTGATCGAGAGAATAGGTCTAAAAGGGTATTCCTCGACTGGGTTTTGTCGAGGGTTAGAGAGGTAGTTCTATGTTTCAAAATATGTGATGTAACTTTCATTGGTAATATGGATTTCAGTTTGTCGTGCCTGTGGATGTAGCTGTTATGGGATGAACAACGTAAATCTTTGTGTTCTTGTGGTATATGTGTTTCATTCTTTATTTCTCATATTATGGCTTACACTCTCGGGTGTGATGGTAAAACGCTCAGGTAGCCAGCACAAGACTGTTGGTTGGAGTCTTGAGAGTGGCCATTTTGTGCATAAAAAACCAAAGGTTATGACCGTTTTCAGCTCACCCCTTCCGAGACCCTGCGTAGGTGGGACCAGCACCGGGTTGCCACCCTTTCTATTATGGCTTGTATTTTCGCCTATTTTGTTTTTAGATTGATAAGTACACGTTCTTGGTGCGATCCAACTTTTGGGATTCCTACTTCCTCATCTTAGAGGCTATTAAATGCTAAAATAATATAGGTTCAAAGCACATCTAAAACATTTTCCATAGCCTAGCTTACAATGTTCTTTGACAAGTTGAGTTCAAATCTTGAATAAATCCAAAAGACGTATAAATCCAAGACTAAAACCTAAATGTATACATAAAATAACTTGGAATAGAGATATTGGTATTATGATAGTATATGGACCTGGGTATTGAGAGAGAGAGAGAGAGAGAGAGAGAGCCCATGGGAAGAGAGATAGAGAGAAAGAGAGAGAGGTAGGAGCCCATGGGGAAGAGAGACAAAGAAAGAGAGAGAGTTACCAGCTCACGTGAGTGACCCCATGGTGAGAAAGAGGGAGAGATAAGAGAGAGTGGGGGGTGAAGAAATGGGTAGGATGTGAAACAAAAGAGAGAAGGGAAATTAGAAGCCCATGTTTGGTAGTACAAAATTGTTGATGGTAATTTTATGATAAAAAAGTGAAAAAAGATGAGAGAGATGGGACTATGGGGTGTTTTGTTTTCCCAACAATTTATGCCATTCGAAAGAAAAATATGGGAAGGGGCTAATATGAAATTGAAGTGAAAATTGGGGGTTAGTACAAAATTTTTGCTAGATTATATTTTTAACTTCCTACAATTTTGTAAGAGATAAAAAAATTCTTGAAAATTATTTTAGATTGGTCTTAACATATTTTAACTAAAAGTGGGTATGAGTTAAAGATTCTGGGGATTAAGTTCGTAGAATTCCTCCTTAGATCATGATGACTGATTTATGAGATAAAAAACTTAGATCTAATCCTCGTTCCCACATATTTCTTAAATCTTATTGGTTATGATGAGTCACAATTTTGGATAGGTATACCTAAGGCCCTTTAGACTTAGATAAGGAGGGAACCCCCTCGTTCTCTACACAATTTTTTCTAGCATATCTTTCTCTCTCTAACCTCCACAACCCACTCACTCTCTTATCTCATCTCTCTCTCTCTCTAGGTGGCCACGTCACCTCATAAAGACATAGTGGTGGCATGCACCACTGTATAAGATTGAGAGATAGGGGCACACTGAGTCTTAGATTAGATCATGAGGAGGTGCTATACAGTGGAATACCTTAAAGGGTTCAAGAAACCCTAACAGTGGGATACCCTAAGGGGTTCAAGAAACCTTAAGTGTATTATGCTCTCATAAAAACCTTAGTTTGTGAGGTATTGCTTAGGAAAGTTTTACGGCTTAAAAAATTGATGCATAGAGAAATAATAAACCCGAAAAATAAAAATATAAAAGTAAAAAAAGTTTAGAGAATATAACCTATCTCAAAGTCTCCAAGGTAATCCACTTCAAAAAGATCTTTTCACCTCAAAAAAATCTTTTCACAAGATTAATTTTACTCAATTCCAATATCTTCTCCATCTCCCTCCCGTATCTCTCTTCAACTTCCACATAAATTTCTTCTCTATCTCCCCCACACATATCTCTATCTTCATCTATCTCTCTAAATATGATGTTATCTTCTCTTTTTAAGAAATAATAAAACATAATTTCTACTTATCTTAAAAGATAACTTATTTTCTAAATTGAAATATAGGCATTCTTGGGTGACAACTCATGCCCCTATTAAAACTCACGCATAAAAATCCTTCCACCTAACTTAGCCTAGCACACTTTTTATTTATAAGAAAAAAAAGGAAAAAATAATAATAAAACTAAAATTTTGAATTTTTCAAATATCTTTCTACATCATTCTCCCCGGGTTGGGAGACGGTCGACCTCGAGCATATGGAACTCAAATCTTTTAAAGGCATTCTCAAAAGTTGGTGATGAAATTCCACCATTCTCCTTGATATTTTTCCTTCAATTTCTTCAATAAACCAATTTATCAAATGCTTTGTGCTTACCTCGAAGTAGAATACTAGAATCTCGTGTTGGATTTT
The DNA here is from genome assembly GCF_000471905.2 of Amborella trichopoda. The sequence continues at coordinate 574,713 of NW_006497025.1, forward strand.
GAATACTACATCACACATATCATCTTCTTCATAATTGATTTTTAAAATTTCTGGCACATTTGGGTTATTGGCATCATCTTTTGTATCAAGATCTACCTCTTTTGGGTTATTAATATCATCTTTTGTATCAAGATCTACCTCTTTTGGGTTATTTGCGTCATCTTTTATATCGAGATCTACATCTTCATATTTTTGTTCCTCAAATTGCCAGTTATGAAATAGATCTAGTAGACTTTGTGCAAAAAATTTGGCAATACGCTCTACCAAATCTTCTTTGAGTCTCTCACATCTTTGATCTAGAGGCTCCATAACTAGATCTTATGAATCTCAAGGCTCTAATACCAACTAAATCATGGAGAAATAATAAACCAAAAAAATAAAATATAAACTCAAAAGAGTGGAAATAATACAACAACCCACAAAAATAAACTATCTCTTATCTATATAAAAGTCACGTACCACTTTCCTTTATTTGTCTCCAACTTCTACATCTATCTCCTCTCTATCTCCCTCACGTGTTATCTCTATCTCCATCTATCTTTCTAAATTTAATGTCACCTTTTCTTTTTAAAAGATAATTTTTGTTTATCTTAAAAGATAAGTTAGTTTCTAAACCACTCATTCATGGGTGACAACTCACGTGCCTACTAAAACTCATTCATAAAAATCCTCTCACCTAACTTATCCCAGCACAATTTCTATTCCTAATAAAAATAAACAAATAATAATAATAAGATTAAAAGTTTGAATTTTTCAATTCTCTTTCTGCATAAAAAATTCAGCAAGGCTAATAGGATTAGAAAGCAACATGGGTCAGGAAATTCGGTGTATGGTGTACAAAATCCTAAGGAGATAACCTTAGGCAAATTCTAGTATGTCTTCCTGACTATTTGTTTTTATTTTTCAGCCATTTTTGCTTATTTATTTTAGTTTTTAAGAATATTATTTCCACAAAAATTATTAGTAGCATATTTTTTATTTCTGAATTGTGTCTATTCCACTTAGTAGTAAAAGCAAAGATCTTAAGTTGTATTTAAGGTTTTATTTCTTGTTTACGAGAGTGTATTTTGACACTTGTAAGTGGAATTCAAATTCATTAATAAAAAAATTGATTATTTTATTTATTTTACTCTTGAATTCTACATAGCTGCTTCTTTCAAAGACAACTAAGAGCAAACTATTAAAAGAAATATATTTTTTTTTTAAAAAAGTAGAAAATAAAAAATAAAAACTTACATAAGTTCATAAAATCAAAACCAAATATTTTAATTCATCTAATTGAATAATAGGACATTTCAATCAAAATAAAAAATATGTCGAAAGCAATTGTGAAAAAAAAAAAAAATGGTCTTACAACATTTTGGTTTTGATTCGAAAAAAACTTTTTAGGGCTTTTATGGATTGATATCTTAGGAAAAGTTTGAGACAAAATTGAACCTATTTAGTTAAGCATAGATTGAGAAATCAAAACATTTTCGATTTCAAGTAAAAAAAAAAAGTCCTAAAACTTTAACTATGTATCTCTTAAAAAATGGGCTTCTTTCCAGCAAATGAAGATATGGATATTTCAAGAAACTTTGAAGACTTTGGTATATTATTCAATGAAAAATCGATAGAAAGGTGGATTAAGTTTCAAAAATGATGGAAAAAAATGGAAAATCAATTTAAATTTTAAACTTTCATTTTTAGGTCTTTATCGAAAAAAATTCTTTAGAGTTACTACTGATCATAGAAAGGTATTGTATTTGTAACAAATTTGAGAGATTTCCATTAAGCGTTGAAAGAAAAATATAGGTTTTTCTCTTTTAGTTGTTTGTATATAAGAAAAGAGTACTTAGGCCGACTCGCCCAAGCCTAGGCAAAAACTAGCTAGGTACCCTTTAGTGAGATCTGATTCACGGCTAAATTTTGGATCTTTCATTTTCATGGTGGTCAAATATGGGGAATTTTGAACTAAATATTACTATTTTTTGAGAATTGATGTGAAGGTGCATCAAAAATATTTGGGAAAAGTTTATATAGGGTTTCAACATTAAAGTGTAGGATCATATGCACCTCAAAATTCTACCGGAAAGGTTTTTTTAATGTTGAAAAACCCTCTAATTGATCATCTCGGTATCGAGTTGTATGGATATTTTAAAAAAAAGTTTTTGAGTCCCAAAAATAGTGCATCTTACAACACATTATCTAGACGCTCAATTTTTATGATTTTCATATGTTTATAGATCTACTTGATTTTAACCAGTTTGGAGTTTAAAATATTCTAATTAAATATGAAAATAGGTTTTGAGATCCTAGAAATGTTTTACAACAAAATTATATATTATGATAAAATTTAGAGGTGCGCTTTAATTGGATTGTTTAAGGTTGCAACCTTATAGAAACCGACCCAAAATATTTTGAAGAAAAATTATATAACAAAAGTCCACATAACAACAGTCCCCTCACCTAAGTCATGCAATGGTGATGGTGGTACAGGTCAAGTGGTAATGGTGGAGGTAGAGGTAGTGGTGGATAGGAGGTGGTGGTAGTCGTGCGGTGGTGAAGGGTAGGCAACGGCAGCTAGGTGGAGATTGTGATGGTGGTGGAGGAGGTAGTAGTGGTGGCTAATGATGAAGGTGGTAGTGAAGGTGGTGGTGGTCCACGAGGAGGTTTTAGTGGTGGCTAGTGATGAAGGTGGCAGTGAAGGCGGTGGTGGTGGTGGTTGAGTGGGTGATGGAATGGTGATGCTTGACTAAAGTGGTGGTACAGTGGTACTAGTGGTGGTGGTGGTGACAATGGTGAAGAGGATGGTGGTGGAGAGAGAGCCAAAATAGAAACTTTTTGCTAAAACAATTTAGAGTAGTTTTACAAATAGAGAAATCAATTCAAATTTGCAAAGTGAAACATCTTATAAAGTCAAATTACTTGTGATAATCTATACGGGACCTTTTAATTGTTAACAATAATAAGTACATAAGAATTCAAATTATTCATTTTTCCATCGAAGAACACATATACCATGTTCTCTGGAGTGTAGTTTACTTCTAATCTCTCAGACCTTCGGAGGATTTTTTCAACATGAAATTTTGAGAACTATTTAACAATTATTAGATGATTATTTTAAAAAAGTTTAAATTCGAATTTTCTAACACTTAGGTTATTATCATTATCGGAACCTTTTCCCAACTGTTTGAGATCGGCTGCATATATGCCAAAATTAATAGAGACTATAACTAGGAAGTTTTTTTTTATGGACATGATTTCTTTTTTTTATGGACATGATTTCTATACGGCCAACCTGCATATTATAAAAATATGAGCTTGGCAATAAATATATTTTTAAATATAATTTGATGTTAATTTTTAGAGAATATATAATCTTTATGGAGATCATGGATATGAAAAAATAAAAAATAAAAACTAAAAATAATAGTTATATTAAAAATATATTTGGAGAGTTAGTTGCACTGTTTTTTAGATGGACTACCTAAGATACTTTATACTTTTGGACCACATATTGTAGAAATGCGGTCAGTTCGAATGAAATAATTTTCTTGTTTTTAATTGAATATAACATGTGGGTTGAAGAGAAGTCCCTAATATCCAGGGTCCTAAAATTAAATTTAGATGGGATTTTACCTGAGGGAGTAAATAGATAATTCTACTCCCGCGAGAGTAGAATATCTTTTAGCTGCATCTAATGACAGCATCCAAAGTGGATTCCAAACTTAGTATACCGCCCGAGGGAACAAGTGTACAGTATCGCTCCCGGTTGCGAGTCCGCACGCGCCGCATTGTACCCTAAAACCCTGAACCCTTGACTGCCCTTCGAGGCCTCCTTCATACCTTCCATGCCATAAGAAGGCTTCGAAGCTTTGGACCCTCGGACACTGGGACTCTGACAGGAACCCTAGTTTTCTTTTCCAGAACCGTTGGTTTCACAAATTCCCTGTTTCTGCAACATGTTCTCTCAAACTGCTCTGAAAACCTTGAGTTTCCATAGACTTCACATGCTTTTCAGGCATTCCTCGCCTTTAGATGGTCGTAAAGGCCCCCTATTTGCCTCCATTTTCCTTCTTTTCAACCCTGGATTACCAAAAGACTCACAAATTAGGGTTTCATCCTTCTTTTCTTCTTCGGTTCCTCGAACTATGCCTTCTGTTGCTCTCGATGAGATTTCTTCAGATGAAATCCATGAACTGGGCAGTTATCAGCCAGTGAAATCCCCACAAGAAAAGAAACCATTGGATGATTTGTTCAGAGAAGCAGTTGGGTTGACTAAGCCCAGCGTGAAGACTTTGAAGAACCTGAAATCAAAAGAAATTCAGGAAATGAGGAAGAAAATAGACGATCTAGAGAGAGAAGTTAGGTTTTTAAAAGAGAAGAAGAAAGCACCAGCTGAGAAAGATTCTGGACAAAAAGAATCGACTCAAAGCCTTTCTTCTCTCTTTAGGAGGACAGTAAGTTACAATAAGACTGCGGTGGAAACAAGGAGGGAAAAGTTAACAACGAGAATTGAATCAAGTGAAACAGAGAAATATGAACTTGAACCTGAAGTCATTTCATTTCTGAATCATTTGAACGAGCAAGGTTATTTTGCAAATGCGAGATTTTTGCGAAATGGGGAACTTGATTTGGAACGTTTAAACACTGCATATGCTCAAGGATTTATTAGGTCAGCTGCCGAGAAATATGGGCATGATAATGCAGAAATTGCAAAGTAAGGCATTGTTTTTAGCTTTAATAAGTTTGCATCACCTTCTTCTTTTGAGGTTCGCATAATTGTATAATTCGAATTATTCCTCTATAGAAATGGTTAAGTATGTTCTTCTCAAATTCACTTTGTAATGGCATGCTTTCCCATTTTAATATACATTAGGATAAGTATCTTTTTAATTGCCAACATGGGCCGCTGAATTTTGATTAGAGACGTTTGAACTGATGGAAAATTGCAACTTACGTGGAATTTGATCTGGAAATTCTAGGGTCTCCAGAAAGCATGTGTCGAAATGTTATGATTATGCATAAATGGTATTGGCTTCATTTGAACTTGCTTTGGATTCACTGCTGAACATGGAATTGTACAAGGACCTTGCTTGATTTTTGATTCATATTCTTGGTATTTGCTGTGGGAAAAGGTCATTTCTCATTTTTTAGCTGTGAACCTTAATTGGAATACATTTGAGATACACTATAATATACCTCATAGTCAAGTGAATATTTAGGTAGATTTCAGGAAATTCTATTCAAATTTTATCTTTCCACTATTGATTTTTTTTTTATTATCGACAAAGTCTTTTCTTCTTCTTAATTGCTGAACAGTAGGAATGTCTGAGTATCGAACTTGTGTGGGAATAACCATATGCAGGCCTATATGAGGAATATTTTCAGTTACACACACATCCATGCATTTATGTGTATATGTATGAGAAATACTTTGAGTTACTATAAACAGTGATTGAGTAAAAGATTAAAAGATATAACAAATCCATAGAATGTGTCAAATACTGAATAACTGAATTTGAAATACAAGACCTCAAGTCCATAGTTTGTACTTCATAGACAAAATCCAACCTCTACACATATTCCAAAATCCAAACCAAAATGTAGTGAAAGTCATAAAACTAAGATGATAGAAGTATATAAAAGAAATTTTGGAAGATTTTAGTCTTTAGTTCATTCTTCTTCTTCTTCTTCTTCTTCATAGTCATTGGCCCATCCGAGTCAAGGCCACTGTCATCAGAATCATCATGTCCTTCAACATAATGGCCCTTCTCAGTTACTTCCATATCGGCCTCCTCCTCCTCTCCTCTGTCTCTCTCATCCTCCTCTTTTGTGAACTAGGAGTATTTGTCATTATTGATCAAGTAGTCGTCCTAGAGTCTGAAGATTGCCCTGAAGTCAAGCCTTAATCATGAAAGACCTCTTTATCCAAAGGTTCTTCAACTAACCACTCACACGCATCATCCCTGGATCCAATGGGTTCCTCTTGTCTTGTTCATTGAAATGCTATTTTAGCCTCTAATTATACTTGATGAAGACTAATCATTGCCCTTTTTTACTCAAGCTTGTTCCTTTTCTTTGTATGTATCTATGGGAAATGAGCTAATATTTAGAGTATGTGAGTAACAGAGTTATAAACCGATAAGTTAATTAAACTAATAAAATCATGCGCTATATGAACTTATAAAGTTACATTATATTTATGTATTTATATATGTTATAAACAATTAAACATTTAGAGTTATTCAATTATCATAAATTCATATGATCATAACTCATAACTCATAACTATGAATCCGTAATTTACAACCAATGTACATAATATTGACTTGGCCAAGGTACTCGGTCCTTGTCCAAGGCGATTTACTCAGGCGAGTCCCTATAACTCACCCGAGTCCAGCCCAAGTTTTAAAAAATAAAATAAAGACAAAAAAATAATATATGTTACATAGCCTTCCCCTTTCTTACATTCAAATGTCAAATGGCATGTTGGTAGGGAGGCTGCTTTTGGGATGCCTCTTTATGAGAGGTCTTCGATTTCATCGTCATGATAGATTTTTTTTAACTCATTTAAAAAACAATGAGGGTGACATTTGTTGGTGTGCTTGAACCCCCACCATGATGGGAAATAAGCGTGCATACTGCCCGATGTGCCATTTGAATGTCTTTGACTTAAAATCGACATATTAATAAATATAAACTCTACAAGCATGGGTGTACAACACACTCGGGCAAAACTCACCCTCGCTGATAGGGTGAGGCCAATTAAGATAAAACTTAGTAATAAATAATAGGCTAGTATGCAATTGCCAACTTAACATCTCAAATGAACTCGAATTATTCTCATGACCAGATAAGCTACATGTTAAGCTCAATATTCGATGCCCATCCTTTTTAAGTTTGGAGCTCTACTCCCATGTTGGCTCCACTATTGACTTGCAAACTATATACAATCACAGTATTGCTATCTGTCTATAACATCTGAATATTAAGTATGCCTTGTGCACGTTGAAACTTTACAGACATTAGTCAAATTAGCTATATTACCTAGATCGGATTTGGTCCTTTGTCTTACTGCCATATCCTTCCCATATGCTTCAATGCACATTTTCATAAAATCAACTTCTCAACAGGTATCTTATCCGGGATCCTTATCAGGAGCGAGCCTCTCAAGGCCCTCATTAAAGCCCTTGCATCCTTCATCTTACTATCTAGGTCAACATAAAACAAACTCTAGGTTCAAATAGTTAGCATCTCCATGCTATGGTTGGTGAAGCTGCACATCCCATTTTCTCTCTATAATCTCCGATATTTAACCATAATTGGTCTCATCATTGGTCAATGCCTCGTCTCTCTCTCTCTTAGCTATATCTAATGCATCATATGTGAAGCCCATAGCGGGATTAGATTCACCTCACCATCAACCAAGCGCAACACTTGGGCCAAGGTTAGAAATACAATAAAGGAGTACTTCACCCTACCCTAGAAAGCCTACGATTAAACTATAATGCACTTCCTCCCCTCAGCATGCTTAGCCCACGTGCATGTAGACAACTCTAGGGGGGCAAAGGGTTGGGTCCGGGTCGTGTCTAGCTGGACCTGGATCTGAAGAATATACTATGGGACCCGGACCCGACCTAAAAATCAAAATATCTAGTCGGCTCTATATGGACCTGGGCCCAAACCCAAATAATGTTTGGGTCCATGATTTGGCCCGGACCTGGACCCAACCTGTCGGGTCCAAAATTTGGATCCATACCCAGACCCTGGTCGGGTCTACCCATTGGGTCCGGGTCCATTGCCACTCCTAGACAACTCCTCTGCTGTGAACATTGTCCTCAATTGGTTTCTCCCTATCTTATATTCTGTGCAGACTTAGAAAGGGGTATCAAATCTTGTGACCTAGGCCTTGCTAGATGTTTCTTTTTATTGAACTTTTGTCATACTCAGGTATGGGTGCAGGTGTAAATAAACACTATCACGGCCTTAGCCTTGTTACCCTTTACATTTCGCTGGTAACCTGAAGCATGAGGTCTATGTAGTGTGTTGCTCATGGTGTCCAAAAGATTGTAGTCCACTTTTGGTGCAATAAATTAACAGTAGCCAGACTTGGTGTAGCATTGTTTGTTACTACTTAAATTACGTGCTCCCTCCAACCTCTTCAATAGCGTTGTCAATTAAATTAAGAATATACTATGCATCATGAACATAATCATATGCATTGATAGATCTCAAATATATTGTCTGTAAACAACAATTGACCATCAAGTTCATTATTCGCTTCTCCTCTTATCACTCCTTGAATTTGTTGCGCTTTAGACCCCAAGTTATGCCAATGAATTCCTATGCATTGAAGATACTTCTTAGTGACTTATACCTCTTTATATGGCAATAGTTCTTTAAGCCATAGTTCTTGGGATCAGTAGAAGAATGGGGATTGAGAGTAGGGGTCGTGAAAGGCTAGAAGATGCTTATGGTTGGGAGCGTCGCTTGTCTAATGCATATGTTAGGGATCGAGATCCCCAAATGTTAGAGTTCTCTATCCCAACTTTTTCGGGATCTTGATCTGGATGTTTTTGGGATCTTGCTCCCGACCTTAAGGGCTATATATAGTCTGAGGCTATATATACTATCTTGAGCAAGTATCACTTTATTTATAGCTAGCAAGCAATGCAATTATGTTAAAAGTAGAGTTTCATTGCTAGCTGATTATAAATAAAAAAATATCAGTTTGGACTTTATTGTGGTCTCTAAGGTGGGCAGCGAGATCCCAAAACCCCTACTAGGGGCTTTGTAATTCGAATATTATTTTTAACACTAGTTCAAAAGGTTTACTTAAAACCAAATCGGCCATCTCATTCCCACTAGTCTTATTAGCCCATATAGAATCCCTCTAGGCAGCTGATGTAACCATGACACTCAAGTCATCTATTTGATTCGACATGCTCTATAATGTAAGGAAATTAGTAGCAAATCTATTTATTTCCAGCGTCACAAACTCCGTGTTATTTTTATACTGCCTCATAAGATTGAGGACAAATGACTGGTTGTAGATAAATTTTATGATATTCTTTGCATTCTTTACAACTTCTTTAACATAATCCATCTTCCCTGTATCCTTTAGCATGAAGTTTATACAATAGGTTGCACAAGATGTTCAAAAGATAGAGGGATAATGCGTTTGTAGTAAATCCCCCCAAGGGATTAATTAGTTTCAGTGTCTGTAATAAACTGAACCACAATCTTTAGCCCCACTTCCTCAACAGCGTCCTTAAATAACTCAAATACTGCCTTGGCCAATCTTGATTATGTTGGAGGCATTTATAGACCTTAAAAAATTGTTCTCTTGTGATGGTACACCAAAAAATTAATCAATGCTTATTCCTTTTATCTTTCCACCCATTAGCCATTATAGAACATCCATATCTCTCCCATATTGCCATATATTTGGCTGTGAACCTTTTAACCTCTTTCACGGTCTTTTCTAATAACTTGGTCCTAGAATCATGATTGGAAGGGCCTTTATACTCCGCGACTACGGATGCCACTGTGTCCTACATACGCTGGAAATAGACAGAGTTGAGGGCATTGAAAGGGATAACACAATGATACATCCACCAGACAACAGACAAATCTGCTCTCTCTATAACTTTCTCGCCAGCTAATACACGTCTGATGGTTGGCTGGGAGCTCAGTGTTGCGCTCGGTGGGAAATAAGCCCCTATCCCAACTTGACCTTGCTTCCTTGGGTTGCTAGGCGCAGTAGCACTAGAAGCTGTGGTGGCAGGCACTTTCCGAAGTCTCCTTTCTAGTTTGAGGGGGCTCCTCAATATCAAAATACTCATCTATAGGGGCCGGTAATGGGTTTCTGATATTGTCATTCCTTGTTTGCCTCTTTTGCTTCTCAGTCATGTGATATTCAATGATTTTTTGCATCTCCTACATCATATGAGGGGAACTTTGGGGCATTTGGCAATATTCCCAGTCTTTTAGGTCAATTGCGCCTTAATTCGATGTATTAGCCCACCTTTTATTGGTTTTTTTTTTTTGAATTGTTTTATTGGTTTTAAACAATATATGCAAATATTTTCCCTCTTGTCGCCCTTTTGTTCCCTTCTTACATGGCGTGATGCGGGTCTGTTTTTCCTCTATTGACCCACTCGAGGACATTTTTTTCTCCAATTGAAATATCAAAGTCTCAACCACCAATAGCTAATAATAATCGCCTACAGAACACCAAGCATGCTACAAAGCACAAATCCTACTCCCAAACAACAAACATAAATCACACTTCACAATATGTGGAAAATTCAGGCAAAAAAAGAATAATCAGAAATCTTTTTTTTAAAAAATACAAGATAAAAAGTAAAATAAAAAGTAAATATTTATTTTTTGTAGTATCTATTTTTTGAAAATTGCAAAAAAAAGAAGTAAAAAGACAAATAAAATGTCCCAAACATATTTCTTTTTCTTTCCTTTCTTCTACTAAAGCCCTTACCAGTAATATAAATTTTTAAAACCAGGAGTACAAAAAGAATTTACACCAAAGTACCAAACAAATTTCTCTTTCTTTTTTTTTTTTTGGATTTTCAGATTTACCTTTTAATGGCTTTTTAGCCTTCTACAAATTTTAATTCTACGAGTTACAATATGAAAAGTTTAGAGTTAAAACCATCTAGGTAAGAAAATAAAAAAAAATCAGCAATATTAGGGTTTCTTTCATGCAGGAAACAGTAACAATATAAGAAATAGTGACAATATAGAAAATACAACTTCTGCTGATTCTTTTAGTTGGTACCATAATGAACATCATAAAAAAGAAAAAAATAGAAGGAACCATTTATTCTTCTACTAGAAGCACCATGCAAAGCGTAGCAACTTACCAACTATGTATGTTTTATGAACTCTGAATTTTTAGATGTGATGATTTTTACCTGGATAATTGTTTTGGCCATTGATGAACTTGTTGAGGTTCCAATTAGCAAAGCCTATCACTACGACGTACATGATGACATTTAAAAAAAGCAAAGTTGCAGCTACATTTTTTTCTAACTGTTTGAGCCATTTTTACCTCCTTTTCACCCTCAATATTCACAATTTCTTCCCCAAAAAAACAGCAAAGAAAAACTGAAAAAAAAGGAAAGGGAAAACATTCACAAACTATAAAAACCTAATTTCCTAAACCTAAAAAGGAAAAATTTGATTTCTTTATCATTTTTTTTGTATTTTCTGAAATTAGCAATAAAATATTAAGGGCCAGTTTGGATGTCAAAGAAAAAAATATTCACAGCGGAAAAAAATGCAAGTTTTTCTACCTCAATTGGAAAACATTCTCATCTTATTTTATTATGTTGGTAAACTGTTTGGATGTCTAATTTCATTGATTTGTCAAAAAAACCCTAGACCCAATCTTAGTTCCCTAAAAATGTTGTCAACCATGCCCCATCTTCGCTTTGCCAGACCCAATTCCGTTATCATAACTTCCGGCCAAATCTCTCCATTTTCAGGCCAAAAATCGCTGGAATTCAGCGATCATGAGAGAAAAACCTTGCAACAACCTGGTCCATCTTCTCTTGACCAAATTCTGCAAACTTGCTCTAAGCTTCTATTTCTCCTCAAAACTCATCTCTCTTTTATTTGGGTCTCTTGCTTTAGACTTGGGCTGCTTTCCAAGCTGAACAGGTCTTATCCCAACTAGGTTTCCCCCTCCTTTGGTTCACTCTAGTGGGTAGCATCCATGGATCCGGCTTCTTTGAGCTTTGGGGTTTGCCTCTTCTCTACGGCATTTCAATTTCTGGCGAAGCTGCTGGTTTTTGTACTGGAAACTTACCAGAAAAGGAATTCTGGTGAGCCTCCTCAACAGCCCTTCGCCTCTCTTCCTCATACCCTATTAAAAGCAGGGTTCCACATCTCTTCGAAAAAACCTAGAAGCTGCTCAACCCACATCATAGCCCTTGGGGTTATATGTTAGGGCATTGTGGAAGGTGACCCTCACATCAGCTGCAAATTCAAGTGGGGTTGAATAAAAGCTCTGGTTTAACCTAGTTTTCGCATTGCCAAGATCCATGGGGTTCTTGACTAGGGTATAGTAATCATGTAACCCCATTCCCACTACATCAACAGGGACATTGAAGACCCATCCATGCTTATGCTTCATGAGCTTGGTCAAGATTTGGCCGCACCTCTTCATGAAATCTGAGATCAAAAGAAATTGTCATTCTTTTACCAGATTCAGGAACCTTTGTTACTGGATTTGGCCTCTTGGATCCACCAAAAACCTTCTTATTTTCTTGTGCGGGGCATCTTCTCTTTCCCCATAACAAACTCAGAGGCTCTGTAATACTGGTTTGCTTTAGGGGTTCTCTTCTCTTTTGGGCCATAGCCTGTAAATCTAAGGTTTGGAGGTTCAATGGAGGTGGGTGACCAGAACCAGGGGTCTCTGGTTCCCATCTAGAGAGCTTAGGGTTACAAGGAGGGGGGGGAGAGAGAAAGGATGGGCATAAGAGAGTCTCCATGCACAAGCCACACTTTTATCTGAAAAAATTCAAGTCTGACTTGAATATTTTTTTATCGTAACTTTTGCCTTGATACTGCAGACTTTTTTATTTCAATCTAAAAATCTAGTAAAATCTTGTGGTTGTCCAAACAGCTCAACTCAATTTCACAAGATTTTTGAATTGCAATCCAAAAATATTGCAATTTTGGGTACATCCAAACTAGTCCTAAAGTAACTAAAATATAAACTCATCTTGAACTTGAAGCTCCATTGGAATGCCGCTAGAATGGCCGTAAAAGCTTTACCGGGGGTGGGGCTCAATGTGAGAGAGAGAGAAAATTAAAGTTATAAGTAAAGTCTAAAAGGTAAATTTTCTCTCCTTATATTTATTTATATTATAAAGCAAATAGTTTTGTTAGCTGTTTTACCCTTATGTACTTATAGTAAGACCAAGTAAAGTCACTTTTTCCTTATTCAAAACCACAAAAGAAGGGGGGCAGAAAATTTTTTTTTTCCTGCCCCCTATTTAGACCGGGCCGGTTCACTATTTGGACCGGCTGGTTCACCGGTTCAGTATTGGTTCAATGCCCATATCGGTTCAATTGATGGACCGGACTGAAAAAGGCACCAATTCACCAGTTGAATCAGCCGGTTCAGTCCGGTTCTTGCAACATTGCCATCAAGCTAGGAGATCCAGAGTAGGGTGTGCTAAGTCCTTGGATATGATCCAAGACAAGGTTATCCAGTAATATTGCTTCCATGTTTCTTGATTCATTTTTATGCATTGTATTTGATCATTTATGATAAAAGGATTTTGTTTACGGCATGCAAGTGAGGATCCTAGATGGTAGTAGGGTTTTGATTTATGTTTTTGAGTTGTAGTTGGTGTTGTAAGTGGGCTAGCTAGCATGAATAGAAGAAAGTGAGAAAATTTTGATTCATCATTCTTTGAAGAAGGAAATAATAATTTATCAATTCCTTCATTTTTTATTGAATTCTAAATGCCATATTTTAAATACTGATTTTTTGACCTGTCCTGCTAAAGCGAACAAGAGAACTTGTAAATCTTAGTCAGATCTTAGCAATTTTAGCAAAAAAGTGCTGCAGAACCACATATTCTCTACCCATTATTTGTGGGACCCCCGAAGTTGTGATACGTACCCAGTTAAGAACCAACATATGTACAAACTATAGCAAATCAAACAACTGACCTAAGTTAATTGAGAGTGATTTGCTGTTTAAATGCTGTCTAGAATGAAGCATTGATTTTACAAAGGAGTTTGTTTAATCAGAAGAGATATGGATATCACCTGGGAAAAGCCTAACTTGCCTGTTTAAGCTGTGTTTTTCTGTCTATTAGCTTTATTATAGCCTTTATGTCTTTTGAGATAGCGCAACTCAAGGTTTTCCTGTGGTTGCAGATGGTTGTCAGGCAGTGACTTGAAAAAGATAGCCCTCTTTGGGTGCCCATCCACAGACACAAAAACTGCTTCTGCTGCTAAAAGATTGCGATCTTTCTTCAACATTCAGGAAGATGTTGTAAGTTGTCTCTTATCTTTTTATGCCTTGCATCCCATTCAGAGTGTGTGTGTGTGATATATATATATATATATATATAGAGAGAGAGAGAGAGAGAGAGAGAGAGAGAGAGAAGAGAGAGAG
>NW_006497025.1:589226-602387 GCF_000471905.2 Amborella trichopoda
AGAGAGAGAGAGAGAGAGAGAGAGAGAGAGAGAGAAAGAGAGAGGATGTATGCATGTAAGCCTATGTGTATTTGTATATATATGTGGGGTACCTTATCTTGTAATGGTTTCAGGTTTGTCGACCCTGCATACTTAAGGAGTTATGCAAGGTGAGAAACCAAGGAGTGCTTAAACAGGAGAAGGTGGTTCTATCTGATGTGATGAGAGTCATTTGCTTCTATGCCCTTAATATGGTGCCACGGGAGCTGTTGGTTCCTCAAGTGATAAAGCAGTCTGTCTGTAAATTATTGAAGGAGGTGGTCAGTCTCAGTGAATAAGAGGGACGTTGTCGCGGGGCAATTCAGGTGCACAACTAATATCCCTGACCCCTGATCTCTAATTCATATATCTGCTCTCTTTTGCCTCACCAGTGGTAATTGTACACATGCAGGCAGATGGGTATGCATAAATGAAATCAGAGCATGCCTATTCATGTACGATGGCTCGTAAGCACAGTTAGATGCACATCTCTGCCATTGAAACGGATGAGTGCTTTTTTTTACTAGTCATGGGAGAAGGGAGTGTGGTCTTTAGCACTTTTTGACGGCCATGTAGCCATATGTGGTGTGGTGTATTTTTTTGCGGCGCTGTCATGTTCGTTGCCAGTAAGGACGAATAATTTATGGGATGAAGTTGAAGCTTGCAGACTCATCAAATTGATCTTGGTTCTAAGGAATAGCTATGCTCAAATTGGCAATATTTTTGGTTAGATCTTCATTCTCTACATCATAGTGATTACTTCCATTTATTACGTATACTTTGCAACGACTCTTTTTTGCTGGTCGTTGAAGCTGTTTACTGAGGGGGGCGACTCTCTCATAACAATTGAAGTGATGGAAATGTGGGAGGGTTTTCCATGGTGATCCCTTGGAGTTCATTTCATGTGGTCTTTTGACAAATTTGGTAAGTTTTGGATTTTCCTATTGGTTTTAGCTATGGAAATTTTGACTTACATTAATATCAATTTAAAAGGTGCTGTTTATATATATTGGCAGAAACGATTAGGGCAAATCGATGTTGCAAAATCTTGATCATCCTGAGGCAATTATAAGAATGGGAGTTATTCAGTTGTTGACTTGTGTGGCAATTGCAAGAAGGAAACTGGTCTCATGCGGGCGCATGACTGCATATGTGGTCCAAAAAGTGTAAAGGATCCATCTTTAAGATTGCGATTGATGCAAGTAGGTTTTCCATCTAATAACGATGAAAACTAATGGTCCAAATGTTTTCTAACTAGAATTATTATTATTATTTTTTTTAATTTCATTTTTTCATATTCATGATCAACATATCCTTAAAAATTAAGTAAAAAAATCCATCTCAAAATTTGATTTATTAATAGGCCCACATTTCTACATTTACGGGCTTGGCCGGACAAAAACCAGGTCCTTGCAAGAATGGGTGTTATTCAGTTTTTGACTGGTGTCGCGTGATGTTGCCATATGAAGTGGTAAAATCTCTCTCTACCAAAATCCACCTTGTTGAGGTATTATTATTTTCTACGGTTCAAGAGAAGGGGAATATTTCTGTACGCCATTAGTTACAGGAAAAATATGTAAGGAAAATTCTGGATGTTCTTCAAAATGAACTATGCAGACATTCTATTTTCAATGCTTCTAGTATTATACTCTAAATCGAGTCAAAATTGTGGATATTTTTCAAGATGAACTTTGTAGACATTCTACTTCTAATATTTTAAATATCATACTATAAACACCGTCATTGTTTTTTTTTGTTTTTACCTTGAGTAAAAGTAAATTATTTAAATATTAAACTAACATTCCACTCTTTCTCTTTCTCTTTCTCTTTCTAGTCCTCTCTCTCTCTTTCTCTTTTTATCTACCATCTTTTTCTCTCTCTACTTGCCCTCTCTTTCTCTTGTATAGGGAAAGAGAGGGAGAAAGGTAGTTTAGTTTTTAAATAATTTGCTTTTTGATCAGGGGGTGACAGCAAGAAAAAATAGTATTTGGATTTATATTGTGATATTAAAAGTATTGGGGATAGAGTTTACAAAGTTCATATTTGGGGGGTATCAGTAATTTTCTCAAAAAGCAAACTTTCATATATATATATATATATATATATATATGTACGAAAATACTGAGATTAGCCTACTAGTTCATATGAATATATGAGTTCAACGGTCTAGTATTAGAATCTGAGCCGATATGTAGGGTCACGACTTCATGTCGTATTTGAATTTTAATATTGAAATTTTAGTTGTGTTATTAAAACATAGGAGAATCTAATAAAAATATTAAAAAAATAATTTGTAAGAAATAAATTGATCAAAATACATCTGAAAAGTTATGGGGGTAATTTGGTTAATTTATTTTTTATGAAATATTTTTTAAATATTTTTATTGAGTGCGTTTTGATGAGAAAAATGGTTGCCTCAAATTTCAAGTTATTTGAATTTATAAAAATAAAATAAAATTCAAATACCAAATGTGGTCAAGATCGTCACATCGGCCTAGATTCAATTTGAGTCGTTAGGCTCATATATTCATGTGAACTAGTGGGCTAATTTTAGTATTTTTCATATATATATATATATATATATCACCTCTCTCCCAACCATTCGATCGATTAGATGGTTGATATGGCCTCAAGCACAATGTCACACCTAAATGCAATTTTTTTTTTTTACATATCATATTAACATCAAATATGAGGTAGGGCACACCAAAACACTTAAAACTAAAAAATAATTATAATGAAATAAAATGACTAGACTAAACTTTAGGAGTAGTTTGGTCATTTTATTTTGTCAAAATATTCTTTATATATATTTAGGTGCACTTCTATGAGAGGATGGCATGCCCCAAATTTGGTGTTAATATGATTTATAAATAAAAATAAAATACTCTTTCCTGTTAGATCAAAGATTGAATGGTTAGAGGCTCACTTGTGACATCATTGCTTAAGAAGCTATCCTAGCTATCCCTTGTTATTTTATTTGTCCGAATATACTTTATATTTTTTAGATGCACTTCTATGATACATTATGTATTTATAAAAATAAATAAAATAAAATACTGCTAACCTGTTAGATCAAAGATCAAATGGTTAGAGGCTCACTTGTGTCATCATAACTGAAGCTGTCTTAGTTATCCATTTAGATCAGACGGTTGGGAGAGAGGTGGCGTATATGTATTTCCTATATTATTGGCACATATAAAGGTTTATGAAGAAAGGAAATTGCATTAGGAACACATGAGGTATTTGGTAGGAAACTCATTATCATCATTAGAGCTTTTTTCCCTCTAATTGGGGTTAGCTACATGAATTCTGGTTCGTCATTATGCTCTATTCAGGGTTATACTTTCAGTGAAGTAATAAGTCCCTATATCCTTTCTCACTACTCCCAACTATACCTTTTGGGCCTACCCCTTTCTCTTTTTTAGCTTTCTATTTGAACCAACTTGCATCTCCTACCAAGTGTTGTATTGGGTCTGCACAACACATGGCCTGTACACCTACGTTTACTTTATTTGATCTTGTCGCCTATTGGTGTTACACTTAAATTCTTCTGAATGTATTTATTTTAAATTATATTCTTTTTTGTCTCACCACTCATCCATCTCAACATTCTCATCTCAGCTACAGTCATTCTACAGGTATGTTATTTCTTGACTAAACAATATTCTACCCCATAAAGCAAATCTAGTCTCACAACTGTTCTGAAGAACTTGTCCTTCAGCTTCATTGGTATGCAGTGAGCTCATAAAACTCAAGTTGTATATCTCCATTTCATCCACCCAGCTGTAATTCTCTGTGTGACATCTTCCACAATCTCTATATTTTCCTAGATTATCGACCCAAGATATTGAAAATGCGTTCTTTTTTGTATTTCTTGGTCGTCAATCTTTAACTATTTTCTCATATCTATTCCTATTACTATTAAACTTGCATTGCATATACTGTGTTTTACTCCGGCGAAGTTTAAAACCTTTAGATTCTAGAGCATCCCTCCAAAGTTCTAACTTTGTATGGACGCCATTTTAGGTTTCATCGATCAAAACTATGTCATCCACAAACAACATGCACCACGGTATCTCATCTTGTAGATGCTTAGTTAAGTTGTCCATAACCAAGACAAAAGGTATGAGCTCAATGTTGATCCCTAATGTAGACATATCATCACTGAAAACTCACTAATATCTCCACTAGCTGTTCGTACACTAGTTAGAACTCCCTCGTACATATTTCTCACCACGTCGATGTAGTGTCTAGAGATTACTTTCTTTTCAACACCCGCCAAATCAAATATCGAGATACTCTATCATAAGCTTTCTCTAGATCAATAAATACCATATTGAGCCTTTTTCTTTTTGCCCTAACCTTCAATAAGTTGTTTAAGTAGAAAAATACATCAGTTCTTGATCTCCCGGACATAAAATTAAATTGACTTTCTAATATAGTCGTTACATACCTTAGTCGTTACGCAATCACTCTTTCCCACGGCTTCGTAGTGTGACTAGTAAGTTTGGGTGTTGGGTTTACTAAGCAGGTTGTGTGTTTGTAAATTCTCCTCTTTTGGGTTATCTTATTTTTATTCACTTTAAATCTCATTTGAATTTTAATTGTAGGATAGGCAATGGGGTTAGCCATTATTGCTTGTAGCCTGCAATTGTGCGCTGCGCAATTTTTTTTTTTTAAAAAAGCAACTTGTTCTTACCCCAGGCAAATGATTGAAAGCTTGTTTGGATGACAATTAATATTATCAAGAGACTATGCACAATATGGTTTTGCGAGCTATTTCGCACATACCTTATATTTTATTTATTATTATTTAAATTTTCAAATTTTTGGTTATATTTAGCTATTTTTAGATTTTTTTTACTAAAAATATGCTATTTTCAACTAATTACCCTGAATAAAGTATAATAGTTTTTTCAAATTATTTACCATTGATACAAGGTGGTCACAATTAATCTTGACAATTGGATGCAAAAATGCGTGGTTGTATTTATTCCATTGATCAACCTCAAAGTTTAAAAGAAATTTTCTCGAAATTTATGACACGCTTAATATATCAAATTTCACGTCCGATGGTCATAAGCAATTGTGACCTCCTTGTACGATTGGCAAATGGTCTCATCGTGTACAATCCCTTTTAAAAAACATAAAACTTGAAGTATAACTGCCTATACCTTGATCTCAAATAATTTTATAAGTGGAACTACCAAACAACAAATAATTCATTATGACAATTAATTTTTTTAAATAGTGAATTATCAATAATAACAAATACATCCAAACAATCTCTAAAACCAATCCTATCCAAGAATATTACTTCAAAATAATCTTAGAAGTTCTAAATAAAAGTTCTAAATTGGGAACAACTATGAACTAGGAAGGATACGTAGTTCTCTCATCTATTGCGTGCGAGGAACATTCTTCAACAAAATAGTGGTCTTTCACAAAAGAGTGAGGTTTGTACAAGGTTTCAATTTTGCTGGAATCAAATATTTTTAAGATACTGCGAGAATTTATTTTCATCACTAATTACAGGATTTCAAATTCCAAAAATCGTTCAAATCAAGCAATTTTATAAACATATAAAAATCTTGAAAATAGACGGCCCTGATAATCTGTTGCGGAATGTACTATTTTTCATACTTGAATTTTTTATATGGAAAAAGTTTATATAGAGCTGAGGTTCTAAACAATGAAATTAGAGCCTACCTCGAAAATTTCACCTGAAGAGGTTGTTTTGATGCTCAAATATCTTCAAATTGATCATCTCGACATCAAGCTGCATGGACATGAGAAAAAACATGGATTTCAAGTTATAAAAACTTTGTCTTTTGTAACGTATTTTTGGGCCGTCAATTTTCAATATTTTCAAGTTTTCATAGATTTATCGATATGCACTATTTATGAAGCTTTAAACTTTATAAATAAATATGAAAATATATTTTAAGGCTATCACAAAGATTTCTAGTATTGAAAGGTAATTTCTTGACACTATTTGAAGGTAGGTTCTAATTTGATCGTTTAGAGCCTAGGTTTTATATAAACCGCACCCTTTTTTATATATATATATATATATATATATATATATATATATTGACACATCTCTGAGACGATCAATAAGATGGTTTTCAAGTACAAGTAGCATTTCCTATGGAGTTTTGAGGTACACCTTAATTCCACAATTTAAGGTGTCAACCTTTTTTTTAACAAAATTCACCAAAGTGTAATAAATTAGCTTTGTATTTCTGTATTTTTGCAACATTTACAAAACTATATCCATGCTACAAAATAGAGAGAGAGAGAGATTCCTAGAACATATGTTGAAGAGAGAGATTCCTGTCCATTTCATTACTATTCAGGAGGATTGAGATAGCATAATAAACAAACAGAAAAAGGGAAACAAGATGTGATCAAACAGTGCGGCCACTATCTCCATTTGTGAGACAAAAGGAAACACAAATTATAATTCAAACCCACTTGCCATGATGCACACACTCTCTCTCTCTAGAAAGTGCTCTCTGTCTCTATCTCTCTCTCTAAAAAGTGCAGGGCTGGTGGGTCTTTGACTTTGAACCAAGACCCATCAATCATCATCCATTTCCCCACCCATCTATTATTTATTTATTTATTTTAAAACAGCACAATGGATTCAATAATCATTTTCCCTCTCACTTCTCGGTGACTGCAATAGATGCCCAATTTTTTTCAAAAATTTAATTATTCTAGGTTCATGTATATTATAATAAATTTATACATACACACATGCACACCAATTTTTTTTTAATGGGATGTTTAGTTTGGTGCAGCCGCCATTATTTTTATATCTTATGGCCCTTTTAAATTGAAAATATCCATCATAAATCAAAGGATGCTGTTTCTATGTGGGGATGCCTGCACAAGCCCCCACCGGATGGTAGTGATTGTAAGAATAATATCTGGCAATCACCACCGTCTTGAGGCCTTGTGCTTGCAAGTGCAGGCATGCCGCATAAACAATTAACCTAAATCAAATACTCTAAATTTTAATTAAGCAGTAGTAATTAGATTGTTTATTGGGTGTAACTACTAAAACAGGTGGTGGAAAACAACTCCCTTATTATAATAGTATTTATGTAGTTTTTTATTATAAGATTTTCATGTGCTTCGTGGGTGGGAGGCAAATCGGCCTCCCATGTGACCCATCGGTGGTCCCCCACCACCTTTGCAATAATAAACAAATATAAAAAAATAAAATATACAAATAAAAAAAGTAAAATAAAATTCACACTTTATCCAGTCTCTCGCAAGAATGATTAACAACACTCACCTGACAATGCCTATGCAAAGGCTATTTCCTCTAGGGTGAGTATTACCGAGGGAAGATATATAACGAGATCATTTATCCTTGGTATAAGATGATTACAATTAATTTTAACCATTGAATATAAAATTTAGTGGCTGTATTTATTTCATTTATCAAGCTCAAAGTTCTAAATTTTTTGTTTTTGAAATTTATGACACCCCCAAGCTATAAGATTTCACATCGGATGGTTATAAGTAATTGTGAGATCCCCATACCAAAAGTAAATGGTCTCATTGTATAAAATCTCATAATTTAAATAAGGCACACCTCGAAATCTTGTCGAAAGATGTAATTTTGCTGTTAATTTTTTTAAAGATGAGCTAAAAATCTATTTCATCTAATTATGAAATCTACAACTCAAAAATTGTACAAATCAAGCAGATTTAGAAACACTTACGAAACTTGAAAATTGATAGTCTAGATAATGCATCACAATTTCAGGTTTTTTACCATCTGAACAACCTGTTTTCAATGAGTTTAACTTCTCCCCTGTAGTAAATAGTCCCCAACTCTTAGTCATTAAGAAATAAGTACATTAACCCTACTATTTTACCATATGAACCCTGTGTGGCATGCATGTATTTTGGTCCCCTTATCATTAGTCCTAGTATATGCCCAAATTTAGCTTTTCAGCCTTTATAGGCTAATCCAAATTTGCCCCTTAAAGGATAAGGGGATAACTATAATATTTTTGCTTTACATTATTGTTACACAATAAAGTTGGCATTGACATGAAACTTCCTACTACCTAACAAAAATCACTAGAAGCCGTAACTTCTATGGGTTAGCATGAGAGAGGCATTTCTATTTCAACACATTTTTAAGCCTTTTCGAAGCCGCGGGAAGTTGCAGCTTCCAAAAACAATGTAGCTTCTAGTTCGCAAGCGTAAGAAGTTCTACAGTAATTGGAAGCTGCGACTTCTAATTATCAGATGCACTTGAAATATTACGCGACTTCAAATTCTCAAACACACTTGGAATGTTACAGTAGATTGGAACTTCTAGTTTCTGGATTTGGAAGTTCCAGTTATTAAACACGCGAAGAGAATGTGTATCGTATAATCCACCTAACCATTAGAATGAAAAATCTACAGTCATAATTATTGTAGCATCCTTCAATCAATGACATATTTTATGGCCTATCCCAGCATGGCATGACCCTATTGTTGGCCCCCCCTCTCTCTCTCCATCACCGTCTATTTTTAGATGGGATGGTGATGACGACACTCACAACCTGAATTTTCTTTTATAAATATTTTTTTATTAGGGACTTATTGTATCGTTGAGGATATAGTCTTTGATAAAACAAAATGATAAACCAAGATTCATGTAGCCGATCCAAAATAGTTGGAAAAAAAACTCTAGTGATAATGATAATAAAATATTTTCCATACATTAAAAAAAAAAAGATGACAAAATATTTTCCATGAACATACAACAGTGTGTGCTAAGTGGTGGAGAGGAAGCTGGTCTCCTTTTAAGGCATGTTGGCAACCGGGATTCGAGTCTTTGAGAGAAGCTTATCCCAGTTTTCGTCCCGTCTCCCTTGTTTGGGTAGCAAAAATTCGCATGGTTTGGAGAGTCCCATGGAGTGGCTTCTCCACATTTTTACCTCAAAAATGTGGATAGACTTCATGGTTCTCTCTCTCTCTCTTGCATGAAACCATTGAGAGCCATGGCTTTTTCCTTCAAATCCATTAATCCCTCATTTAACGAGTCTTGAAACCCCATTCATCCCTGATTTTCTTCTTTGAAACCCTAATCATCCCATTAAAGTAAGGGAAAGAATGACAATAGGAAGAAAATGAACAAAATTGGGGGATACATGGGGTTTCGAAGACTCGTTAGTGTTTCAAAGAAGAAACATTAGGGTTTCTTTCTACGAAGTTATAAAGATACACTTTGAGATATTTTTAACCTAGGACTTAGGGGTATGAGATATTTGTCTTTTTTTTCTTTTTTTTTTGTAAATTTGATATTTTTCGTTTATTCGTCACATTAAATATCCCATTTTATGACATTTTGAAGGTTCCAACAATTGAAGAAAATAAGAAAAATCATGGATATTTTGATGGCTTTTTTAATGAAATTAGCCCAAAATTTGATGTTTGCTCACAATGCTTACTCAATGCTACACAATAGTTCCTATATTTTGATTTTGTTGTGATTTTATTTTCGATTTCCTGAAGAAGGTTTTCCCTATCACTTGACTCGGCGTGTAATTGATACATCACAGACGCATAATGAATGGGATTGTTAAACGAAAAGAAAGGATGCATTATTTATTTTATAAATTGTGTCTACTTGATCTTCATTTTATCGCTCCTATTGAATTGGATAATATTTGAGGCATTTCATAGTTTGAAATTCAAGAGTATTTGTGCGCTCTGTATTTTCCTGTGATATTCGCTTAGATATCTTTTTTTAGTTAGATTCATTGGGTCATTAAGAATTCGAGATTTGATTGTTGTTGCATGGAATTGTAGCTTGTATTTTACATTATTGAAGTTTGGAATGAAAGTGAAAATTTAATCGCTAAATTTCAAAATTAAATGAAGGGTAAAAAAAACAAAACATGGCAGTAATGATTTTTAGGGATTTACATCCTCCCAGTAATACAAACAATGTAGTGACATATTGCTAGTTTTTACCTGTGCTATCACTAATATCTCTAGTTTCTAACACGTCTCATCCAAACAACATACACGCCTATCCATGATAGGCGAATTCCACGAGAAACTAATTCCAGGATAAGCCAATCCGGTCTCTCCAAATAACCAAACGGGCCCTAAACCCTTATTGGATGGGAGATTCATCTCTACCATCTATTCATATGTACGAACCGTGGATTCCATATTTACTCCCACACACCATAAACAAGAGGTGTATAAAAAATTGCTGCACAGTTCCTCGAGCGAGTGCAACATAGATATTTATGGATGAAACGAGGGTGATTGTGAGGTAGTGCTGCTCTGGTAGACATGGGCGGAACGGAAAGGGGACCTTGCAAACGGGTTTTGGGGAGACCGTTTCGCCTCCTCCGCACGTGACAAAGCAATATAAAAATAACCTGAAATATTTTCTACTCTCGTGGGAGCATATTATCTATGAGCAATGATCCAATGCAACAATTGTATCATAGTATGATGCAATGACATTTCTAAAGAAACCATGTTTGTGGTATTTGTATGACTCTAAATTTTGCACACACACTCTCTTCATCTCAATAATCAATCCTCAAAAAAAAAAAACGTTCAATTTGAACTCTAGATATGGTCAGAATGAGTCATCTCCAAAAACAAATCTAGATCATTGATTTTGTAAATTTCAAGATCTCAACCTTTATAAACTCAAAACCATTTTTTCTTTTTTTAACATTGTTCATCTAATGATAATAAAACCATCCAAAAAAATTGATCTACACTATTTTTAAAGCTTTAAATTTTATAATTAAAGATGAAAATATATTTTAAGGCTATCACAAAGATTTTCAATATTAAAACTACATTTCTCGATGCTATTTGTAGGTGGGCTCTAATTTGATTGTTTAGAGCCTCGGTTCTATACAAACTGCACCCATATCTAAGTATATAAAAAGAAAGGACTCCGTATCTACTTGGAAAGCATGCATACGTAGAAATGTGAGCCTCTTAATAAATCTATTTTTGAGATGGATTTTATGACTTAAATTTTAAGGACATATAATCTCTAAGATGGAGATCATGAATATGAATAAATAAATAAATCTTAAAAACTAAAAATACTAATTCTAATAAAAAACATTTGGACGGTTGGTTTCCATTGTTTTCAAATGGAAGACCTACTTGCATCCATCTTTAACATAGAAGGTTTTGTTGGGCTATAGCACTTGGTGGTGTATACTCTTATCTTATAGTACACTAACTTTTTGTAAGGGGATATTTTAAGTAATTAGTTAAGGGTAAAGTAAAAATTCTTAATATAAACAAAAGTATTTATTAACAATAGTGGACAATGACATCACCAACATGGTGTGTAACGATCCATTAATTGTTTTTTAACTACTAATAAAATGCCATTATTTTCTTATAGAAATATCCATTCTATTCTTCTAAATGATAAAAGAAGCCCCTACTTGAAAAATTTCTTATTATAATTCAATGGCGTTTAAGTGTCCAAAAATATTAAGGACTTTAATGTTATACACCACCGAACTGGTGTACCCTAACAAAACCCTAAGATAAATACTTTACACTTTCTGAACCACATAAGTAAAAATGCACTACAGCCTCCATGAAATAATTTTTCAAAAAAATGGAAATTAAAATTTCTTCTTTTGAAAAATAATCATGTAGTTCTCATATATAAAAGTATATATGCATGTATTATCGTGGCGTCACATATGTCTCTCTCTAAGTCTCTGGGCCCATTCTTTTTTATTTATCTATTATATATTAAGCGTGAAGAATACCCCCTCTATTTTTGTGTCACATGTATTATTTTTCCTCTTAGTTAATAAATTTCTTCTTACCTAAAAGATTTCATCTTTTCTCTCCCTTTTATTTTTTTTGTCATGTGTACCATTTTCCCTCTTCATTAATAAATCTCTCCACCATTTTCCCTCTTCTCTAATAAATCTCTTCCCCTACCTATATGATTTTCTCTTTTCACTCTCTCTATTACACATTTCTTTAAATATCTTCCCATGTTTTGTACCATGTGTCCCATATTTCTTCTTTTCTAATAAATTACCCCCCTTTCTTTCTCTTTCTCTTTCTCTCCTTCTCACACCTTTTTTTAAAAAATCTCTTACATCTTTTTAAATTCTCTCTTCTCTTTCTTATTTATAACAGTTATCCTCTCTACCATTTCTATCTCTCTCTCCTTCTTTTCTAAAATCTATATCTCTCTCCTTTAAATCTCTCTCTCAATCTCTCATTCCCAAAATATCTTTTTAAAAAAAACCTATTCCATCATCTCTCACCATAAACCCTCAGGCTCCACTCCAAAAGCCTATCACACCCCATCTTATATCTCTCTCTCAAGTTAATTTATTTATTGATCTCTCACAATGAGTTCTTAACTCAAAAATATTTTCCTAAGAGAAAAGTAGAAAGCACGATATCTGTCTCTATCTCTATGTAGTATATTTTTCAAATTGTAATATGAATTTTATACCTATAGAAAATAAGTAGTTTGTTCTCTCTCCAAGGTCGTGACACTCAATTAGAATAAAAAAAACTAAGGATTTAGATTCTTGAATAATTTTAATTTTTTATTATAAATATGAACATAGTAATAAAATAGTTGTATATTTTTAAAATTATAATATGATTTTCGTACATGTAGAAAATAAGTGGCTTGATCTCTCTCTCACAAGTCGTGAAACTCAATAAGATTGAAAAACTAGGGATTTAGATTCTTGAATAGTTCAATTTTTTTTTATTATAAATTTGAACATAGTAATAAAATAATACTTATTATTAATAATATTTCTTATTTTATTTTTATTATTTTTTTATGTTTATTGCCTATAAGTTATTTATTTTTGTTTTTTTATCTTCTAGCTTTCTCTTGCTATTTTCCATCTGTATTATGCCTCTATTATAAAATAATATTTTTATTTTTATTTTATAAGTTATTTTTATTGTATAAGGTAAAGCCCATGAATCTTAAATGCTAATGGAAAAAAAATGATATTTTTCTTTGTTGATTCTTATGATAGATTATATCAATTTTGCTTTTTATAATATTTTAACATTACAATAGTTTTTTGAAGACAGTAATAGATTTTCTCTTGCTATTTTCTAGATGTATTA